>CM060430.1:70598656-71064652 GCA_030545235.1 Helianthus tuberosus
TGGGGGCTTCCCATGTGTTACTAGACCACGCGTATCGACTGCTACGAAAATATAAGAGGTGCCCTAAGTCAATGTCTAACAGCATTGACCCTTTGCCCATAGTCCATTAGTACACTCCCGTTCGGACGACACGGTGTGAGGTTTGTTAAACCTAATAGCGCTATCTACTAATGACCCGCTCGCCATAGGCCTCGGCGATTAAGTCGATAAATGAGGGACTTCCTTTGATAGAACTGATGGTCTTATGATCGTGTACGTAGGTTTTACGTACGTGCCCTTCAATCCGAGGACAGTAGTAAGTATAACTGTACGTAGGTTTTACGTACGTGCCCTTCAATCCGAGGACAGTAATAAGTAGTTTAATAGTAATGGTTGTACGAGTAGTTATTCAATCCCATTCCCAACCCACCGGGAATCCCATGCCTTGGTTAGTGTGAACTCACCTTGGTTTGCTCGGTATGCTAAGCTATGTGCTCGCAAATAATCAATCAAGTCCTATAGTATGCACGTATACTCAATTAGTTCATGTTCGTAAGGTTTCATGTACAATCATTACCACAGAGTGTTTGGCCGTTAACGTCATGCATCATACAACAGTCAAACAAGTTCACATAATTCATGATTCACATAGTTGATTACTCAGTCTATTACATCCATATCATCCATTAATATACTTAACAAAAGTAACACACTTAGCGGAGTTAAGATGCTTAACATAAATATACTTAACAGCAATTAACATTCTTAACAGAGTTAACACGTTTAACTGGGTTAACAACCTAATGTAGTTAAGAACAAACAGAGTTGCATACACACAGGTTTAATAACTAACAGTGTTAATTAAATAAATAGAGATAACAACTTAACAACATAACAGGGGTTTTACATGCTTAACAGAGTTAGTATATTTAACAGAACTGACTTCTAACTGAACCATAAATAACTGAGTTTGCGTGCTTAACAGGATTACACACTAACAGAGTTATAACTAACAGTTTATAACTAACAGAGTTATTGTTTAACAGTTACTGAACTAACAGGGCCGAAAACACTATGATTCGAAATCCACATGAGCCGAAATCCCCTTAAGGGCCGAAAACACTTTTGGGCTTTTGCTGGGCTTCAAGTGTGACGAAAACACATGTCTTGGGCCGAAATCCTATATGTGCCGAAATCACTTAAGTGGGCCGAAAACACTTAAGTGGGCCGAAAACATATCTGGGCCGAAATCACCTTTAGTGATTTCGTCCAGTTTATAATTGTGGGGGGTGTTTTCGTTGGCTTCAAGTGTCATCTTCATCATCATTTACAGAAACTTATAAAAAAACCCAGCAACTCTAATCAACTAACAGTTACATGAATAAATTTGCAGATCATTCAACCAAGCAAAACCAATATGCATAATCATCATCATTATTATACCAATCGCATATTTATATATAATAACCAGATATATACACATACGCAGACATGTAACGATCTATCGAAAGTTATACACAATAAACCACGGTGCAAACTAACCGAGATGGAGAACTAATGGATTGACCGAAAACAAAGGCTCCTTAGGCTTGCAGTCGCCGTCACAGTTAGAGAGGTGTTCTAGGGTTTTCTAATCCTTGCCCCTTTGCGTACAGGATAAGGAACAATTATTTATTAGTCATGACTGGGCCCAAAGCCCATTTGCTGTTTTCGCCAGCCATCTATGGACAAAAACACTATGTGTGTTTTCATCAGGGAGGGTGTTTTCATAAGAGGGTGTTGGGCCAAGGATCCTTAATAAACTATACAATCCCAATTAACACAAATTACACTATCATCATATACTCAAATATAATATGCACCCCAAATATAAAATATCATCGCAATACGATTTAACGTTTTTCAAATGTAAGCGTTGTGAAACAAACAAGTCGAGTAACAAACAACATAAAAAAAAATTAACGTGCAATAAATGCGAAGATGGAAATCTTGGAAACTCGAGTTGTCACATTATCCCCAACTTGAAAGAAATTTCGTCCCGAAATTTAGCATGCGGTTACTGAGGAAGCTAGATGAGTTGTGTCGTTCACGGGTTTTCCTGGGGTGTCGCATCATCCCCCCGTTGATTTGGAAATTTCGTTCCGAAATTCTGTAGTAGCTTCAGCCTCAGTAATAGTTACAGTGTTTCCTAATAACTGGGGATACTTGAGTTTCACTTGATCTTCTCGTTCCCAGGTATACTCTGGGCCACGATGGGAGTTCCAACGAACTCGAACAAGTGGTATTCTAGTGTGCTTGAGGACCTTAACATCCCGGTCCGTGGTTTCAACTGGTTCCTCGACGAATCGCAACTGTTCGTCGATAGCGAGCTCCTTCAAAGGAACTATGAGGGTCTCATCTGACAGACACTTCTTCAGATTCGACACGTGAAAGACGTTGTGAACTGCACTGAGTTCAGCTGGTAAGTTCAGTCTGTAGGCCACTTTGCCTATTTTCTCAATAATTTCGAACGGTCCGACATATCGCGGATTAAGTTTGCCTCGTTTTCCAAAACGAACCACACCCTTCCAGGGTGAAACTTTGAGTAGCACTCGATCCCCAACTTGGAACTCGAGTGGTTTCCTGCGCTTATCAGCGTAACTTTTCTGACGGTCGCGAGCTACCGCCATGCGTTGTCGTATATGTGCAATTCGTTCAGTAGCATCAACTACAAGTTCTGGACCTGTGATCTGACTGTCACCCACCTCTGCCCAACAAAGAGGTGATCGGCATTTACGCCCGTACAATGCCTCCAATGGAGCGGCTTAACTGTTGTCATACGAGAACTCCACTAACGGGAGATGTTTTTCCCAGCTGTTGTCGAAATCGATAACCAATGCTCGAAGCATGTCTTCTAGAGTTTGAATAGTGCGCTCAGACTGCCCATCCGTCTGAGGGTGATAAGCTGTGCTCATGTCTAATCGTGAGCTAAAAGCTTTGTGCATTGCTTGCCATAGTTCTGAAGTGAATCGTGCATCACGATCCTGAAATAATGAAGGTTGGCACTCCGTGCCTCGAAACCACTTCTTTAAGGTAAACATCTGCTAAGGTAGAGAACTTGTCTGTTTCCTTGATAGCCAAGAAGTGTGCAGACTTTGTGAGTCGATCCACGATCACCCAAATAGTATCATCTCCGCGTTGAGATCTAGGTAGGCCAGTAACAAAATCCATGGAAATTTGTTCCCATTTCCATTATGGTATCTCAGGTTGTTGGAGTGGGCCTGAAGGTTTCTGATATTCCGCTTTGACTCTCGCATAAGTCAAACACTTTCTAACGTAAGTTGCTATGTGAGCTTTCATGCTAGGCCACCAATATGTAGTTTTCGAGTCGTGGTACATCTTATCCGAACCAGGATGTACTGAGTAGCGAGACTTATGAGCTTCTTCCATTACAAGCCCACGTAAGTTGCCATAGAGTGGGACCCAGATGCGTCCTGTTACATAGTAGGCTCCGTCTGCCTTTTGTTCTAACCTTTGCCTTGAGCCGCGTAGGGCCTCAGCCCTGACGTTTTCTGGTTTCAATGCTTCTACCTGAGCATCTCGTATCTGTGAAGGAAGACTAGACTGAATAGTGAGTTGCAACGCTCCTACACGCCTAGGTGTAGTATCCTTTCGACTGAGGGCGTCGGCCACAACATTGGCTTTGCCCGGATGGTACTTTATAGCACATTCGTAATCGTTCAGTAATTCGACCCATCGACGTTGTCGCATGTTCAATTCTTTCTGCTTGAAAATATACTCAAGACTCCTGTGATCGGTGTATATAGTGCACTTAGTGCCATACAAGTAATGTCGCCATATCTTGAGCGCAAAAACAACGGCTCCCAGCTCTAAATCGTGTGTAGTGTAATTCCGTTCGTGAATCTTAAGTTGGCGCGAAGCATAAGCAATGACTTTATCCCGCTGCATCAACACACATCCAAGACCTTGGATAGATGCGTCGCAGTAGACTACAAAATCGTCCGTGCCTTCAGGCAATGAGAGGATAGGTGCACTACAAGGTCTATCCTTTAAGTGCTGAAACGTTGTTTCCTGTGTATTACCCCAAGGGTAAGCAACACCTTTCTGTGTCAGTAGTGTAAGCAGCTGTGCAATCTTTGAGAAGTCTTTGATGAACCGTCTGTAATAACCCGTCAAACCCAAGAATTGGCGTATTTCGGTTGGTGTGCGAGGTGCAGGCCAGTTCTTGATCGAATCTATCTTGGATGGATCGACATGAATCCCATCCTTGTTTACCACGTGGCCTAGAAAGTGGACTTCACGAAGCCAGAAGTCGCATTTTGAAAACTTAGCGTATAACTGTTCCGTTCGTAAGACTTCCAAAATAAGTCGTAAGCGCTACTCGTGTTCCTCTCGACTCTTCGAGTAGATCAGGATGTCATCAATGAAAACAATAACAAACTTGTCAAGATAAGGTTTGCACACCCTGTTCATAAGATCCATGAAAACCGCAGGCGTGTTCGTTGGATCTGAATGTTGTTTTGGAGACGTCCTCATCCCGGACTCTCAATTGATGATAGCCTGACCTCAGGTCAATCTTCGAGTAATAGCTCGACCCTTGCAACTGGTCGAATAAGTCGTCAATGCGTGGAAGTGGATAGCGATTTTTCACGGTCACCTTGTTCAGTTCGCGGTAATCTATGCACATGCGGAAGGTACCGTCCTTCTTCTTTACAAGTAATACTGGAGCTCCCCAGGGCGAAGAGCTAGGACATACGAAACCCTTTTCCAAGAGTTCTTGCAGTTGCTTAGACAGTTCTTCCAGTTCGGTTGGAGCTAAGCGATAAGGCGCTCGAGCTATGGGTGCTGCTCCAGGAGCTAGCTCGATCTGAAATTCGACCTGGCGATGGGGCGGTAACCCAGGTAACTCTTCAGGAAACACTTGACGAAAGTCGTGTACAACAGAAATATCCTCTAACTTCTTCTCTGTCTTCGATGTATCTGTAACAAGTGCTAGAACAGCGGTGTGGCCCTTTCGCAAACACTTCTGAGCCTTCAAGAAGGAGATGATGCCACTCCCGACACCACTCTTGTCGCCTTGAACTTCGAGAGGTTCTTTTCCAGTACAGGGAATGCGAAAAAAAATCTTTTCTGTGCAAAGAATCTCTACTCGATGTTGAGGTAGCTAATCCATACCAATAACGATGTCGAAACTATCACAACGTTGGGGTCATTCCTATCATCACCCCGACCCCTGGCACCATTACCGTCGTTATTACCCCCGTTGTTATTCCCGTTACCCTGAGTATTGTTGTTGCTGGTTCTGCGGTGCTCGTTGTTACTGCTGACGATTCTGATGTGCAGGTTGTGAACTCCTGAAATCTTTGGCTTCATGATCGATCTTGAGACACCTCTGGCAACGACCCCTGTTGCACTGACCACTGTGGTGTCTGTTGCATCTATTGCACTTTGGGCGATTTCCTCGATATTCACCCTGCCCATGACCACCAGAAGATTGCTGACCAGGACTCTGGTAGTCATCAGTCCTTCGCTGTTATACCTGGGACTGACCCGTAGTCGAACCCTTGCTAGAGGTTCTGTCCCACTTTCGCTTGTTATCATTGGGAGTAGCAGGAGTAGTAGTAGTAGTAGTAGTAGTAGTAGTAGCACCGATACGTTTAGGCAGCTTGTTCTGTTCCACTGCTTGGTCTGTGAGACGATGAGCAAGACGAGTAACATCTTGAATAGTAGCAAGGTTGGCAGAAGTCACATGACTTTGAATTTCTGGTACTAAGCCTTTGAGGTACAGCTCAATGCGCTTGATGGGAGGATCCACCATAGTTGGACATAACACTGCCACTTCGTTGGACCGTTTCGTGTATGCTTCTATCTCTGACCCCGTCATCTTCAGGTTAAAGAACTCCCAAAACTGTCATTGTTCCTTGGGTTGATGATGTTTTAACCTAACCCGTACAGAGGTCGATAAGGTGCTACGCTCATCCTCCTGTCCGTCGTCGTTACGAGTGGTTCAAGTGGTTCGCTATCTGATACGAGAGTGTTGCGGAAGTGATCACACTTCGGGATCGGGGACGTCAATCCATGTGTTTCAGGAGACGAGGAGGGGCAGGAAAGGGTATCGTTCAATCATTCTACGCAGGGACATCCAACTCAAGGACGTTTGTATAAGCACCTAACATTCTACGCGGTTTGCTAGACGTTCTAATGGGTGCTCAGGTAATACTCGTCAACACCGAGTTTCGAAGGGATCCAACTATAATTGAGAAGTTCACGTTTATGTTTGAGTAGGGGGACAATTACTGCTATGGCCCTTATAGGTTGGTCATGTTTCATATTGATCAAATAACGGGACAGAACCCCTTTTCCACTTGTTAAGCCTTACTGGGACTCACATGCACCCCACATTATTATTATGTGTGCACCCACAATAATATTGTGATTTGCATGTTCATCTCAGCTCCTCTTAACTCATGTCAAATGGTTCCCCACACTCAAGTAGGAATCAAAGAGTATCACATAGCGTATGTTATGAAGGTTTAGGGAAAGACCACCCTATCGGTCACTTAGTATGTGAAAGTGTTCATGAATTCATATCGGTGTGCTAAACGTGCTATCACATGCATTATCGTATGTAGGTGTTCACTAGCTATGTAGTACAATGAGTATAAGAGGGACGAACCTTGCAATCTGGAGCTGAGTGTCATGGTCGTATTCCCGTTTTCAGAATCTGTCCGGTTATAGTCTGGTTTTACAAAAACAGTTTCCCCTTTTTAAAACCAAGTTCACTATAACCAATGGCTCTGATACCAATCGGTCACACCCCCAAAATCCACACGCGGAGTATCACCGCTTGGAGGCGTGACTGACCAGGATCTTAACCATCAATCACATTGAACTCATAAGCATAGATAAATAATACTATCATTTATAAACAACAAGTGTTACAATGTTACAATATTTCACAGTTTACAGCGGAAGCATATTTGACTCGTTAAGTGTTTATAAAACCATATGTAAGCTCTTAGTCTTATATTGCGTTTCCATGTGTCTCGACCCATGACCACTCCAGCTTCTCAGACAGCAAGTCCCTTTGAATATGCACCTAAAGGCCTGCAAGGCATGTAACAACGAATCAACAACAATGTTGAGCGAGTTCACAGTTGGTTATTTGGTTATAGTATTCATTTCGTAAATCGTTTGATCGTTTTGAAAACCATATATCGTATTAATCCTTATCGCGGCCAATCCAGGCATCTGTGCGATGATTAGTGGGGGCTTCCCATGTGTTACTAGACCACGCGTATCGACTGCTACGAAAATATAAGAGGTGCCCTAAGTCAATGTCTATCAACATTGACCCTTTGCCCATAGTCCATTAGTACACTCCCGTTCGGACGACACGGTGTGAGGTTTGTTAAACCTAATAGCGCTATCTACTAATGACCCGCTCGCCATAGGCCTCGGCGATTAAGTCGATAAATGAGGGACTTCCTTTGATAGAACTGATGGTCTTATGATCGTGTACGTAGGTTTTACGTACGTGCCCTTCAATCCGAGGACAGTAATAAGTAGTTTAATAGTAATGGTTGTACGAGTAGTTATTCAATCCCATTCCCAACCCACCGGGAATCCCATGCCTTGGTTAGTGTGAACTCACCTTGGTTTGCTCGGTATGCTAAGCTATGTGCTCGCAAATAATCAATCAAGTCCTATAGTATGCACGTATACTCAATTAGTTCATGTTCGTAAGGTTTCATGTACAATCATTACCACAGAGTGTTTGGCCGTTAACGTCATGCATCATACAACAGTCAAACAAGTTCACATAATTCATGATTCACATATTTGATTACTCAGTCTATTACATCCATATCATCCATTAATATACTTAACAAAAGTAACACACTTAGCGGAGTTAAGATGCTTAACATAAATATACTTAACAGCAATTAACATTCTTAACAGAGTTAACACGTTTAACTGGGTTAACAACCTAATGTAGTTAAGAACAAACAGAGTTGCATACACACAGGTTTAATAACTAACAGTGTTAATTAAATAAATAGAGATAACAACTTAACAACATAACAGGGATTTTACATGCTTAACAGAGTTAGTATATTTAACAGAACTGACTTCTAACTGAACCATAAATAACTGAGTTTGCGTGCTTAACAGGATTACACACTAACAGAGTTATAACTAACAGTTTATAACTAACAGAGTTATTGTTTAACAGTTACTGAACTAACAGGGCCGAAAACACTATGATTCGAAATCCACATGAGCCGAAATCCCCTTAAGGGACGAAAACACTTTTGGGCTTTTGCTGGGCTTCAAGTGTGACGAAAACACATGTCTTGGGCCGAAATCCTATATGTGCCGAAATCACTTAAATGGGCCGAAAACACTTAAGTGGGCCGAAAACATATATGGGCCGAAATCACCTTTAGTGATTTCGTCTAGTTTATAATTGTGGGGGGTGTTTTCGTTGGCTTCAAGTGTCATCTTCATCATCATTTACAGAAACTTATAAAAAAACCCAGCAACTCTAATCAACTAACAGTTACATGAATAAATTTGCAGATCATTCAACCAAGCAAAACCAATATGCATAATCATCATCATTATTATACCAATCGCATATTTATATATAATAACCAGATATATACACATACGCAGACATGTAACGATCTATCGAAAGTTATACACAATAAACCATGGTGCAAACTAACCGAGATGGAGAACTAATGGATTGACCGAAAACAAAGGCTCCTTAGGCTTGCAGTCGCCGTCACAGTTAGAGAGGTGTTCTAGGGGGGTTTCTAATCGTTGCCCCTTTGTGTACAAGATAAGGAACAATTATTTATTAGTCATGACTGGGCCCAAAGCCCATTTGCTGTTTTCGCCAGCCATCTATGGACGAAAACACTATGTGTGTTTTCATCAGGGAGGGTGTTTTCATAAGAGGGTGTTGGGCCAAGGATCCTTAATAAACTATACAATCCCAATTAACACAAATTACACTATCATCATATACTCAAATATAATATGCACCCCAAATATAAAATATCATCGCAATACGATTTACCGTTTTTCAAATGTAAGCGTTGTGAAACAAACAAGTCGAGTAACAAACAACATAAAAAAAAATTAACGTGCAATAAATGCGAAGATGGAAATCTTGGAAACTCGAGTTGTCACATTTTTTAACTCAAATACTGTATAAATACAGCATCTCATCCACTGCAGAAGACACTAGCAACAACAACAACATATGCAAACAATTCTCTACACACTTCTGATCTTCTTCTTACTTTTCTCAAGGTATTCTTCGGGTCCTCGAGCCAGCTCTGACTGTTCTACTGCTCTGGCTGTTGTACCCTGGGAAACAAAACGATTTCTCATAGGAGACTCAGAATTTGTTTTAAGGGCACTGTGTTAAACAAAACGAGGGTTGACAAATTGGACACATCTGTTGCAGATATTAAGTCAATGCTGCAAAAGTTGTTACAAGCACAAAAGGCAACACCCACTGTTGCACCAGATACAACGTCTGCTCCATCATCTGCTCCTACTCCCACTGAGCTTTGGAGTTTATTTCAACCTCTGCTTCACCAACAAAGGGCATATGCTGATCAGCAACATGAAATACAGATTCAAAAGATCAGAAATATGATGGAAGCTAGGTTCATGGATACACAAGCAGACATAAAGGCAATCAAGGCCCATTTGCTTAAAACCACTAATTCTGCTCCTCCTACTATCATCTTTGTGGACAACCCACCACCAGCTGATGCTAAAAAGGGGGAGAAAATGAAGCAGCTAAAGAAAAAGGGATATGAAGATGGTTTGTACATTGCACCAGACAAATCCACTATGCTTGCAGACATACCTAAGCCATATGGTACTAAAAAGTTTGATGTAACCACAAATGCCATTGCTGATGCAAAAGAAAGGGTAAAAAGGGATATGGAGGCAAAGGATAAAGCAAGGTGGGAACAGGAGAAAAGAGTTTGTATGGAGAAGGATGAGCAGGGTGTTTCTGAGCCCAAGAATGAAGAAAATCTGAGCCTAAAAGAAAACAGCCTACTAGAAAAGTTAGGGAACCCAAATCCACACCTCCCAAAAGCTCCACAGATCAAACATCAAAATGAGCAGATGTTAAAACATCTGTTGTATCAACAGCTGTTGGTACTTCAGTGGTTTCAACATATGTTACACCAACAATTGCCACCACTTCAACACACACTCAATCCACTGCCTTACCACAAATCACATTACCATCAAAAACATCCTCATTACCACCAACACCACCTTCCAGAAAGAAAAATACTTCAGGTGACACATCATCTGTTGTAATGGCAACAGTTGTTGAAACACCAGTTGTTTCTACAACTGTTAGTCAACCATCTACCACTCAACCCACCAAAACACCACCAACCTCTCCAAAACATAAAAGGAGAAGGATAATTCTGAATGTTGACCCTTCACCACCGCAAACATCTACCCAACCACTGTCCCTTGTTACCATTCCCAATCCTGTCCCACTTTCTTCAGCACAAGTCTCAAATTCAAACACTGCCATTTTTCCTACAGGAGTCAAGTATCCATTAGATCTTGAAGCAGTTAGAAAGGAGATCAAATCCTTCTACTCTGAAGATGACCCTGCTAAAAGGAACTTGCCATCTGTTCAATGATATCCAAGGCCTAATAACATTGAAGAATACTTGAAGTTAAAGGCTCAACAAGCAGAGGATATTTCCAAAAGAAATACAAAAGGAAAATCTGACAGAGAGATTCAAACATGCTACCAATATCTGCTAACCCAAGTCAAAACTTTGGAGCAGTTTTCAAAAGATCTCTGTCAAAATTTATCAGAAAGAGCTAATGAAACCTTGAGGAAACATTATCTTGACTATATCATGGCTTACAAAACATACAAGGGAGAAAAGTACCAGTACAAAGAATGGACCATCAGTGAGCTAGAAAGTGAAACAGCCAGAATTCAAGATATGATCAAAAACAAGGTGAAGCAGACTCCTCCTATCTGGGCAAAGTTTAAGAAAAATGTACCAGATAGGACTCTGCAGCTGAAGACAATGAAAGAAGAGTTAATAACAGCTAATTTTGGGTCAAAGAACCAAGTGGCAAGGTGGAAAGAGGATAAAGTGTTCGCCTCTTACAAAAAGCTTGAATAATTAAGAAAGAAAAAATCCTAATGTTCCCCAAAAGCCTGTTTACCCTGAAGCAGTGGTTCCAGCTAAGCCAAAAAAGCTACAAATCAGGAGATCCACTGCTCCACCTGCTGCCATCCTTTACCAAACAAGGAAACAAAAGCAGATGGATGCAGAAACAGAAGTAGATAAAGCAGCAGGGTATTACGTTGTAAAAATAGGCCTTAAGCAGATGATAGGAGAAAAACTTGAATTGACACAAGCTACAAATACTGCTCAGCCAGTCATTACCAGGCCACCATCTCCAAACTCATCATCGATAAAACCTCTCCGAAGGAACCCACTGGAATCAAAAATACTAGAGTGGAAATCTGACAAACAGACCCAAGTATTGACTCTGATCAAATCCAGTGGTGAGGTGAAGAAAATATCAAGGGAACAAGCACTGGGCCTGGGTGTTGAAGATCTGCAAGATCTCCTTGATCTTACACTGTGCAGGGATGAGGATGATACAGATTCCTTGGACTTTGAATTACAATTCAAAGGTCAAGTCAGGGAATTATTGATGAGGCAATAAAGATTTACAATGGAAATGTGATATTTGGGTTTGTGTTTTACAGTTTATAGCAGAGTTAAGATTACTAGGTGTGTTAATGTTTGCGGTTATATAAGAAATTTTATGTATTTGTGAATTTGGTAAGTAACTGAATTGACATTGAAAGTCAAAGGTGAAAAAAACATGGTTGAATTGACTGTTGGCATTGTATGTTAATCCTGTTTTACAGTAAAAATACTCTTTGAGCTTTTTTTTTTTAGCCGTTTAATATGTTATCCTTTTAGTGAATTTTCTTTTCGAGTTGTCCCATCTAAGATAAAACACACGATTAAATCATATGGTCAAATTGTTAAGGGTCTTGATGATTTAAGTTGCTAATTGTGTGCCGTCTATTAGCTAATTATTTTTAATTTATGTTAACAGTGTTTATATTTTAACAGATGTTGACTAAAAGTCAAACAGATGTTGGCGAATAGTGAAACAGATGTTGACCTTAAGCAGATGTTTGGTTTCAGGCCAAATATCTCTTTATGAGCAAACATCTGTTTAACTTCAAATATTTGTTTAAGGCCAAACATATCTTTATTGCCAAACATCTGTTTATGGCCAAATATCTGTTTAAATCCAAACATCTGTTTAAGTCCAAACAACTTATATAGAATGCTAAACATTTGTTTAAGCCCCAACATCTGTTTAAGTCTAAACAGATGTTTAAACATCTGTTCAAAACACTGTTTAATCTAACATGGGTTTCCATCCATCTGTTGACTAAAAGTCTAACAGATTTCAAACCACTAATTGACTTATTCAAATTTCGGTTGAATACTAAATGAGATGTTGACCAAAACTCAAACAGTTGTTGACCAAAAGTCAAACAGATGTTGACAAAAAACTAAATGGGATGATCCGACCCGGTTACATGGGATATTTTTAAACTTCTAACTTTTTAAAGATCCTCACAAAATCTCTGTTCGTTTCTCTCTCCACGTTTCTTTCTACCATTTCTCCAACAAACTCTGTCATCTTCTTCGATTTCTTCCTATCTTCATCAATATCATCTTGTATAATAATAAAGGTATTGTTAAATAATCTGATTTGTTTTGTATTTTTTCATGTTTATTCTTTTAGTAGTTTTGAATTCAATAGCCGATTATGGTTCTTGCTATTTTAATGAAGAAGTTGTAATCGACCGTGGTATATTCATGTATCTCCCTGTTTTTTTTTCAATCCATTGTTGGTTATGATTGCGTTTATTGTTGCGGCTTATACTGGAACAATTTCTGATAGTCCTAATTTTTTTGTATGATAAGAAATTACATGTATTCTCACCTTTTTGATGTTGTCTATTGTTATTTTGATATATATTAGTTGTATCATCTTTTATTTAGATGTATTGCATACCTTAATGGATTGTGTTCATTTGTTTCTTAATGTTATTGATTTTGATTCTATATGATTGATACTGTTACAGTTTTATGTGAGAATGATTTATGGATTTCCATGTTACCTTCAAAGCAGTAAAAGGAAATGTTTGGTTAGTAGTTTTATCCGATCTTAGTTTAACACTTAATTTTAATTTTTTGGTATGATAATTAGCAATAAAAGTGTTTCTTTTATTTATGCTTAGATTTTGCCAAAACAATATCAAAATTGGATTCAACAGTTTAATTATCCAATTGGAAATACAAACATCCGGACCACAACTGGAAATGTTTTTAAAGTCAAGATCTATCCTCTAAGCAATGGCAGATATTATTTTTATAATGGTTGGTGTCAGTTGGTAGACAGTTTGAAAATACCTTCAGATTCATGGTTGATATTTCATTATGAAGAAGCATTACAAAGTTTCAGAATATTGTTTTTTATCAAGACATTGCTCTCTCTCATTGTGAAGAGTTTTACTACAAACCATCTGGTAACGAAGATTATGTGGTATGTAACTTCGAATATTATTCATCATGTAATTTTATTGGAGATACAGTTGTTTAATTGTTGTGTTTTATTTTTTTACTTAATTTTCTGATATATTTTTACTAATGTACTATATAATGTGTTTTATTCTGATTGTAGAGTATTAATCGTTCTTTTGTTCATCACAAGATGTTAAATACTATTCCTTCATATCCGGTTCTTATTAAAGGATCTGAAAACCAGAATTGTTCTGTAGGGATGGAAGATATCAACAATGAACTTTACATAATTACCAGATGGAAGGAGATAAAGAATGAGTTGTCATTAACTGCTGATCATCTCATTGTCTTTGAGATGATAGATCTTCAGACTTTTCATATCACGGTTTTCAATTGTGCTACCTGTGATTTAGTGCTTCCACCGGAGGTTTGTGCTGTTGTTAAAGAAAAGGTGATAAAAGAGATTGTGTTGAGTTCAGATACTGAAGGTGTACAGGACATCGTTAATGTCAATGAAAGTGGTATAATTGTTGGGAATGAAGATAATCAGATCGTACCTATTTCTTTCCGTGTGGATGGTCATTTTGTAAGTTTGTGATGATGAGTTTACTAATATATAATACTTTAGTCAGATTTTAAAGATGTGTTAATTCTTTGTTTATTGAATTGTTCGTCGTTTGTTACAGCGCCTTTTTAAAAAACAGGCTGAAGATCTTGGACTGAATCGTAAGATGGATTTGAAGATTGTGGACGTGGTAGGTGATGTTTGGAATATTCAAGCTGCTACAGGTTCATCTCGAGGTCAACCAAGATATTATCTTCAAGGAATGAGAAAGTTTGTGAGAGATAAAGGCATGGTTCCAGGTCAAGCATTTACACTTAACTTTGTGAAAGGTAAAAAGCTTTTTATGTTCGGATGAATGTTTGTGGGTTGAAGAAGGCAAATGCAGAAGCATACATTGAACCAAATTTTTGGGTTGTAGTTGTTTGCTTTTCGAAACTGATACTAGACTTGTTTGTTTAGTTTTGAAGTTGTGATTCTAAAACTATATATATACATGTAAATTATTAGGTCCATGTCTAACGGAAACGATGTGGAGATGTGAACTAAAGACAATATACTCCGTTTGACTTTTGGTCAACATCTGATTGACTTTTGGTCAACATCTCATTTAGTATTCAACAGACGTTTGAATAACTCAAACAGTGGTTTTAACATTTGTTTGACTTTAGGTCAACAGTTCATGGAAACCCATGATAGGTTGAACAGTATTTTGAAGAGGAAAACAGTCCTAAAATATAAGAAGACAATGGATCTGGTTGAACATCTGTTTCACTTTTAGTCAACAACTGTTTGTGTAACAACCTGCACTTTCGTGCATTATTACTACTCGCTACACTCGTTATGCCTAGCACCAGAGATTCGGATCATAATGTAACTATATCGCATACATCGCTATTTCGCAGTATAATCGCATATTTTCGCATACTATATCGCTATAACACATCACATCGCAAACACTAACACTCACGATGACATTGAGTGAGGACCTACACTACCCTCCTCGATGGCCATGATGTGTCGAAACGCAGACAATTAATGCTAACAAAGACTCTCGGGTGAGTGCTACCTCTCCAGTCGTCGTGACGATGATGACAATACGAGTGAGTAGTACCCCGTCAGTCATTGTGGCACCACGCATAAACTAACGCTCACGATGATGTCGAGAGAGGACCTATTCTACCCTCTGCGATGGCCGTGATGCGTCTTAACGCAATGCATACTCGAAATGAACACTTGGGAATATGGATACGTATATACGACCCTATATGATTAATTATAATAAATATATATATAAATGGGTATGAAACTGTGTAACAAAATCATCGCAACGCTCACCGGAACACCTAAACGCAGTTCGCAGAAGTACATCCAAACGGATTGTTCATCCGGACGGATGTGCTAGCTGAACGGCTAGGCCAGCCGATCGGATGGGCCAGCCGAACGAACAGCTCCAAACCCTCTCCTTCCTTTCCCCCTTTGCCTATAAATACCCCTCAGTCACATCAAGAACACTTGATGTGACTGCTACCGTTCGACCAGGCGCTCCAACCCCTTCATCTCTCGATTTCTCGCGATTCTTGTAAGTTTTCAACCTAAACCTTGTACTTCTATGATCTACACTCGATTCTACACCTTTCTATCTTTTAAAAACCAACTTTTAACCGTGAAATTTACTGATTTGAGGTGTTCTAAGATGATGTCATCAAGAGTTCATATGAACTTCAAAGTGTGGCCTCATTTCAACATGAACAACTCAGACCTGGGTGATTTCCACATGTTTTCATAACAATCTCACCTAAAATCTATGTATCTAATCAAAGTACTGTGCGATTTCGGGTTAAACATGGAAAAAGCGTCAAAAACGGCCAGATCTGATGGAACAGGGTGGTTCCCGGCCGTTAGAACGGGTCGGACTTGATGGAATTTCAGTTGTTTAACACGATGACACACCGTCTCAGTCAATTCACCTGTATTCTTTCCAAAAACCATCGAGTGTGGCTTAATCAGGACATTGGAACGGATTGTCGTCCAATCGGACTGCTGTCCGATCGAACGGCAAACCAACAACATGTCAGCCGATCGGACAACATGTCAACCGATCGGACAACATGTCAGCCGATCGGACAACATGTCAGCCGATCGGATAACATGCCAACCGGCCAACCGAACCAGCTTATCCGACCGGGTAGCCATCCGATTGGATTACCGCTAACTCTATTATTCAACTTTTCACCACACCTCGCTTACGCTACCACTCCGTGTTCATACTAAATCAGGCGCACTCTAAACACAACATCTGTGCTAACTTATGTGATTATATTTGTTTATTAGTATGGGATAATGAACGCATTAAATATTGTCGCTAATAGTTATTATGGATTCTCCTGAGCAATTTGATTCGCCTAGTGCCGCGCCCTAATGATTCCGCCATCGGTTGGGGTGTGACAGATTGGTATCAGAGCCATAACTATAGGGAATTAGGTAAGACATTCGACCTAGTCCGGGTTGAAGTCTTAGCAATGACCTAGTCTATAGTCTAAGTACCAACGGGCTGACTTCGTGCGAACCCGGTGGGGTTTGTACGGGCCTACTTGATACTCTCGACCGAAATTGCTAAAAACAACAACTTTGTGTGAACACCGCGTACCACAGCTTCACGCGAAGAAGCCTTTCCTAAGGCTGAAATATTACTTAGCCTTTCCTAAGGCTGACACAATACACACGTTTTCAAAAATACTCGCATAACGAAACCGAGTGATCCAGTCGAGACCAGGTGTGAAAACCAAGAACTCTCGACGAGATCGCTCACTCAGCACATTTTCTAGCACGAGAACCTTTCATCGAGTTAGGAGTGACAACCACATCTCGACGAAAGTCTCCATTCCGAAATCTAGTGAAACTCACGAATTTAATCGAAGAGCATAACCACAATTAGGAACGAAGTTGTTAAGTCAGGGGTGAAACTCGTACCTTAATAAGCCATCCCACTCCTTAAAATAGTTTTCAAAAAGCTCTCACCAAGGACTCGACTATACCAAACGACTCAATCCACGTGATGAATAGAAGGACGAATGCCAGGAGCTGCATCCCAGTGGAAGCATAGTCTCCTAGGCCAACGCGTGTGCAAGAACTCATAAGGCATAGTTGGGTTACCTTGGGTAGCCGACGCCTAAACACCCGAGGCACTCTATCTACTTTTCTAGCTTATGACTCGCCGACCTTACTATGGACTCTATTTACGCTTACGTGTTTATAATTTAAGCTTGACGCTTTATCAATTTCGTGATTTATCAATTTTCGCTCCCTGTTTTACAAACGCACAACTCGCACAACCATCGCAATCTAAAACGAAGACCAAATGTTCGCAACAAAACTAATGTCTGATTACTCACCTTCACTCTCGCTCTCTCACCTCAACGTGTCCTCGCATATTCTAAATCGACCTGTATGGGTAGGATTACAAATTACATCTATACAAGCATATGTGTACGTATAAACAAACAAGTCATTGTGTGAGAACTTAGGAACTTCGTGTCTCCAATGTGGCTCCTATGTGATTTCGCATTACTATTATATTATCACATCAAGTTTTGAACGCGCTCAATCGCATCGCAAAACTCAAAAATCATTATGATCGAATCTCACTCCAAGTCTCTTTCTGTCTAGATGCCTTCCAATAATTCTACTTCGAGAATGTCAGCGAAGAGACGAGCCAAACGAAGGGACGAAAAGAGGATTGCTTCGCTTGTGAACAGGGAAGTGGTCAAAGTCACACCTCAGATTGTCACACAAGTGCACTCTCTTGTCAACTCTCGAACTTCGGAAGGCGTTAAGACAAAAGAGCCGCAATCTACTTTTCTTTACAAACACTTCAAAGCTTGTGATCCGATGGAGTTCACAGGCGAAGGAGGTGTCTGACAACTACTACAGTGGTTCGATTCTATCGAAGTCACCCTTCGACAGAGTGGTTGTCCCGATGATTTTCGTACTACTTGCGCTACCGGAGTATTTCAATCACGAGCACTCGACTGGTAGACCGGCGAATGCAACAAACGTGGGATCTCCGCAGCTTACGCTCTCTCTTGGGATGAGCTGAAAGAGCTCACGAAGAAAGAGTACTGCCCTCCCCACGAGATTCAGAAATTGGAAGAAGAATTTTGGAAAATCAAACAAGACGAAGATGACAACGCTGGCTACACTGCAAGGTTCAAACAGCTGGGCATTGTTTGCCCAAGTCAAGTCGACACCTCAGGAAAAGCCATCGCGAAGTATATTCGCGGCTTGCCTGAGTGTGTGGGCGACTTTGTCGAAGCTGCAAGACCTGCTACTATCGAAGAAACATACCGCTTAGCCGCAGAAATCAACAACAAACGACTCATGGAAGGGTTTTTCTCCAAGAATCCTGTCAAGCAAACTTATCAAGCAATCGTCATTAATTCTTCAGACGATCCTGTCGACGATTCTTCTGGCGAGTCTGCCGATGATTCTTCTGACGAATCCGCCAACGATTCTTCTGACGAAGCTACTGACGGTTCTTCCGACGACTCAGCCGAAGATTCTGCAAGCGAGCCCTCAGACGAATCATCCAACGACGACATCTCATCGGAAGACACCGACAAACCAAGCCACAAACGAAAGATTTCAAGCTCGAACTCATCAACAACTGAACTGCTGCAACCGAAGCCTCTTCAAGCAGTTTTGGTGTTTCCAAAACAAGCTTACACTAGAGCTCATCCCCAGTGTTACTCGTGTACCTATCATCATCCAATTGGGGCTGACTGTCGCTATTGCAATAACTGCAACCGTTACGGTCACTTCACCCTCAACTGCCGCATCGCACCGCGAACTTGAGTACAACAACAACCGCTCCAGCAAAAGTCTTTAACACCAAACATCTAGCAAGCGTAAGATAATGTTGTAATGATACGATTTTCGACGTTAATTTCTAAGTATTGAACCTACTCTATTACTCGATGTTGCCACTATGTGTAACGTTAACTCTCACTTTCACTCTCTAGTCGTCGCACTTAGACTAGCTTTACACACACGAACTATATACTATATCACGATATAACGTGTTTTAACCTCACTACACTCTTAGAATAAGGTACGATAAACGTGCAAGGAACGACTAATCACGGGTGCACACGGGATTATTTGGGTCAGTGCACAGAGATCGTAGTAAATTCTAAGGTGTCATAAGCGTCTCGACAACGTGTGACACCAAACCACGGGATGTAAGTAGTAGGGGTCAAGCAAGGTGTGCTTTATCATACTACCGAAGTTTCGTGAAGAAAGTGCCACGTGGAGTTGAACGTTATTTGACCTATTATACTATTACGGTTATTTTTGACACCCTACACTCGATCGCAAGGTGTAACAATTGAATCGCATCACTGCGAGACTTTTCGTAAGTCTGCAAACGCAATGCAATTGCCTCAACGATAGACCTTGGTGGGTCTACCCCGCAGGGCAATTGCAGCGACGCAAGACTGGACGTAAGTCCACATCGCAACTCAATCGCAGTTTTGTTGGAATCTATCGCATTATCGCTTAAATCTATCTCGCAATCGCTATTGTCTATTATGTGTATCCCACAACCTCTATCGCTTATTATGTGAATCTATATCGCTTGCTGTGTGTCACTCTATCGCTTTCACCATCACTATCGCCTACCGTTATCTATGATATTTGTGTTAAGTTAGCACACATGACCTCGCTTCACGAGATGAAGCTCATATGGTTAAAGCAGGGTGTTTTAGTCATATCAGCAGGCTTTCGTGGAAAAAGGCCATGAGGGGTCTAATGTTAGTTAAACTCTGTGGTGTTAATCAATTGAATCGAACCGCATAAATTGCGCATATTCCCATCGCTTGCAACGCAACAACCGTCGCTTATCGCTTTGGTTAGTCTCCTCGAGCTAGCTTTTAAGAGTTGTATTTCTCTTAACAGCATTTGGTCAGTCTCCTGTTGCTGCCTCATTTATTCCTGCACACTTCCAAATAAAGTCAAATTTTCATCATTAGAGGCTAAAACAGGAGCAGATCCCTGGACACTCCGAGTAGGGATAACATCTTGAGATTGTGAAGAAAATGGCATCCTTGGAGGAGGTGGTGGAAGCACCGAACCAGTAGTAGCAGAGGTTGTAGCAGGCATAGTGGGAGAGCTCATGTTTAATCTTGAGGCCATTGTAAACAATGTGGCAAAAAGTTTTGAAAATAGAAAACCGATTAATGATTTTGCAAAGATTTTTAGTAAAAGTAGCACCACTTGCCCCACGGTGGGCGCCAAATTGTTTTGGTCAAAAATTACCTAAGAAATTTAGTGATCAAATTAGTTAAGTGAGGTAGTGTGCTAGAAATATGTATGAAAAATGTGTTAACAATATTTGATATAAAAACAGTTTCAGGATACAGCTCAGGATATAAAGCTGTGTCTATGATCAAACAATGAGCAAAAAAGTAAAGGTTGACACGTGATGTACGAGGAAAGCCCTTGATCAATCTAGATCGCCGGCATAAAACCTCGGGAGCTGACAATCGCAGCTGCCTCGTTCTTCTATTTCTTCAAATATCAGGATACAGTGCAGGATGTGGTGCGGATCGACTATGTGTTACAATGTAATTTGAGTACAAGTGTTGTGTGTAGTGTTTGAAATGAACTAGAGAGGAAGTGTTCGAGAGTGTAAGTGTGAAATTGCGTGCCTTAAACTGATCCGCCCTCATCTATTTATAGTAAAGATAATGTAACAAACTATCCTAAACTTCCGGGATCCAGCGAATATTCCCACTCGAACGTTGAGGACCAAGTCTTTCGGGTTCAACGGCTTCCTCATAACAAATACGCCCGAGTCTTGAGGAGAAGAAGTCCTGATGACCGTTAGTAACTTATAGCCATTAACCTGCACGTGTTTAATTCACTCAACCTTAGGATATCGCCCGGGATGTTAGCAATATCCCCGTCCAGTATCCTGGTCACAAATAAACAATTGGAAGCGGGATATTAGTCAGGATATGTATACTCAGAAAATGACCCATAACAATTGTCCCCAAATATATCGGTTGGTATACCAATCCAACGGATATATTTTAAAAGTCTTATCCCATAATTCAAGGCATTTAAAATGAAGCGACGGTCAAGATCACATCGTAACCTCCAACACGCTTTTTGCTCAATGGAGATTCATAATGCCCCTATATCTTCTCTCTTCTTGTTTGAAAAGCAGATATCTTCAACAGAGCCTTCAGGTAATTCTCCATTTCTCATTTACTTTCTATCAAATTTCATCGCCTTACTCGTAATGGATGCCGAGACCTTCTCCCAGCAAAATCTCCTCAAAAATCCCGAAAAGGAGATCTGTGCTTTCGACAACGCAGACATTGCGGCTTTGAGAACTTTCGGCGCCTTCCCAGATAATACGGTCTTTAGACCATTCGATCGGTCAATTCGATCGGATGTTTCTTCCACTGATTGGGTTTGCTTTCCAGTATACCCTTTTTCGCTAGGTCTTCGATACCCTTTTCCCGAATTCATGATGCAATTCTTTCGAACCACCGGCATCTCTTTTGCTCAAACCATGCCCATGGTTTGGAGAGTATTAATTGTACTTAACCTGTAACACCTGTGCCTCCACGGCCATCAAACAAATACCAAACCAATGAAATATTATATTTCATACTTGGGATTTGTAAAAATATGTGTATCATTTGCACATATCAATTCTTGTTCAATTTCAAACTCTAAATCGCTTTCTGGAAGGTTATATGCGCACCGATGCGTAAATATAACCAGTTTAATGCAACAAACACTCCGGAATAGTGACATAGGCTTAACATACCTTAAATAACCTTTACATAACTTAGAGATAAGTTTTGAAGGCTTTGGTATGCCAAAATCAAGTTAAATCGCTTACAGGGACTAAAGTTGACAAACTGCGAAAGTATGCCAATTTGAACTGTAACAGACATTCCGGAACATGACCATAAGTTAAACATACCATAAATATCCTTTACATAGCTTAGAAATAGGCTTTGAGGGGTTCGGTATGCTAAAATAAACTTTTGGGTCATTCAGGGACTAAAAGTGTCAAAAAGTGCACAAGTTTGCATTTTCGCGCATAACTTACGTTCTGAATACATCCGGACATCCAAAAATTTATGTAAGCACTAAAATATTTTATTTTAGTGTTTGGCATAAGAAAAATCCATTCGTCGCGTCATTTGGATCGTTTTTCGCGCTTATGCGCATTCCGTCGTAATTAAGCGAACATCGCGTTCGTACGACCAAACGAACCAACACCCGGCATATTTTTGAGTATGTTTCATGTCCAAAATGTTTAGACATCATTTTAGGGCCTTAAAGTTGGCTTTACGGGCCTTAGAAGTGTCGGAAATGGCATAAACACATAACAGGGACCAAAACTGTCATTTCTGAAAGATGTTTGCTTATACATCGAATCTAGTCCTTCCCACTTGTTGCAAATGGTTTTGGGAATCTATGGGCTGGTATTTTGGGCACATGGTATTACAATACCATGGGTGCTAGTGTATGGCCAAGATTGAAGCACTTTTTCCAAGAAACGATCCTAACGGTTCGGGAAATCCTATAAATACCCCACCCCCCATGCTTCAAAATTACAAGAACTTTGATTTGAGAAACTCTAAGTTGAAACTATTGTTTCATACCTGAGATTTTTGAATCGAAGTTAGCATTCGGGGACCCTTCGTAAGTATTCTTTCGTTCTTTTATTGCTTTTCGAGTCTTTCGAGTCTGAAAGTCAAACTTTGTTTGACTTTCTACATTGACCAGTTATGGTCAATGCGAAGTTCGTTTGAACTTCGCAACGTGAGTGTAATCACGTTGGTTATAGTCCCTTGGGACTATGCCTACTGATTACCACGTTGTCTAGGGTCGTAGGGTAAGCGATCTAATAAATCGCTTATACCTTCGAACCCGACCCAGTTTGGTCGATCATTAAGATCCGACCAAATACATTAGGTGACCATAGTAGGTAGGGAATAACCTCCCGAGGTTATACCCTATGGTCGCTTCGTTTGAATAGTTGTATGATAGGTAGTTTATATGCCTTAGGTAAATTACCAGAATACCCTTTTCATGTATAATTGGTAATTAAGCTTATGTAACCTAAACTTTTGTACATAACTGATTATACAACATAATTAAACACGTTTAGGCATATAAATACTTGTCATAGGACTAGTTAGACGTCCCGAACGCGTTTCACGCGAACGACGCGTTAAGGTAGCATAAGCTACCTTAATGGGTCGCGATGGGTCGAAAGCACTTAGGTTTGGTTTCATTGTAGTATGTAGGCCTTGTTAAACCATATCATATGAGTTCCAATACTCATTTGGTTTACCAAGCCTCATCCTATCCGATCTCCCGATTTAAGTCCGGTTTATTTATATAGTTCTAGATTGTCGACTGATTCCGTGCTCTCTCTAGCTTTGTTTGGTTGTTGTTCAAGACCTCTAAGCATTCTCAGGCGAGTACATTATTCCCCTATTTTACTGCTTTCAATTGTTTTGGGGTGACTCATATGTGCTAAATGTTTTCGATGTTATAACGATGGTTTCAAAAACGATTAAGACGATTTATACAAAACTAATAACGATTTCATAAAGTGAACAAACTTGTTGGTTGTAGTTACATAACAAATGACATTCATTAGCAATGATCAAGCCGACCAGTATTAGGTTATGGTACCATAGGATCTGACAAATCCCGTTAGTTACTACACCCGTAGTTATGTGTGGGTGTTGTGGGTAGCGACTGAATCTGTAATTGTTAATTTACTCTTTGGTAAGGGTTTATTAATGCGAGATGTTAATCTATCCTTTGGTAAGGGTTTATTAATGCGAATTATTAATCTATCCTTTGGTAAGGGTTTATTAATGCGAGTCAAGAAGGTTTGAATGTTATTAGCGAGACGACCATTTAAGTAGTTTCACGACCTAAAACGAATTTAACGATTGGGTAAACAATTGGTTTTCACACGATGTTTTAACGATTGGGTAAACGATTGGCTTCAAAGCGATATACGATTGGGTTTTGGTTATACATATTACATGATTTACATTGGGCATGAACATTACTTTGGTGGTTTGGTTTGACTAAGTGATTAAGTAACAATGCGTGTGGAATATGATACAAGCATGGTGGATACGCCGCTGGTACTTCCTATATATAAGTGTTTGTATGGTATTACATATTGTAGCGTTATTTGAATCATTTCAGTTTGAGACATAGAACATTTTATACAAGTAACATACTTTTCACAAGACAATTATTTACAAACAACTTATCTTATACAAACTCATTTTACATGGTTATTCATTTAATCATGCATTATTCTCTTATTTATACATATCACTTGAACTTATTATTTTTCAAATGATTTACAAAGACAAAGCAAATTACAAGGTTCATGACTAAACAGTTTCTTAAAACAGAAGTCATGAATCTTATTTTCACAAAACCTATGTACTCGCCAGCATTTCTTTGCTAACCTCGTTTTCACATATGTTTCAGGTATTGTTGAAAGATATCGATTGATAGGATGCATGCTCACATAGGACTGGACAAGGCCTTAGTGACTCAATAACAATGATAGACTATGTTTAAATTGTGTATTTAGATTTCCAGACAATGTAATTATTCAATGTTTAATAAAACGAAACACTTTTTGGTATCCATGGTTATGAAACATTAATTCTGTTGCAACACGCCCCGATGTTTCCGCCGCGATTTGTTGTTTTACGCGGTCGGGGTGTGACAGAAAGATGGTATCAGAGCCAATGGTTATAGGGAATTAGGTTATTAGTAATGCTTTGACCTAGTCTATAACCTTCTTAGGACCCTAACGCGAGTTTACTTGCGTTTAGTCATAAAACAATACCGTCACCTATCCTTAGGCGACGACCACAACCAGAACAAAAATTTCAAAACCGCTTTGAAAACTAATCATCTGTTCTAGGATGATTGATTACAAGGTTTTGAACCCTCTATTGTAAGGTTTTGAACTCTCTATTTTATGGTTTTGAACCCCTTTGAGTTTTCAAAACTTCGTCAAGGTTTTGGGTTTTAAATAATGTGAACACGTGCAAACTGGAAGGGTGAATGCCTGTATTCTGGGTTTTCTGTCTAGGCAAGCACTTCGTATACATCTCATCAGACGCGAGACCAGTTGTGCTTACCTGGGAATTCTTGGGATGAGGGTTCACTTATAGGCGAGCATGTCTTCGCGATACATTATTTCTTACCCATTTACTTTGATCAGTCACCATCTCATTTGTTTGCCTTAGGTAACAAACAAATGATCGCAATCTTCATGCGTTATCATTCTGTTTTGATTGTCCAATAATATTTCACCTGTTTCTCCCTATGCCTTTCTTTTTCTTCAAGAATGTCTCTTCATCACGATGACGCCCAGATATCTGAGCAAGCAGCCAAAATTCGCTCAGCGAATAGGCGAAGTAGTCCTGAAGACTGTTGAATTAGCTACTGCCATGTATCATCTCCAGGATGAAGCCACTCAAGAGTCACCAAGACAGGCAGGACCTAGTCAGGCGACAACACCATCAGCCAATAAACCAATCGAGGAATCAAAGACCATGGATGAACGATCCCCTAAGAAGTCAAAGAAGAGAAAGGCTTCTCAGAACTTCGCCATGGTCGCTCACAATGGTAAAGCAGTCCCCAACCAACCAGCTCAACCCCCTGCTAGGTGTGTATGGCTTTTCCTATGATACCTACATCAAGGAACTATGTACCTTACAAACTACTCTTGTGATTTCTCTCTTTCAAATGATTGCTCATGATTCCCTCGAAAATTTTAAGGACTCGTTTCACTCTAAGAAACAAAGTACAGAAAATTAAGTGACATTATGAGTAATCGTGCTTTTCGCACATCTGTGCCTTTAAATCCTTGGTTAGATAACTACGGGTATTTTCAAATCTCATACCCATTCCGTTTTGATTTTTCAACATATACAGTACAAGTATTTCAAAACAATCTTCATGATCTCAAAACATTTCATATAGTTTGAAAACAATTTTTCTAGATGCATTGTCTATGTTATTTCAAAAACATTGGCCATGTTATCAAAACCAACCTTCCTAATTTCAAAATATTTCATATAGTCTGAAGACAATATTAACACAATACATTTTCTTATCGAGTGCATGATTTCGAAAAGCATCATTCATGTCTTTCAAAAACCTTATACATAATTTCAAACTTTCATCTCGCATGATTTTAAAACATTTTTGTAAATATATCTACCTAATACACCTACTTTATGATTTCAAAAAGTATTATATATAAGGTTTCAAAAACGTTAAACACATTTTTCTTAAAAGAACCCCATGCATAGTTTTCAAAAATATTTTCCTCATACATTGACTTAACCTTCAAAACTCTGCTTCATATGTCGCCTTGACATATCAAGCATCTCAACTTCATAAGCATTTTACATCATGTTTTGACCTAAGCACATCCAGTGCAAGGTTTCAAAACATCTTCAACTTCTAAAATTCATATGGGATCTTTTTATCTTTACAATTAGATCCTTGTGGATGATTATCGTTCAAATCAGAGTCCTTAATTGGATTCCTTATGTACCTTAATTCGAACACTTCGGTTCCTAGTAATCGAAATCGAATTTTCTTTTTGAATCTTTCTATCTTTATAGTTGGATTCTTGATAACGTTTAAAGTACCAAATGAAATCCACGGAATGGATTCCAAGTTTGCTTTAAATGCATGTACGCAATTTACAAGACAAATTAACGAACAATTTTGTGGTTATGTGATATGTGTTTATGTGTTCTCCTCTATGATTTTGTGTGATCCGATTTTCAAATCCTCATAGAATCTTTTATATCTTCATATGAGGGATTCGTAGTAGGATATTCAAAAGGTACTACCTTAAATCCTTATGGGCTTCTACGTGGTAGTTAAGACCCTTGGATTATATAGTACCACTCCATGATTCTTAAGAGACATTAAGTGGTCTAGTCAAAAGGATTGATTCACAATTTGGTTAAAGAACGACATCTAGTGATGTAGCTGAACAGACTCCTTGATAGTCTATTTAGATCATTTATTGATTTAATTAAAAGGACTCTATGGCGGTCTAGTTACACTCATCACAGGTTTGTTCATTTGGTTTTACCCTACACATTATAAAATAGACTATGTGAACTGTGCAAGGAATTGTCTAATTATGGACGCGTACATAATTATGAAATTTAGTGCATAGGAACCCAGTAAGATTTATTATGTGTAAGAACCGATAGTGACAAAAATAACGAAATGAGAACGATGTAATAGAGGTACGGTGGACGCACCAATGACGCTTCATATACTTGTATATAAGTGTCCCTCTTACATTGCAAACATAATGTTATTAAGGTTACTAGAAGTTCAAGAACCCTAACCAATTTTGTTCGATCTTTTCAACTTCATGTTTTCAAGCACTCACAAGTTTCCTCTAAATAAATTTCGGGACGAAATTTCCTAAAGTGGGGGAGACTGTAACACCTGTGCCTCCACGGCCATCAAACAAATACCAAACCAATGAAATATTATATTTCATACTTGGGATTTGTAAAAATATGTGTATCATTTGCACATATCAATTCTTGTTCAATTTCAAACTCTAAATCGCTTTCTGGAAGGTTATATGCGCACCGATGCGTAAATATAACCAGTTTAATGCAACAAACACTCCGGAATAGTGACATAGGCTTAACATACCTTAAATAACCTTTACATAACTTAGAGATAAGTTTTTAAGGCTTTGGTATGGCAAAATCAAGTTAAATCGCTTACAGGGACTAAAGTTGACAAACTGCGAAAGTATGCCAATTTGAACTGTAACAGACATTCCGGAACATGACCATAAGTTAAACATACCATAAATATCCTTTACATAGCTTAGAAATAGGCTTTGAGGGGTTCGGTATGCTAAAATAAACTTTTGGGTCATTCAAGGACTAAAAGTGTCAAAAAGTGCACAAGTTTGCATTTTCGCGCATAACTTACGTTCTGAATACATCCGGACATCCAAAAATTTATGTAAGCACTAAAATATTTTATTTTAGTGTTTGGCATAAGAAAAATCCATTCGTCGCGTCATTTGGATCGTTTTTCGCGCTTATGCGCATTCCGTCGTAATTAAGCGAACATCGCGTTCGTACGACCAAACGAACCAACACCCGGCATATTTTTGAGTATGTTTCATGTCCACAATGTTTAGAAATCATTTTAGGGCCTTAAAGTTGGCTTTACGGGCCTTAGAAGTGTCGGAAATGGCATAAACACATAACAGGGACCAAAACTGTCATTTCTGAAAGATGTTTGCTTATACATCGAATCTAGTCCTTCCCACTTGTTGCAAATGGTTTTGGGAATCTATGGGCTGGTATTTTGGGCACATGGTATTACAATACCATGGGTGCTAGTGTATGGCCAAGATTGAAGCACTTTTTCCAAGAAACGATCCTAACGGTTCGGGAAATCCTATAAATACCCCACCCCCCATGCTTCAAAATTACAAGAACTTTGATTTGAGAAACTCTAAGTTGAAACTATTGTTTCATACCTGAGATTTTTGAATCGAAGTTAGCATTCGGGGACCCTTCGTAAGTATTCTTTCGTTCTTTTATTGCTTTTCGAGTCTTTCGAGTCTGAAAGTCAAACTTTGTTTGACTTTCTACATTGACCAGTTATGGTCAATGCGAAGTTCGTTTGAACTTCGCAACGTGAGTGTAATCACGTTGGTTATAGTCCCTTGGGACTATGCCTACTGATTACCACGTTGTCTAGGGTCGTAGGGTAAGCGATCTAATAAATCGCTTATACCTTCGAACCCGACCCAGTTTGGTCGATCATTAAGATCCGACCAAATACATTAGGTGACCATAGTAGGTAGGGAATAACCTCCCGAGGTTATACCCTATGGTCGCTTCGTTTGAATAGTTGTATGATAGGTAGTTTATATGCGTTAGGTAAATTACCAGAATACCCTTTTCATGTATAATTGGTAATTAAGCTTATGTAACCTAAACTTTTGTACATAACTGATTATACAACATAATTAAACACGTTTAGGCATATAAATACTTGTCATAGGACTAGTTAGACGTCCCGAACGCGTTTCACGCGAACGACGCGTTAAGGTAGCATAAGCTACCTTAATGGGTCGCGATGGGTCGAAAGCACTTAGGTTTGGTTTCATTGTAGTATGTAGGCCTTGTTAAACCATATCATATGAGTTCCAATACTCATTTGGTTTACCAAGCCTCATCCTATCCGATCTCCCGATTTAAGTCCGGTTTATTTATATAGTTCTAGATTGTCGACTGATTCCGTGCTCTCTCTAGCTTTGTTTGGTTGTTGTTCAAGACCTCTAAGCATTCTCAGGCGAGTACATTATTCCCCTATTTTACTGCTTTCAATTGTTTTGGGGTGACTCATATGTGCTAAATGTTTTCGATGTTATAACGATGGTTTCAAAAACGATTAAGACGATTTATACAAAACTAATAACGATTTCATAAAGTGAACAAACTTGTTGGTTGTAGTTACATAACAAATGACATTCATTAGCAATGATCAAGCCGACCAGTATTAGGTTATGGTACCATAGGATCTGACAAATCCCGTTAGTTACTACACCCGTAGTTATGTGTGGGTGTTGTGGGTAGCGACTGAATCTGTAATTGTTAATTTACTCTTTGGTAAGGGTTTATTAATGCGAGATGTTAATCTATCCTTTGGTAAGGGTTTATTAATGCGAATTATTAATCTATCCTTTGGTAAGGGTTTATTAATGCGAGTCAAGAAGGTTTGAATGTTATTAGCGAGACGACCATTTAAGTAGTTTCACGACCTAAAACGAATTTAACGATTGGGTAAACAATTGGTTTTCACACGATGTTTTAACGATTGGGTAAACGATTGGCTTCAAAGCGATATACGATTGGGTTTTGGTTATACATATTACATGATTTACATTGGGCATGAACATTACTTTGGTGGTTTGGTTTGACTAAGTGATTAAGTAACAATGCGTGTGGAATATGATACAAGCATGGTGGATACGCCGCTGGTACTTCCTATATATAAGTGTTTGTATGGTATTACATATTGTAGCGTTATTTGAATCATTTCAGTTTGAGACATAGAACATTTTATACAAGTAACATACTTTTCACAAGACAATTATTTACAAACAACTTATCTTATACAAACTCATTTTACATGGTTATTCATTTAATCATGCATTATTCTCTTATTTATACATATCACTTGAACTTATTATTTTTCAAATGATTTACAAAGACAAAGCAAATTACAAGGTTCATGACTAAACAGTTTCTTAAAACAGAAGTCATGAATCTTATTTTCACAAAACCTATGTACTCGCCAGCATTTCTTTGCTAACCTCGTTTTCACATATGTTTCAGGTATTGTTGAAAGATATCGATTGATAGGATGCATGCTCACATAGGACTGGACAAGGCCTTAGTGACTCAATAACAATGATAGACTATGTTTAAATTGTGTATTTAGATTTCCAGACAATGTAATTATTCAATGTTTAATAAAACGAAACACTTTTTGGTATCCATGGTTATGAAACATTAATTCTGTTGCAACACGCCCCGATGTTTCCGCCGCGATTTGTTGTTTTACGCGGTCGGGGTGTGACAGAAAGATGGTATCAGAGCCAATGGTTATAGGGAATTAGGTTATTAGTAATGCTTTGACCTAGTCTATAACCTTCTTAGGACCCTAACGCGAGTTTACTTGCGTTTAGTCATAAAACAATACCGTCACCTATCCTTAGGCGACGACCACAACCAGAACAAAAATTTCAAAACCGCTTTGAAAACTAATCATCTGTTCTAGGATGATTGATTACAAGGTTTTGAACCCTCTATTGTAAGGTTTTGAACTCTCTATTTTATGGTTTTGAACCCCTTTGAGTTTTCAAAACTTCGTCAAGGTTTTGGGTTTTAAATAATGTGAACACGTGCAAACTGGAAGGGTGAATGCCTGTATTCTGGGTTTTCTGTCTAGGCAAGCACTTCGTATACATCTCATCAGACGCGAGACCAGTTGTGCTTACCTGGGAATTCTTGGGATGAGGGTTCACTTATAGGCGAGCATGTCTTCGCGATACATTATTTTTGACCCATTTACTTTGATCAGTCACCGTCTCATTTGTTTGCCTTAGGTAACAAACAAATGATCGCAATCTTCATGCGTTATCATTCTGTTTTGATTGTCCAATAATATTTCACCTGTTTCTCCCTATGCCTTTCTTTTTCTTCAAGAATGTCTCTTCATCACGATGACGCCCAGATATCTGAGCAAGCAGCCAAAATTCGCTCAGCGAATAGGCGAAGTAGTCCTGAAGACTGTTGAATTAGCTACTGCCATGTATCATCTCCAGGATGAAGCCACTCAAGAGTCACCAAGACAGGCAGGACCTAGTCAGGCGACAAGACCATCAGCCAATAAACCAATCGAGGAATCAAAGACCATGGATGAACGATCCCCTAAGAAGTCAAAGAAGAGAAAGGCTTCTCAGAACTTCGCCATGGTCGCTCACAATGGTAAAGCAGTCCCCAACCAACCAGCTCAACCCCCTGCTAGGTGTGTATGGCTTTTCCTATGATACCTACATCAAGGAACTATGTACCTTACAAACTACTCTTGTGATTTCTCTCTTTCAAATGATTGCTCATGATTCCCTCGAAAATTTTAAGTACTCGTTTCACTCTAAGAAACAAAGTACAGAAAATTAAGTGACATTATGAGTAATCGTGCTTTTCGCACATCTGTGCCTTTAAATCCTTGGTTAGATAACTACGGGTATTTTCAAATCTCATACCCATTCCGTTTTGATTTTTCAACATATACAGTACAAGTATTTCAAAACAATCTTCATGATCTCAAAACATTTCATATAGTTTGAAAACATTTTTTCTAGATGCATTGTCTATGTTATTTCAAAAACATTGGCCATGTTATCAAAACCAACCTTCCTAATTTCAAAATATTTCATATAGTCTGAAGACAATATTAACACAATACATTTTCTTATCGAGTGCATGATTTCGAAAAGCATCATTCATGTCTTTCAAAAACCTTATACATAATTTCAAACTTTCATCTCGCATGATTTTAAAACATTTTTGTAAATATATCTACCTAATACACCTACTTTATGATTTCAAAAAGTATTATATATAAGGTTTCAAAAACGTTAAACACATTTTTCTTAAAAGAACCCCATGCATAGTTTTCAAAAATATTTTCCTCATACATTGACTTAACCTTCAAAACTCTGCTTCATATGTCGCCTTGACATATCAAGCATCTCAACTTCATAAGCATTTTACATCATGTTTTGACCTAAGCACATCCAGTGCAAGGTTTCAAAACATCTTCAACTTCTAAAATTCATATGGGATCTTTTTATCTTTACAATTAGATCCTTGTGGATGATTATCGTTCAAATCAGAGTCCTTAATTGGATTCCTTATGTACCTTAATTCGAACACTTCGGTTCCTAGTAATCGAAATCGAATTTTCTTTTTGAATCTTTCTATCTTTATAGTTGGATTCTTGATAACGTTTAAAGTACCAAATGAAATCCACGGAATGGATTCCAAGTTTGCTTTAAATGCATGTACGCAATTTACAAGACAAATTAACGAACAATTTTGTGGTTATGTGATATGTGTTTATGTGTTCTCCTCTATGATTTTGTGTGATCCGATTTTCAAATCCTCATAGAATCTTTTATATCTTCATATGAGGGATTCGTAGTAGGATATTCAAAAGGTACTACCTTAAATCCTTATGGGCTTCTACGTGGTAGTTAAGACCCTTGGATTATATAGTACCACTCCATGATTCTTAAGAGACCTTAAGTGGTCTAGTCAAAAGGATTGATTCACAATTTGGTTAAAGAACGACATCTAGTGATGTAGCTGAACAGACTCCTTGATAGTCTATTTAGATCATTTATTGATTTAATTAAAAGGACTCTATGGCGGTCTAGTTACACTCATCACAGGTTTGTTCATTTGGTTTTACCCTACACATTATAAAATAGACTATGTGAACTGTGCAAGGAATTGTCTAATTATGGACGCGTACATAATTATGAAATTTAGTGCATAGGAACCCAGTAAGATTTATTATGTGTAAGAACCGATAGTGACAAAAATAACGAAATGAGAACGATGTAATAGAGGTACGGTGGACGCACCAATGACGCTTCATATACTTGTATATAAGTGTCCCTCTTACATTGCAAACATAATGTTATTAAGGTTACTAGAATTTCAAGAACCCTAACCAATTTTGTTCGATCTTTTCAACTTCATGTTTTCAAGCTCTCACAAGTTTCCTCTAAATAAATTTCGGGACGAAATTTCCTAAAGTGGGGGAGACTGTAACACCTGTGCCTCCACGGCCATCAAACAAATACCAAACCAATGAAATATTATATTTCATACTTGGGATTTGTAAAAATATGTGTATCATTTGCACATATCAATTCTTGTTCAATTTCAAACTCTAAATCGCTTTCTGGAAGGTTATATGCGCACCGATGCGTAAATATAACCAGTTTAATGCAACAAACACTCCGGAATAGTGACATAGGCTTAACATACCTTAAATAACCTTTACATAACTTAGAGATAAGTTTTTAAGGCTTTGGTATGCCAAAATCAAGTTAAATCGCTTACAGGGACTAAAGTTGACAAACTGCGAAAGTATGCCAATTTGAACTGTAACAGACATTCCGGAACATGACCATAAGTTAAACATACCATAAATATCCTTTACATAGCTTAGAAATAGGCTTTGAGGGGTTCGGTATGCTAAAATAAACTTTTGGGTCATTCAGGGACTAAAAGTGTCAAAAAGTGCACAAGTTTGCATTTTCGCGCATAACTTACGTTCTGAATACATCCGGACATCCAAAAATTTATGTAAGCACTAAAATATTTTATTTTAGTGTTTGGCATAAGAAAAATCCATTCGTCGCGTCATTTGGATCGTTTTTCGCGCTTATGCGCATTCCGTCGTAATTAAGCGAACATCGCGTTCGTACGACCAAACGAACCAACACCCGGCATATTTTTGAGTATGTTTCATGTCCAAAATGTTTAGACATCATTTTAGGGCCTTAAAGTTGGCTTTACGGGCCTTAGAAGTGTCGGAAATGGCATAAACACATAACAGGGACCAAAACTGTCATTTCTGAAAGATGTTTGCTTATACATCGAATCTAGTCCTTCCCACTTGTTGCAAATGGTTTTGGGAATCTATGGGCTGGTATTTTGGGCACATGGTATTACAATACCATGGGTGCTAGTGTATGGCCAAGATTGAAGCACTTTTTCCAAGAAACGATCCTAACGGTTCGGGAAATCCTATAAATACCCCACCCCCCATGCTTCAAAATTACAAGAACTTTGATTTGAGAAACTCTAAGTTGAAACTATTGTTTCATACCTGAGATTTTTGAATCGAAGTTAGCATTCGGGGACCCTTCGTAAGTATTCTTTCGTTCTTTTATTGCTTTTCGAGTCTTTCGAGTCTTTCGAGTCTGAAAGTCAAACTTTGTTTGACTTTCTACATTGACCAGTTATGGTCAATGCGAAGTTCGTTTGAACTTCGCAACGTGAGTGTAATCACGTTGGTTATAGTCCCTTGGGACTATGCCTACTGATTACCACGTTGTCTAGGGTCGTAGGGTAAGCGATCTAATAAATCGCTTATACCTTCGAACCCGACCCAGTTTGGTCGATCATTAAGATCCGACCAAATACATTAGGTGACCATAGTAGGTAGGGAATAACCTCCCGAGGTTATACCCTATGGTCGCTTCGTTTGAATAGTTGTATGATAGGTAGTTTATATGCGTTAGGTAAATTACCAGAATACCCTTTTCATGTATAATTGGTAATTAAGCTTATGTAACCTAAACTTTTGTACATAACTGATTATACAACATAATTAAACACGTTTAGGCATATAAATACTTGTCATAGGACTAGTTAGACGTCCCGAACGCGTTTCACGCGAACGACGCGTTAAGGTAGCATAAGCTACCTTAATGGGTCGCGATGGGTCGAAAGCACTTAGGTTTGGTTTCATTGTAGTATGTAGGCCTTGTTAAACCATATCATATGAGTTCCAATACTCATTTGGTTTACCAAGCCTCATCCTATCCGATCTCCCGATTTAAGTCCGGTTTATTTATATAGTTCTAGATTGTCGACTGATTCCGTGCTCTCTCTAGCTTTGTTTGGTTGTTGTTCAAGACCTCTAAGCATTCTCAGGCGAGTACATTATTCCCCTATTTTACTGCTTTCAATTGTTTTGGGGTGACTCATATGTGCTAAATGTTTTCGATGTTATAACGATGGTTTCAAAAACGATTAAGACGATTTATACAAAACTAATAACGATTTCATAAAGTGAACAAACTTGTTGGTTGTAGTTACATAACAAATGACATTCATTAGCAATGATCAAGCCGACCAGTATTAGGTTATGGTACCATAGGATCTGACAAATCCCGTTAGTTACTACACCCGTAGTTATGTGTGGGTGTTGTGGGTAGCGACTGAATCTGTAATTGTTAATTTACTCTTTGGTAAGGGTTTATTAATGCGAGATGTTAATCTATCCTTTGGTAAGGGTTTATTAATGCGAATTATTAATCTATCCTTTGGTAAGGGTTTATTAATGCGAGTCAAGAAGGTTTGAATGTTATTAGCGAGACGACCATTTAAGTAGTTTCACGACCTAAAACGAATTTAACGATTGGGTAAACAATTGGTTTTCACACGATGTTTTAACGATTGGGTAAACGATTGGCTTCAAAGCGATATACGATTGGGTTTTGGTTATACATATTACATGATTTACATTGGGCATGAACATTACTTTGGTGGTTTGGTTTGACTAAGTGATTAAGTAACAATGCGTGTGGAATATGATACAAGCATGGTGGATACGCCGCTGGTACTTCCTATATATAAGTGTTTGTATGGTATTACATATTGTAGCGTTATTTGAATCATTTCAGTTTGAGACATAGAACATTTTATACAAGTAACATACTTTTCACAAGACAATTATTTACAAACAACTTATCTTATACAAACTCATTTTACATGGTTATTCATTTAATCATGCATTATTCTCTTATTTATACATATCACTTGAACTTATTATTTTTCAAATGATTTACAAAGACAAAGCAAATTACAAGGTTCATGACTAAACATTTTCTTAAAACAGAAGTCATGAATCTTATTTTCACAAAACCTATGTACTCGCCAGCATTTCTTTGCTAACCTCGTTTTCACATATGTTTCAGGTATTGTTGAAAGATATCGATTGATAGGATGCATGCTCACATAGGACTGGACAAGGCCTTAGTGACTCAATAACAATGATAGACTATGTTTAAATTGTGTATTTAGATTTCCAGACAATGTAATTATTCAATGTTTAATAAAACGAAACACTTTTTGGTATCCATGGTTATGAAACATTAATTCTGTTGCAACACGCCCCGATGTTTCCGCCGCGATTTGTTGTTTTACGCGGTCGGGGTGTGACAGAAAGATGGTATCAGAGCCAATGGTTATAGGGAATTAGGTTATTAGTAATGCTTTGACCTAGTCTATAACCTTCTTAGGACCCTAACGCGAGTTTACTTGCGTTTAGTCATAAAACAATACCGTCACCTATCCTTAGGCGACGACCACAACCAGAACAAAAATTTCAAAACCGCTTTGAAAACTAATCATCTGTTCTAGGATGATTGATTACAAGGTTTTGAACCCTCTATTGTAAGGTTTTGAACTCTCTATTTTATGGTTTTGAACCCCTTTGAGTTTTCAAAACTTCGTCAAGGTTTTGGGTTTTAAATAATGTGAACACGTGCAAACTGGAAGGGTGAATGCCTGTATTCTGGGTTTTCTGTCTAGGCAAGCACTTCGTATACATCTCATCAGACGCGAGACCAGTTGTGCTTACCTGGGAATTCTTGGGATGAGGGTTCACTTATAGGCGAGCATGTCTTCGCGATACATTATTTTTGACCCATTTACTTTGATCAGTCACCGTCTCATTTGTTTGCCTTAGGTAACAAACAAATGATCGCAATCTTCATGCGTTATCATTCTGTTTTGATTGTCCAATAATATTTCACCTGTTTCTCCCTATGCCTTTCTTTTTCTTCAAGAATGTCTCTTCATCACGATGACGCCCAGATATCTGAGCAAGCAGCCAAAATTCGCTCAGCGAATAGGCGAAGTAGTCCTGAAGACTGTTGAATTAGCTACTGCCATGTATCATCTCCAGGATGAAGCCACTCAAGAGTCACCAAGACAGGCAGGACCTAGTCAGGCGACAAGACCATCAGCCAATAAAACAATCGAGGAATCAAAGACCATGGATGAACGATCCCCTAAGAAGTCAAAGAAGAGAAAGGCTTCTCAGAACTTCGCCATGGTCGCTCACAATGGTAAAGCAGTCCCCAACCAACCAGCTCAACCCCCTGCTAGGTGTGTATGGCTTTTCCTATGATACCTACATCAAGGAACTATGTACCTTACAAACTACTCTTGTGATTTCTCTCTTTCAAATGATTGCTCATGATTCCCTCGAAAATTTTAAGTACTCGTTTCACTCTAAGAAACAAAGTACAGAAAATTAAGTGACATTATGAGTAATCGTGCTTTTCGCACATCTGTGCCTTTAAATCCTTGGTTAGATAACTACGGGTATTTTCAAATCTCATACCCATTCCGTTTTGATTTTTCAACATATACAGTACAAGTATTTCAAAACAATCTTCATGATCTCAAAACATTTCATATAGTTTGAAAACAATTTTTCTAGATGCATTGTCTATGTTATTTCAAAAACATTGGCCATGTTATCAAAACCAACCTTCCTAATTTCAAAATATTTCATATAGTCTGAAGACAATATTAACACAATACATTTTCTTATCGAGTGCATGATTTCGAAAAGCATCATTCATGTCTTTCAAAAACCTTATACATAATTTCAAACTTTCATCTCGCATGATTTTAAAACATTTTTGTAAATATATCTACCTAATACACCTACTTTATGATTTCAAAAAGTATTATATATAAGGTTTCAAAAACGTTAAACACATTTTTCTTAAAAGAACCCCATGCATAGTTTTCAAAAATATTTTCCTCATACATTGACTTAACCTTCAAAACTCTGCTTCATATGTCGCCTTGACATATCAAGCATCTCAACTTCATAAGCATTTTACATCATGTTTTGACCTAAGCACATCCAGTGCAAGGTTTCAAAACATCTTCAACTTCTAAAATTCATATGGGATCTTTTTATCTTTACAATTAGATCCTTGTGGATGATTATCGTTCAAATCAGAGTCCTTAATTGGATTCCTTATGTACCTTAATTCGAACACTTCGGTTCCTAGTAATCGAAATCGAATTTTCTTTTTGAATCTTTCTATCTTTATAGTTGGATTCTTGATAACGTTTAAAGTACCAAATGAAATCCACGGAATGGATTCCAAGTTTGCTTTAAATGCATGTACGCAATTTACAAGACAAATTAACGAACAATTTTGTGGTTATGTGATATGTGTTTATGTGTTCTCCTCTATGATTTTGTGTGATCCGATTTTCAAATCCTCATAGAATCTTTTATATCTTCATATGAGGGATTCGTAGTAGGATATTCAAAAGGTACTACCTTAAATCCTTATGGGCTTCTACGTGGTAGTTAAGACCCTTGGATTATATAGTACCACTCCATGATTCTTAAGAGACCTTAAGTGGTCTAGTCAAAAGGATTGATTCACAATTTGGTTAAAGAACGACATCTAGTGATGTAGCTGAACAGACTCCTTGATAGTCTATTTAGATCATTTATTGATTTAATTAAAAGGACTCTATGGCGGTCTAGTTACACTCATCACAGGTTTGTTCATTTGGTTTTACCCTACACATTATAAAATAGACTATGTGAACTGTGCAAGGAATTGTCTAATTATGGACGCGTACATAATTATGAAATTTAGTGCATAGGAACCCAGTAAGATTTATTATGTGTAAGAACCGATAGTGACAAAAATAACGAAATGAGAACGATGTAATAGAGGTACGGTGGACGCACCAATGACGCTTCATATACTTGTATATAAGTGTCCCTCTTACATTGCAAACATAATGTTATTAAGGTTACTAGAAGTTCAAGAACCCTAACCAATTTTGTTCGATCTTTTCAACTTCATGTTTTCAAGCTCTCACAAGTTTCCTCTAAATAAATTTCGGGACGAAATTTCCTAAAGTGGGGGAGACTGTAACACTTGTGCCTCCACGGCCATCAAACAAATACCAAACCAATGAAATATTATATTTCATACTTGGGATTTGTAAAAATATGTGTATCATTTGCACATATCAATTCTTGTTCAATTTCAAACTCTAAATCGCTTTCTGGAAGGTTATATGCGCACCGATGCGTAAATATAACCAGTTTAATGCAACAAACACTCCGGAATAGTGACATAGGCTTAACATACCTTAAATAACCTTTACATAACTTAGAGATAAGTTTTTAAGGCTTTGGTATGGCAAAATCAAGTTAAATCGCTTACAGGGACTAAAGTTGACAAACTGCGAAAGTATGCCAATTTGAACTGTAACAGACATTCCGGAACATGACCATAAGTTAAACATACCATAAATATCCTTTACATAGCTTAGAAATAGGCTTTGAGGGGTTCGGTATGCTAAAATAAACTTTTGGGTCATTCAGGGACTAAAAGTGTCAAAAAGTGCACAAGTTTGCATTTTCGCGCATAACTTACGTTCTGAATACATCCGGACATCCAAAAATTTATGTAAGCACTAAAATATTTTATTTTAGTGTTTGGCATAAGAAAAATCCATTCGTCGCGTCATTTGGATCGTTTTTCGCGCTTATGCGCATTCCGTCGTAATTAAGCGAACATCGCGTTCGTACGACCAAACGAACCAACACCCGGCATATTTTTGAGTATGTTTCATGTCCACAATGTTTAGACATCATTTTAGGGCCTTAAAGTTGGCTTTACGGGCCTTAGAAGTGTCGGAAATGGCATAAACACATAACAGGGACCAAAACTGTCATTTCTGAAAGATGTTTGCTTATACATCGAATCTAGTCCTTCCCACTTGTTGCAAATGGTTTTGGGAATCTATGGGCTGGTATTTTGGGCACATGGTATTACAATACCATGGGTGCTAGTGTATGGCCAAGATTGAAGCACTTTTTCCAAGAAACGATCCTAACGGTTCGGGAAATCCTATAAATACCCCACCCCCCATGCTTCAAAATTACAAGAACTTTGATTTGAGAAACTCTAAGTTGAAACTATTGTTTCATACCTGAGATTTTTGAATCGAAGTTAGCATTCGGGGACCCTTCGTAAGTATTCTTTCGTTCTTTTATTGCTTTTCGAGTCTTTCGAGTCTGAAAGTCAAACTTTGTTTGACTTTCTACATTGACCAGTTATGGTCAATGCGAAGTTCGTTTGAACTTCGCAACGTGAGTGTAATCACGTTGGTTATAGTCCCTTGGGACTATGCCTACTGATTACCACGTTGTCTAGGGTCGTAGGGTAAGCGATCTAATAAATCGCTTATACCTTCGAACCCGACCCAGTTTGGTCGATCATTAAGATCCGACCAAATACATTAGGTGACCATAGTAGGTAGGGAATAACCTCCCGAGGTTATACCCTATGGTCGCTTCGTTTGAATAGTTGTATGATAGGTAGTTTATATGCGTTAGGTAAATTACCAGAATACCCTTTTCATGTATAATTGGTAATTAAGCTTATGTAACCTAAACTTTTGTACATAACTGATTATACAACATAATTAAACACGTTTAGGCATATAAATACTTGTCATAGGACTAGTTAGACGTCCCGAACGCGTTTCACGCGAACGACGCGTTAAGGTAGCATAAGCTACCTTAATGGGTCGCGATGGGTCGAAAGCACTTAGGTTTGGTTTCATTGTAGTATGTAGGCCTTGTTAAACCATATCATATGAGTTCCAATACTCATTTGGTTTACCAAGCCTCATCCTATCCGATCTCCCGATTTAAGTCCGGTTTATTTATATAGTTCTAGATTGTCGACTGATTCCGTGCTCTCTCTAGCTTTGTTTGGTTGTTGTTCAAGACCTCTAAGCATTCTCAGGCGAGTACATTATTCCCCTATTTTACTGCTTTCAATTGTTTTGGGGTGACTCATATGTGCTAAATGTTTTCGATGTTATAACGATGGTTTCAAAAACGATTAAGACGATTTATACAAAACTAATAACGATTTCATAAAGTGAACAAACTTGTTGGTTGTAGTTACATAACAAATGACATTCATTAGCAATGATCAAGCCGACCAGTATTAGGTTATGGTACCATAGGATCTGACAAATCCCGTTAGTTACTACACCCGTAGTTATGTGTGGGTGTTGTGGGTAGCGACTGAATCTGTAATTGTTAATTTACTCTTTGGTAAGGGTTTATTAATGCGAGATGTTAATCTATCCTTTGGTAAGGGTTTATTAATGCGAATTATTAATCTATCCTTTGGTAAGGGTTTATTAATGCGAGTCAAGAAGGTTTGAATGTTATTAGCGAGACGACCATTTAAGTAGTTTCACGACCTAAAACGAATTTAACGATTGGGTAAACAATTGGTTTTCACACGATGTTTTAACGATTGGGTAAACGATTGGCTTCAAAGCGATATACGATTGGGTTTTGGTTATACATATTACATGATTTACATTGGGCATGAACATTACTTTGGTGGTTTGGTTTGACTAAGTGATTAAGTAACAATGCGTGTGGAATATGATACAAGCATGGTGGATACGCCGCTGGTACTTCCTATATATAAGTGTTTGTATGGTATTACATATTGTAGCGTTATTTGAATCATTTCAGTTTGAGACATAGAACATTTTATACAAGTAACATACTTTTCACAAGACAATTATTTACAAACAACTTATCTTATACAAACTCATTTTACATGGTTATTCATTTAATCATGCATTATTCTCTTATTTATACATATCACTTGAACTTATTATTTTTCAAATGATTTACAAAGACAAAGCAAATTACAAGGTTCATGACTAAACATTTTCTTAAAACAGAAGTCATGAATCTTATTTTCACAAAACCTATGTACTCGCCAGCATTTCTTTGCTGACCTCGTTTTCACATATGTTTCAGGTATTGTTGAAAGATATCGATTGATAGGATGCATGCTCACATAGGACTGGACAAGGCCTTAGTGACTCAATAACAATGATAGACTATGTTTAAATTGTGTATTTAGATTTCCAGACAATGTAATTATTCAATGTTTAATAAAACGAAACACTTTTTGGTATCCATGGTTATGAAACATTAATTCTGTTGCAACACGCCCCGATGTTTCCGCCGCGATTTGTTGTTTTACGCGGTCGGGGTGTGACATAACCAAATCAAAAACCTTCATTGCCCCGATCTCTGCATCGAGGATTTGCCTATTGCTTATCGCCTCCGATCCCACGGCTCTAGCCGGTTCTTGCTTTTCTCGACCTCTAGCAAACCCCTTATTCTTAAAGCCACCAAAAACGAAGACGGATGGCAACGCAAGTTTTTCTTTGTCAAACGAGACTCCATTGCTGAGGGTGCCAACCTTCCGGTGGAGTGGTTAACCACCGGTAGGGTCATAAATATTCTCATGGACCGTTTGGTTTTTATCTCCTACTAATATTCCTCTTTTTGATCCTTATGCAGTGAACTTCAAGGAAGTAGCTCCCCCTACCGCTGAATCAGAAGAAAGAATCAACACTGTTTACCGATTACCTGCAATAGACAGGACTTTCACCGCACACGTTCCGAGTTCCAGTCAATACTCGTCATCTGAAATGTCTGGTAAGGATTAGTCAAAACAGTATAATAAAATAAAGAATAATAATGATGTGAAACTTTTCCCTTTATGCAGCGCCAACCAAGATCCCTGAAGTCTTTGACCTCGACGAATTGGACAGTTATTCTGATCAGATTCAGGTCAAGAAGGAACCTAGTCCCAAGGCCACAGCCTCATCCAGACCCAGCAGTTCCAAAGCTATCATTATTCCCAAACCTTCACCGGCTACCAAGCCCCGGAGTTCTAGTTCCCGCAAAAGGAAGGAGCCTGATTCCCCTGTCACTTCTGACACATTTCCTTATGAGAAGCATGGGTTCATTGAAGCTAGCGGGTTTATGACTTCTTTTCTTAACCAGGTTAGTATTCTCATATTATATCCTGCGATTTACATCATTTACAAAGATTTATCAATATTAATACCTGTCCTCTTACCTTCGTAGGGTCTTGAGCGTCTGGTTCACCTATATCAAGAATCCTGCAAGCTTAACAAGACGCTTGAATCTAAGCTAAAGGAAGCAGAAATCACAATCTCCGACCAAGGCATGATCGCAGCCGCCAAATCTCGTCATTACGAGGAGAAATTCAAAGCTATGATCCGGGAACACCAAACTGCTCTCAACAAAGCTACTCTTCAAGCCCAGGCCGATCTTGAAGCTGCCCATGTGCAACATGAACGGGATATGGTCAACTACCGAGAAAGCCTCAAAAGTTCCGTCGTCATTTCTCTCCTCCAAGCCAGGTTGAAGATGGCCCATGAAGCCAAAACATTAGGTTTTGAATGCCCTTCTTGGGATGTTGGTGCTTGGGAGACCAAGCTAAAGAACCTCGGCGGCACCTCTTCCAAATCAGCTGTCGAAGAATCTTCCAAAGCAGTTGAAAAAGCAACCGATGCTGAGAAGGATGCTGAGGCGGATCCCAAGACGGATGCTGCTGAAATCACTATGGACGAAGAAGGCACTACCCCCTAGAGCTTATTTCCTTTAAATCGTTTGAACAATTTTATGTCCTATGAACAATTTTTATTTCTGCATCAAAACAATTTGATATCCGAAGGTGGATGGGTCCTGGGTTTCAGGATGAAACCTTCGGTTATCAACTAGTACTGATTGTTTCAAGTAATTTTATTTTTCATATTTCTTGCTATTATCTTCCGTCTTTCTTAGCATAGATCTTAGCTTTGCAAAATTTAGTACAACTATTTTTTAAAAATATCCTGATCAATATGCTCAGTAATATGTTATAAAAACTTTTTATTGGAGAGGACTTCCAAACATTCGTTCAACTTTGTAGAAAGTTCTTTAAAGAGTGACAAACAATCTATCTTACCAAAACCTGTTCTGACAATACCTAAATGGTCAACGTTTCAAACTAGTATTAACTTCAAATATTTTAATCAAATATTCTGAGAGGTATTTTGAAAACATATTTTGAGAATATATCAGGATATTTAACCTTTTACCAAACATCGTATTATTAAAAACGATGTTTACAAAGGAAAGATCATACCAGGAATAGGGTATAAACCTATTACCAAACTTCAATCCCTTTGCAACTCTTCCAATGAAGATGTCCCATGTCTGAGACACTTAGTGCATTAGTTCCGAATCTTATCATTTGAGCTTCACATCATTGCCTTGGTAGGAATGTCCCCTGTATACAATGTCTTCAAATACTTAGAAATCTTCTGGATATCAGTTTCCATTGCATAGGCAACTTTTCATGTCACGAGGGTAAAACCCAAAAATGTCTTGGAGATAAATTCCTTATATTCTGGGGAAAATCCCAAATTTTCGTGCGCTACAGGCGGGAGTGTATAAACTCCAAGACTTAGAAAGGTGAAAACCTTTAAACCTTAGAGAGTATGAAAATACCCTTTTGTGAGAGAGGGTGATCAATCCTCATATACCTTTAGGATTCAGGATATAGCCAACAGTAACGAAATTGTCAGCCACTTTTACATGGACTGGTCCCGCCACCTTGAACTATTCCTGAATAACTTGCGCTCCAGGCGGGGTGTTTAAACCCAATTCGGAAGAAAGGTGAATACCTTTAAACCTGTGAAGGGATCAGGATCCCTTATACGTGAGAGAGGGGGCCAATCCTCTAATCTTCCGAAGTATCTTGAGTGAACATCCTGGAGCTACATCCTGGAGCATATACTGCAAAACATCCTTAAACTAAGGTGGGTGTTAGCTTGGCTAACACCCCTCCGATGCTTAAGTTAGTATTGGGTTTCAAAGAACAAATTAAACCAAACATATTTAAAATAGATAGAAATCATACCATCCTGAGTTAGAAATTAAATTCTAAACTCACTTGAAATAAAGCTTAAGGTGTATAGCATTCCAAGATCTCGGTAGCATATCCCCTTCCATATTCTTGAGTCTATATGCTCCTTTCCCTGCTTCTGATTCAACTTCATATGGTCCTTCCCATTTTGGAGCTAACTTGCCATCGGCAGGATTAGTAGTATTCTGAAAAGCCTTTCTTAACACCCAATCTCCAACCTTAAATCTTCTGGTCCTGATATTCTTGTTATATGCTCTGGATATTCTTTGTTGATATGCTGCCATCCTTAGCCTTGCTGCATCTCTTTTTTCATCTATAGTATCCAAATCTTGACTCAAGGCTTCAGGATTCTGTTCAGGATCACTTAGGGTAGATCTTGCAGTAGGTATTGTCATTTCCGTCGGAATCATTGCTTCTGCTCCAAATACCAAGGAAAATGGGGTTTGGCCTGTTGTGTTCTTTACCGTTGTCCTATCAGCCCACAAAACAAATGGTAATTCTTCTGCCCATCTTCCTTTTTTGGTTCCAAGCCTCTTCTTTAAGTTATTGACAATTATCTTGTTTGAGGATTCTGCTTGTCCATTCGCTTGAGGATGTACTGGAGTAGATGTTATCATTTTGATTCCCCAACTTTTGCAAAAGTCAGTAGTCCTTTTGCTTATAAATTGAGAACCATTGTCATAGATTATCTCGGCTGGTACTCCAAATCTGGTCAGGATATTTCTCTTTATGAAGGATACTACTTCTTTATCCCTAACTTGAACAAGTGCTTCTGCTTCAACCCACTTGGAGAAATAATCCGTCATTGCCAACATGAAAACCTTTCCTCCCGGAGATTTTGGAAGCTTTCCCACTATATCCATACCCCACTTCATAAACGGCCAAGGGGAAACAATAGGATACAGCGGTTCAGCAGGCTGATGTAATATGTTACTATGTCTTTGACATGCGTCACATCTTCGAGCATATTCTGCGGCATCTTTTCTCATTGTTGGCCAATAATATCATGTCCTTAATACTTTTGAGAATAATGACCTGCCCCCAGTATGGTTACCACAATCCCCTTCATGTATATCCTGAAGTACTTCTTTGGCTTCAGGATCCTCCAAGCACCTCAAATACGGTCCTGCAAGAGATTTCTTGTATAAAACATTATTTATAATAGTGAATCGTGATACCTTCATCCTAAATGCCTTAGGATTTTCATTTCCGGGGATGTGTCCTTCTTTGAGATATCTCACAATTGGAGCCGTCCAGGATTTAGGATCCTGTTCAGGATACTCCGCTCCAGGATCCCGAATACCCGCTACTTCTTTATCCTGAGGATTCGTTGCAGGATATAAGACATGTAATATTGGTATTTGGGTCCCTTCAGGTATCCTGATCGATGATCCCAAATTTGCTAAGGCATCCGCTTCAGCATTATCCTCCCTTGGTACCTGTTCAAGTGTAAAAACATCGAAATATCCTGCTAATTTTTTTAAAATATCGAGATATTCGATTAATCTCTCACCCTTAACTGCATAGGATCCATTAAAATGGTTAGTAATTAACAAGGAGTCAACATATACTTGCAAATTCTTGATACTCATATTCTTAGCTAATTCTAATCCTGCAATTAAAGCTTCATATTCTGCCTCATTATTAGTAGCAGGAAATTCACACCTAATAGCCTGGGGTAATATGTCCCCCTGTGGCGATTTTAGTAGTATACCTAAACCTACACCTCTTATATTGGATGCACCATCAGTATATAATGTCCAGGATCCTGAAGATTCTCCTAACTGTTGAACTTCTAGGTCTACCTCATCCAGAATATCACTACTGAAATCAGCCACAAAGTCAGCTAAAGCCTGAGACTTTATGGCATTTCTAGGTTCATATACTAAATCATAAGCACTTAACTTTACTGACCACTTGGCCATCCTGCCTGACATCTCTGGTTTCCTAAGCACATTTTTGACAGGATAATTCGTTTTAACATGGATCCTATGTGTCTCAAAATAATGTCTAAGCTTTGTCGATGCCATGACTAGAGCTAATATCAATTTTTCTAAATGAGAATATCTAGTTTCAGCATCTAACAAACTTTTACTAACATAATATACAGGATATTGCTGACCTTCATGGTCTTTTATAAGAACGGCACTTACAGCATTCCCTGATACAGCAAGGTATAGGGATAGTGGTTCACCATTTTCAAGCTTCATCAATAGAGGTGCAGTTGAAAGATACAGCTTCAAATCCTGCAAGGCTGCTTCATGCTTTGCTCCCCATTCAAATTTCTTATTCTTCTTGAGGATATCGTAGAATTCCTTGCATTTTTTCGAGGATCTTGAAATAAATCTATTCAAAGCTGCTACTCGGCCTGTTAACCGTTGTACGTCCTTCATATTCGAGGGTGATTTTATATCCAGGATAGCTTTAATCTGCTCCGGGCTTGCCTCTATCCCCCTTTTCGTCACCATATATTCAAGAAACTTTCCTGCCCCCACTCCGAAATGGCACTTAGCAGGATTCAGCTTCATGTTGTATTGATCCAGGATATCAAATGCTCCCTTGATATCCTGGAGGTGATCCTCAGCTCTTTTAGATTTTACCACCATATCGTCAATATATACCTCCATGGTGTCCCCCAGCTTGTCTTTGAACATCATGTTTACCAATCTCTGGTATGTTGCACCTGCATTTTTCAAACCGAAAGGCATAGCAGTATAGCAATATATACCTGTTGGTGTCATGAAAGCAGTATCCTCCTGATTCGAAGGCTCCATTTGAATCTGCTGAAACCCTGAGGATGCGTCCATGAATGTTAACATTTCATGTCCAGCAGTAGCGTCTACCATTGCATCGATATGAGGGAGAGGAAATGGATCTTTAGGACAAGCCTTGTTCAAGTCCGTGTAATCTACACAGACTCTCCATTTCCCGTTTTTCTTCTGTACCACAACTACGTTTGCTAGCCACTTTGGAAACTTGACTTCTCTGATCATCCTGGACTTCAACAGTCTTTCAACTTCCTCTTGGATAATCGCATTCCGCTCAGGAGCGAATTTTCTTCTTTTTTGCTGAACAGGCTTGAATGATTTGTCAATTCCAAGCTTGTGAGTGATAATGTCTTTGGATATGCCTGTCATATCCTCATGCTTCCATGCAAATGTTGACATCCTGCATTTCAAAAAGTTAGTTAACTGTTCTTCAATATCCTGAGGGATATTGGTTCCTACGAGCACCGAGATATCAGGATTATCCTGATCCAGGATAATTTTCTTCACATCCTGCTCCGAATCCTCCACGATATCCTGAGCCCGCGTCTTTAATTGCTATGCTGTACTGGGCTTAGTTGAGGATTTCATCGAGGATGAGTAGCATTCTTTCGCTTCCTGTTGATCACTTTCCACCTTGACAACCCCCCAAGGGGTAGGGATCTTGATGCATTGGTGATATGTTGATGGCACAGCCTTCATATCGTGAATCCATGGTCTTCCCAGTATGATGTTATAGCAGGATAAGGAGTCCATCACACAGAAGCGTTGTATTGAGTTGACTCCTTCAACATATACTGGTAACTTTATCTCCCCTACGGTATTCCTAGCTTCTCCACTGAAACCAACGAGCACAGTGGACTTCGAAGTGATATCCATCGGAGATACATTCATCCTCTTCAATGTTTCCAGCTGAATTATATTGACAGAACTACCGTTGTCTACCAGTATCCTGCGTACAAAATGGTTAGCCACATATAATGTTATTACTAAAGCATCATGGTGAGGATCCTGAACAGTATCCCTGTCATCACTATCGAAAGTGATCACTTTATCAGTTGTGAGGGTAGTCATTCTGACTGGTCTGTCTCCCCTCTCGCTCTTAGCTTCCTTTGCGTGTCTCTTGGCCGCCGAATACGAAGTCCCACAAATTTCGGATCCTCCTAAAATAAAGTCAATTATCTTGGCATCTGCTGGGGGTGATGCTGCTCGTTCAGGATCCTTCTCGGGATCCTGCCCTTTATTCTTCTTTTTTCCCAGCAAGTCCTTCAGATACCCCTTGATTAATAGGTAACTTATCTCTTTCCTTAAAGCAATGCAATCCTCGGTCATATGTCCGAAGTCTTCGTGGAAGGCACACCATTTGGATTTATCCTTCCAATCAGCTTTCTGCTGGTTCTTTCGAGGCCACCTAGCTTTGTCCCCTAAGCCCTGCATAGTATACATTAATTCAGGTATATTAACAGAAAAGCAGTATTCAGATAAATCAGGATATTCTTCAGGATCCTCGTCTTCAACAGCGTTCACTTTCTTGTTATCATTTCTGCCATATGGCCTAGAGCGATAAGGCTTATATGAGGTTTCTGATTTCCTGTTAGTTGATTCATAGGTTGAGGTAGAATTCATCCTCTCCTGCATCTTCTTGTCATCTTCCAGACGGGTATATCTCAAAGCCCTGTTACGAGCTTCGTCGAGATTCCTGCAGGGATTCATTACAAGATCCTGATAAAACTGAGAATCCTTTTGCAACCCCATCTGAAAAGCTTGCACAGCTGTTGCAACATCAAGATGTGGGATATCCAAGGATTCTCGACTGAATTTGTTCACTGGTTAGTTTCTCAAAACTCCGACTACAAGAAAATTGACTGTTAAATAAATTAACCAAATGAGCAAACGAAGTAATTGAGTGAGGAGGGACGTTTAACAGCCATTTTAAGGCTGACCCTGTCAGGGTAGAACCAAATCCCTTGCACAAGCATGCTTCCTTGAGCTCCGGAGGGATAGGGTTAATCTCCATTCTTTCCCTATACTGGGCAATATGCTCTTCAGGATCCGTAGTCCCATCATACAGCTTCATGTTGGGAGTCTGAAATCTTTTTGGGATTTCAGCATCACAGATGGGATATGCAAAGCGGGATATCCTGTGGCTGTCCGGGGATACTTCCGGAATTGGCTGGACCACTCCAGGTACACTGGATATCATGTCCTTCAATTTTTGGAGCTCCCTGGTAAATGTTGACGTCATACCTGCATCCTGCAAAGAGCCATTATTGTTAGTAGCAAGAATATTATTATTTGACACATTACCGTTCTGAGGATTTTGGCCATATCCTGAAGCATATCCTGAGCTTCTCACAGTCGATATCCTGACCGAAGAGGGTATCTCAGGGGTATGATTCTGAGAATGGCTTGGGACGATATTCCCCCTATTATCCTCAGTGTAAACTGCGGAACTGAAGTTCAAAGCCCTGGGCTGTATAGGAGTGACAGTTTCTTTAGCTGGTCTACTCGAGCTAGCTTTTAAGAGTTGTATTTCTCTTAACAGCATTTGGTTAGTCTCCTGTTGCTGCCTCATTTGTTCCTGCACACTTCCAAATAAAGTCAAAATTTCATCATTAGAGGCTAAAACGGGAGCAGATCCCTGGACACTCCGAGTAGGGATAACATCTTGAGATTGTGAAGAAAATGGCATCCTTGGAGGAGGTGGTGGAAGCACCGAACCAGTAGTAGCAGAGGTTGTAGCAGGCATAGTGGGAGAGCTCATGTTTAATCTTGAGGCCATTGTAAACAATGTGGCAAAAAGTTTTGAAAATAGAAAACCGATTAATGATTTTGCAAAGATTTTTAGTAAAAGTAGCACCACTTGCCCCACGGTGGGCGCCAAATTGTTTTGGTCAAAAATTACCTAAGCAATTTAGTGATCAAATTAGTTAAGTGAGGTAGTGTGCTAGAAATATGTATGAAAAATGTGTTAACAATATTTGATATAAAAACAGTTTCAGGATACAGCTCAGGATATAAAGCTGTGTCTATGATCAAACAATGAGCAAAAAAGTAAAGGTTGACACGTGATGTACGAGGAATGCCCTTGATCAATCTAGATCATCGGCATAAAACCTCGGGAGCTGACAATCGCAGCTGCCTCGTTCTTCTATTGCTTCAAATATCAGGATACAGTGCAGGATGTGGTGCAGATCGACTATATGTTACAATGTAATTTGAGTACAAGTGTTGTGTGTAGTGTTTGAAATGAACTAGAGAGGAAGTGTTCGAGAGTGTAAGTGTGAAATTGCGTGCCTTAAACTGATCCGCCCTCATCTATTTATAGTAAAGATAATGTAACAAACTATCCTAAACTTCCGGGATCCAGCGAATATTCCCACTCGAACGTTGAGGACCAAGTCTTTCGGGTTCAACGGCTTCCTCATAACAAATACGCCCGAGTCTTGAGGAGAAGAAGTCCTGATGACCGTTAGTAACTTACAGCCATTAACCTCCACGTGTTTAATTCACTCAACCTTAGGATATCGCCCGGGATGTTAGCAATATCCCCGTCCAGTATCCTGGTCACAAATAAACAATTGGAAGCGGGATATTAGTCAGGATATGTATACTCAGAAAATGACCCATAACAGCCGTGATGCGTCTTAACGCAATGCATACTCGAAACGAACACTTGGGAATATGGATACGTATATACGACCCTATGTGATTAATTATAATAAATATATATATATAAATGGGTATGAAACTGTGTAACAAAATCATCGCAACGCTCACCGGAACACCTAAACGCAGTTCGCCGAAGGACATCTGAACGGATTGTTCATCCGGACGGATGTGCCAGCTGAACGGCTAGGCCAGCCGATCGGATGGGCCAGCCGAACGAACAGCCCCAAATCCTCTCCTTCCTTTCCCCCTTTGCCTATAAATACCCCTCAGTCACATCAAGAACACTTGATGTGACTGCTACCGTTCGACCAGACGCTCCAACCCCTTCATCTCTCGATTTCTCGCGATTCTTGTAAGTTTTCAACCTAAACCTTGTACTTCTATGATCTACACTCGATTCTACACCTTTCTATCTTTTAAAAACCAACTTTTAACCGTGAAATTTACTGATTTGAGGTGTTCTAAGATGATGTCATCAAGAGTTCATATGAACTTCAAAGTGTGACCTCATTTCACCATGAACAACTCAGATCTAGGTGATTTCCACATGTTTTCATAACAATCTCACCTAAAATCTATGTATCTAATCAAAGTACTGTGCGATTTCGGGTTAAGCATGGAAAAACCGTCAAAAACTGCCAGATCTGATGGAACGGGGTGGTTCCCGGCCGTTAGAACAGGTCGGACTTGATGGAATTTCAGTTGTTTAACACGATGACACACCGTCTCAGTCAATTCACCTGTATTCTTTCCAAAAACCATCGAGTGTGGCTTAATCAGGACGTTGGAACGGATTGCCGTCCAATCGGACTGCTGTCCGATCGAACGGCAAACCAACAACATGTCAGCCGATCGGACAACATGTCAGCCGATCGGACAACATGTCAGCCGATCGGATAACATGCCAACCGGCCAACCGAACCAGCTTATCCGACCGGGTAGCCATCCGATTGGATTACCGCTAACTCTATTATTCAACTTTTCACCACACCTCGCTTACGCTACCACTCCGTGTTCATAGTAAATCAGGCGCACTCTAAACTAATCCGATCAAGTTGTGTTCTCGCTAAATACGCACTGTGAGTATACTTGAACCCTTTTTGCTTTTGCACTTTTAGGTGTAACATACGTTGCTATCAAACCGAATTATATCAAATGCTTAAACTACTTATCACTTGCGAATGACTTACTTGCATAGTTATACGTGATGCTAGTTACATATGTGCTAGGACTTATACTCGCGACATCCCACCATGACTAGTATAGTACTATTGCGCCCGACGGGGTCTAGTTTGCCATCGCGTATTCGAGCATTGAGGACTTAGCTGGTAGTATCGGTTTTGTGAGTATGTATGTCGTGTATCTCGTTTATGTATGTAGGAGATTCGCAGCACTTTTAAATCTATTATGCTATTATATATCAAACCTGTATACTCGCCAATACTTTTGTATTGACTTTATTTTAACGTATGTTGCAGGTTTAGACGCAGACTATCTCAATCAAGCTAGGGAGTCTAGAAACTCAACTAAAATCTAGGTTGTCGGATTTGTATTGTTCGAGAGAACACAACATCTGTGATAACTTTTGTGATTATATTTGTTTATTTGTATGGGATAATGAACGCATTAAATATTGTCGCTAATAGTTGTTATGGATTCTCCTGAGCAATCTGATTCGCCTAGTGCCGCGCCCCGATGATTCCGCCATCGGTTGGGTGTGACAGTTTGACTTTTGGTCAACATCTATTTGCTCGATCACATTGGGTGTTAAACTATAGTTCTTTAAGTCATTGTTTTGTTTTCTTGAATTATATATATTTTTGTTAAGAAGTACAAGAACAAACATTTTTACAAAATCCCAAATCACCACATCATTTAAGTGCATTGAAGTAAAATTGAAAATGATGTTATTCATGTGGTCCTGTTGTGCTTTTGTTTGATCTATAATATAGGTTCATGATCTAATTCGATGATTTGAAGACAATGTTGTTGAATCGAATGAGATGGTTGACGTAATGTGGTCGTATTAATAACAAATAATAATTAATCTAAATAACTTTCCTGAGCCCGGGAAGCAATCCCGGGTAAAAACCTATTATATAGAATATATGAAACCCTAGAAACCTAAGGTTGAAGGGAGTGGTCACCATTTGGGGAGTGGTTAACTTATTTTCTAGCCCATAATGTCATGTCATGTCAAGTCCTCGTTTCACTCTCTATTTTGTACTCAATCACTAGCAATGGTCAAACACATGGAGAGTGGTAAATAAATTTTTTTTTAAATGTGATTGGTTGAAAGGGGTTGTGGCACACCATTAACCCTCTCTCTCCCAACTCTCTCATCTTCCCCGACTCGATGAATACTCACCGATTACACCACATCTCTCCTCTTCCCCGATCACCGAACAACCAGCAGCACTCCTTCACCACTCGGTAAACCCCACTCCCTGATCAAGTCCCCGCCTCCACCCTAAGCTGGTCTGTGGACTCACACTAATAATACGGTCTAATAATATTATCTTTAATAACTATTTATGAGGTGGATAACATGTGCTTAACGGTTAATAAATGCTAATTAAATTTAAATAACCCTTCATTAACATGTGTTTAAACGGTTAATAAATGCTAATTAAACTCAGGAGTTAAGCCGACTTAGTTATTTTTTTCTATATTTTACTTTTTCTGTCTAATTTTTACAAGTTAACACGTCATAACGTGCATGTGTGATTCATCATTTTTACGTTTACTATTTGTTCAGCTTAAAAGCCCTGCAGCAAAGTGTGGGTCATAGATACTAGTTTGATCAGAAAACCAACACGTTGGATAAAGCATCATTTATACGTAAAAGAAAACGATATGATTATTATGGGAAACAAAAAGAAATTCAAACTAATTTTCCGAAAATAGAAATTCAAATTAATCTTCCAAAATGAAATGAAAACGATGATTATGGATCAAAAGAATTTCTTTATAGAAAAGTACATTTTTATGTATACTTATAATTAAGTAACATCAAATCAGGTATACATAAATACTTAGATGGAGTCAAAAGTTATATGAGATTTAGTAAAAGTTACTACTCAAAGTATTACCGGAATTAATAAAAGCTATTAATCAAAAGTAATATCAAATATAGTTTCTTTTTTCTTGTAGAATTTATAAATTAGAGGAGATAATTGCTTAGTTACACATATAAAATGTAATTCGTTTGTAAAATAAATGCGCAACACCAGACATATATAGAATGAAGAAGTATAACACGTAAGAGAGAAGAATGCATTTAGTTTAACCATACGTGATGCCATCAAATTAGTTATAAGATAAACATATATGTCATTGATGTTTTTAATCATCAAATTTTGGCTCTTTTTTCTGAAAATATGTCATCGAATTGTAGTAGATCTTCAAGTTTGGATAGCGAAATCAAATACAATCCTAATTTTAACCCTTCAAATTGGGTTTTAACCTTTCTAATTAGTATAGTTTAATATGTTCTTTTTAAGTCAACTAAATATAAATTATGCACTTTAGGTAAAAAGAGTGGGTGTTGTTACACTTAACTTTTTTTAATTAAACAGAAACTTCAACTTAAAGCTTCACAAAAACAATGAACAACCGCACAGGTCCTAACATCTCATTCATGTTTTACTAACAATGAACAACCGCACAGGTCCTAACATCTCATTCATGTTTTACTAAAAAAAATTGCTCAAAATTAATTAAAAATTAATTGTTGTGGCCATAACTTTTAACCAAAGGATATTAGAGTTGAATCGTAAATTCGTAATCGTAATTGTTAATAAAGAAAAACAAACATTGAAAGGGGCATTACCTAGTGAGATTTTGGGGTGGGATAAGGTTTTGAGACCATTAGATTCTGGGTTCGATTCCTAATAGGGGGGTTTTCCCAGATTTATTGGGTTTCCTTCTAAATTGGTGTATAGGCCTTATTGCCTATCGGAGATGAATATGATCGAGTGGTTCCGCTGGTAGCACCATAATACTCCAATGGTCCGTCAGTGATCCAAATTTGCCATTAAAAAGGGAGGGGGCGTGGCTGGCACCAGCTTCAAGGCAATTTGGTTTTGTGGTGGAGGCCACAACTTCAAGGCAATTTGGTTGTTTCATTTACATCTATCCTATCTAATAGAAGATATACCTAGGGTGCCACGTGTCCTTTTTCTAGCCTCTATATGACACATGGCAATTTATTTAGGCTACAAATGACACATGGCATTAGTATGTTTCGTTTCTCATTCCCAATCATCAACCTTAAAAAAACGCGGACCCGTTTTACAAATTTCAGGTCAAGTACGCGTTGGTATAAAAGGCATCTTATAACCTGAAATTGTTCATTATTCAACATCGCATTAGGGTTTCACCTTATTCTCTCTCGCTTTCTTCTCCGCCGATCATCAAGATCTTCAAATTAATCTTCAAATCAAGGTTCTTCAAATCAAGGTTATTCAAATCAAGGTTACAAGGTTAGGTCACGGATACTATCAATTAATCATGTTTCTCTATTAGGCAAAAACCATTCAAGTTTGATTTTGATTGTTTCTGTATTTGTATTCCTTCATATCTAGGGTTCTGCATCTTGGATCGATTTTCTTTTCTGATTCTGATAATCAAATATCGACATCACAAAGATACGAATCCCTTCTTTATGTATTATGAAGATTTATTGTTGATATTATATTATTGTTTTTGGATTCCGTAGATTTCAATAGATCTAAACATATCATATTAATTGGTCTTTGTGTTTCTACTTGATATCATCTATCATTCTAACTTTGTTATTGTATTTGTGTTTTTTTTTTATTTTGATATGTTTCGTGTCTAGGTTTTTAACGTCTTGGAGCACAAATCTTTGACTCTTTTCTAATGGCTTCATCACCAAGGTATAAGATCTAAGGTTTATATGTGTTGTTTGATTTCTTAAAGGTTTGCTTAGATTATATTTATTTCATTATCGAATACATAATATTATGTATAAGGAACAATAGTAGTTAGTAAACATCTGTATAACAACTCTCCTAAAAGTCTTATAACACCCCTATACGCCCTAAAATACACCCCGTATGCAAAAAAGTGGGCCCCAAATACCTTAATTTTTACAAAAATCAAATAAAAACAATATTTTAATGCGCTCGCGGGGCGCGACAATGTCAAGTAAGGCTGTCGCGGGGCGTGACAGCTTGGCCACCAGGCCGCACCCTAGGCCGCCATGTGTCCGTATCGTGTCAAGGCTAGTGGTCGATGCAGCAATGCTAGGGCCTAACCTAGACTATCTCGCGGGCCGCGAAGGCTTTGCCTTCTGTTCTCGCGGGGCGCGACAACGTGCTTGATCAGAACTATAAATAGAGGAGATCGACTTCACTTCAAACTGTAAGTATTATAACCCCCGGTTACTGTCACACCCCGATATTTCCACGTATTACCGGTGGGGAGTATCGTGACGTAATTGATATCATCATAGACAATTTATAACAGTTCAATACACAGCGGAAGCTAAAGATAATAACATTACAAACCGGTGAAAAGTAATATTAATTATTACAAACGGTTGTAAAAGGGATCCACATGCGGATCAAAGATAAAAGCAACATTGTTCAACAGATTCTTAAACATCTAAGCTTGCAAGACTCTTTATTGATGCTAGGAGAAGCCAGCCTATTTCGATTAGTACCTGCACTTAACCTTTTTGGGAAAATACGTCAGTTTTCACTGGTCATTTTGAAAATGTTTAAGAAAATTGATTTGAATGCACAAGGCACAAAATATCTTTTATAACTTGGGATAATTATTTAAAATAACCTTGTTAAAGAATTACATGTTTATTATACATTCAGTAGCCCGGGCTGAAAACCGGGTTAAAGATTAATAGACACACCACATAATATATCCCACGGCGAGTTATTCTCGAACAGGTGGGTACATTATTTTACATACGCACCGGCAGGTGTATGCCTACACCCCGTGCTTAAGTCGTGGCCATTTCAATGAATGAGCATAGGATATCCAGGACATGGTCATTAACCCCCCAAAGGCTTAAAACAAACATAACAAAATAAACGGGTTATCTCAATGATTTAACCTTCATACGTTTAAAAATTCAATACCTGACCAAGCGGTATTTTATATACCGTACCCCAAGCCCGTATAAGGGAAAATAAGTTAAAAGTATTTTTACCTGAGCAAATTATTCAAATTTATCCCAGCCGTACAGATAAGCAAGTGCAAAGTATCTTTTACTGGGCTCCAAAATCTGGAACGAAGGTTTTAATAACCTATTAGATTCCTAACGGGTCTTACTTAAGTTTAAACTTAGACCGGTTAGTTTTAAAGAAAGGTATACGGTTCAAAACGCACGATTAAGCGAATACCGGAATAGAATGTGGTTTAGACCCGACAAGTATGGGGACTTGTATAATATGGGTAAACTAAACACATTCTGGATTTTGAGATAAAAATGATGAGGTTTGACCCATTTTGGTTCATTTATGCAAACTAGTTACATAAACCGCACTGAACGCGGAAAATGCATAACGGGTAAACATATGAGTCATGAACAGGTTTCCTAAGTTAATATGCCTTAAATATGTTGTGATATCAGTAAGATACCTTCCATTATGCCCAAAACGAATTTAACTCAAATTAAGCCCCGTAGGGGTATTCGGTCATTTTAAAGGTTATAAAAAGAGATTAAATATTAATCTGAGGTTTAGGTCTGAAATGATCAGTAAAAATATTTAGTTTAATAAGTTATATCAGTAGGGTATTGCATATATGTGAAATTTATCATTTATAACCAAACTATGCACCGAAGGGGCATTTTGGTAATTTCACATAAGCTTTAAAGGTCAAATTTGGAAATCTGAGTTCAAAAATTTTTCATACTGTTAAAGTATAAAAATTTACTTAGAACATCAGTAGGTATTAAGTCTTATATGAAAAAAAATAGTTTTAATCCATACTATGCGTTTAAAACGCGTAAAAGTCGGTTTTAAGCGATTTTCGGGTTATAATAGGAAATCTGAGTTTTTGGTCAGTTTATAAAGTTCAATATATTTTATTTATCATATAAAATCCGTAGCAAAAAGTTTGGTATCAAAATGTTATGTAAAACTCATTTTATTAGCAAAAAGGGTATAACCGACAATTACCGAATTAAAGCAAGAACCCTATGTTATGCTCAGTTTAAAAATAAATAAAAATCTTCAAAAATCCCAAAATATTATATTACATCAGTGGGTAAAAAGTTCGGTATCAAAATTTGGGTTTAGATAGGCTTTATGCTAGTAACGCCGTTTAATTAATAAAAATCTTTCAATTTACGCTATTGAGCATAACTCCTAATCTAGACCTCAAATTGATGTCAAATTTTTAGGGCAAGTTTATAAATCAGAAATAAAGGTTTTTGTCCTTTCACATTTTCAAAAATCTTGTTTTAAGGTCAAAAGGGCATAATGGTCATCTTTTAGGCATATAACGGAAACATGCAAATGAATCGGATAAATTAGGAACTAAATTGTATAATCTCAAAGGGTTATACTAACCTATAACCTGGTCCTAATGGAACTCTAAGGCATGTCTAAACTAAGCTAAATCGGGTCAGAACTGAAAGTCAAAGCAAAAGTCTACTTTTGCGACTTTCGGTTTCGAACCGAGCCTATACTCAAAATTGTCGGGTTGAACATGCTTAGACATGTTCTTACATTAATTACCAAGTTATATAAGTGTTAAAATAGGTTTCATAGCTTCTACATTGCTAATTATGAATTTATTTGCAAAATAGCTTTCTATTGACTTTTTATAATTAAGTTTGACCCGACAATTGACCTAGTTAGAGTGATAATCAGTGGGTGCCCTTTTAAGGGTTTATTACCCACATAATTACCAACTCATAGCCACTTTCAATTCGAAAAATGACTGGACCATTAGTGATTAATCACTAAGTCAAAGCTTAATTACGACGGCTTTGACTTTTGGTCATTAAACTAATAAAACATGAACTTAGGAGGCTAAGAACACTCACAATGGTCCTTAGCACGAATTAGGAGCCTAAGAAAGCTTGCTTGAGCTCCAGGAAGTTCCAGGGAGAGAGTTGGAATGAAATTTGTGAAGTGTGCAAATGAACTAGCAACAACAAGTTCTTATATAGTGATTTTAATTGCATAGGATCATTACACACAAGTCTACAAGTGATCTCTGATGAATCCCAGGTGTCCCTATGCATGAAATACCACTGGTGCAGCCCCTGAATTCAAAAACCATGCAACTAAGGTGGTGGAACTGGCTGGAACAGGCATCTGTCCATTTTCACTGCCACGACATCCTTGCGGACCGTAAGCAAAAATTCATACGGTCCGCATCCACCACTTACGGACCGTAAGCCCAATCTGATGAGGTCTGCAACCAACCCTGAACTGACTTACCCAGTTGCAGCCCGTAAGCCTAGGCCCATACGGTCCGCATCTGTTGACCAGAAGACAAAAACTTGAAAATTTTTAGATTTTGACCATGCAATCTTTATAACTCCGATTCCTATGTCTTTTTCCAGTAGAGGGGACCATGTAATCAAATCTGCATGCTCTTGGAAGTGTTGCCATGCAAATGGAGATTTTGGAATCTTGTGAAAAGATCATGTGAAGTATAATTGTCGTAAATGCACATAGGATCCCATTTATTGAATGTGGAATTTATCATCACAAAAATTTAATCGGATACTTGTGTAATTCTTATAAGATATTTATGAAAACATTTTAATGTTTTACAAAGGTTTAGAATTAATAAAAAGGTCACTCAGAGGTATTTAATTAACATGTTGACTCTTTTTTAATTCCACCATATATCTTTCAACTTGATCCGGGTTTAAAACACGTTTACCTTCCATGACACGTGTCTTTATAACATTGGTCGAGATTTTACGAGGTGTTACATCCTTACCCCCTTAAAAGAAATCTCGACCTCGAGATTTACTGAAATAAATGAGGGTACTTCGTTTCATTGTGGACTCAACCTCCCACATGTATTCGGGACCGCTACGGGCATCCCATTTAACTTTCACTATCGGTATATGCTTCCTTCGAAGCTTCTTAACCTGTCGATCCTCAATCAACAAAGGTTTTTCAACAAATTTTAAGATCTCATCTATATGCACATCTTTATGTGACATGGCTAGCGATTCATCGGCTAGACACTTATTCAAATTGCAGATGTGGAACACATTATGAATTCCGCTGAGTTCTTCAGGCAGGTTTAACTTGTAAGCAACTGATCCGACACATTCGATGATCTCGAATGGTCCTATGTACCTTGGGCTTAACTTGCCTTTCTTGCCAAAACGCATCACCCCTTTCCAGGGTGATACCTTAAGTAGTACTTTATCACCTACCTCGAATTTCAGAGGTTTACGCCTTTTATCTGCGTAGCTTTTCTGCCTATCCCTGGCAGCTTTGAGATGATCACGTATCTGCACAATCTTATCTGTCGTTTCTAGGACTATATCAGGTCCTGTTAGTTGGACATCTCCAACTTCTGCCCAACACACGGGCGTCCTACACTTTCTTCTGTACAAAGCTTCGAAAGGTGCAGCTTGAATACTCGAATGATAGCTATTGTTGTACGAAAATTCAATCAATGGAAGATGATCATCCCAACTTTCACCTAGATCAATAACACAAGCCCTTAGCATATCCTCCAGCGTCTGAATTGTACGCTCACTTTGACCATCCGTCTGAGGATGATATGCAGTGCTGAAGTTTAATCGAGTGCCTAGTGATTGCTGAAAGCTTTTCCAAAAATGCGACGTGTATCTCGTATCCCTATCAGAGATGATAGATAATGTCACTCCGTGAAGAGATACGATCTCGTCCACGTACAGCTGAGCTAACTTATCTGAGTTGTGTGTTTCCTTAATAGGTAGGAAGTGAGCTGACTTAGTCAACCTGTCAACTATAACCCAAATAGTATCATTTCCTTGCTTTGTCTTTGGTAACTTGGTGATAAAATCCATAGTTACCATTTCCCACTTCCAGGTGGGAAGTTCAGGCTGTTGCAGCAAACCTGACGGCTTCTGGTGTTCTGCCTTAACTTGCGCGCACGTCAAGCATTTGGCCACATAAGTGGCTATAGATTTCTTCAAACCTATCCACCAATAATTCGCCTTTAAATACTGATACATCTTATCGCTACCAGGATGAACGGAATATTTGGAACTATGAGCTTCTTGAAGAATAACATCTCGAAGTCCACCATAAATTGGAACCCATATTCTTCCATTCAATCTTAGAATTCCATCCCTGTCACAAATCAATTGATCCGCAGTTACACCCAACTTCTCATTTGGGTAATTAGCTTCTAACACAGCTTCTTTCTGAGCGGCTAATAACCTTTCATTCAGGCTATTCTTTAACTCAATGCTCTTGGCATTAATCCTAATGGGCTTAACCCTTTCCTTTCTGCTCAAGGCATCGGCGACCACATTCGCCTTACCTGGATGGTATCAGATTTTACAATCATAATCATTCAGTGTCTCCATCCATCGACACTGTCTCATGTTCAGATCCTTCTGATTGAACAGATGCTGAAGGCTTTTGTGATCAGAATAGATCACACACTTGGTCCCATACAAATAATGCCTCCAAAGCTTTAGTGCAAATACAAAGGCACCCAGCTCCAAATCGTGGGTGGGGTAATTCTTCTCGTGCACCTTTAATTGTCGGGAAGCATAGGCAATCACTTTGCCCTTCTACATTAGCACACATCCCATGCCTGTGTGCGAGGCGTCGCAATAAACTACAAATTCTTCAATACCTTTTGGCAATGTCAACACTGGTGCATTGCTTAACTTTTGTTTAAGGATGTCGAAAGATTCTTGTTGTTTAGGACCCCATTCAAACTTGATATTCTTGTGAGTTAATGAAGTTAGGGGTGCAGCAATCCTTGAGAAGTTTTCAATGAAACGCCTATAGTATCTTGCCAGACCCAAAAAGCTGCGAATCTCTGTAGGCGTCTTAGGCTCTTGCCAATTCATGATTGCTTCAATCTTAGCGGGATCCACCTGGATACCACGCTCACTAACCACATGTCCAAGAAATTGGACCTCACGAAGCAAAAACTCGCATTTTGAAAACTTGGCGCAGAGTTTCTTTTGCTGAAGTAGTTTCATAATACATCGAAGGTGCTTTTCGTGATCAGCCTGGTTCTTTGAATAAATAAGGATGTCATCAATGAGGACGATGATAAACTTGTCCAAGTAGGGTTTGCAAACGCGATTCATGAGATCCATGAATGCTGCTGGTGCATTAGTGAGCCCAAAAGGCATCACCAAGAACTCGTAGTGACCATAACGAGTTCTAAATGCAGTCTTGTGCACATCTTCATCTCTAACCTTCAGCTGATGGTAACCAGACCTCAAATCAATCTTGGACAGGTAACTTGCCCCTTGCAGTTGATCGAACAGATCATCGATCCTGGGCAATGGATATCTATTCTTGATAGTAACCTTGTAAAGCTCGCGATAATCGATGCATAGACGCATCGATCCATCCTTTTTCTTCACAAACAGGATCGGTGCTCCCCAAGGAGATGAGCTAGGTCGAATAAATCCTTTTGCCAATAAATCATCCAATTGATTCCTTAACTCTTTCATTTCAGTTGGTGCTAACCTGTAAGGTGCTCTTGCAATAGGTGCTGCTCCAGGAATAATGTCGATTCTGAACTCCACTTGTCTATCTGGTGGTAAACCAGGTAGTTCTTCAGGGAATACTTCTGGATATTCAGAAATGATAGGGATGTCTTCAATCTTGGGCTTTGGTTCATCAATAGTCACCTGTGCCATGTAAATGACACAACCCTTCTTCATACACCTTGACGCCTTGAGCATAGATACTTGCTTAGGCAACCCATACTGAGTGTCTCCTTGTATGGTAAGTGGCTCACCATACGGAGTCTTGATAACCACTTGTTTCTTGTCACAAATGATCTGAGCTTGGTTATGAGATAACCAATCCATGCCTATTACTATATCGAAACCAGCTAGATTCAAAGGAAGCAAAGACAATGGAAAAGAGTGGTTCCTAATGGATATAAAGCATCCATCTAATACGGTTTAAGCAGTTTCTATGGTACCGTCGGCTAATTCTACTTCATACTTTATGCTCAGGGTTCTAACAGGCAGATTTAACAACTTACTAAACTTATCATCAACAAACGACTTATCTGCACCCGAATCAAATAATACCCTTGTATAAACATCGTTGATAAGAAAGGTACCTGTTATCACGTTGTCGTTCTGAATGGCCTCTTGTGCATTCATCTGAAAGACCCTAGCATTGGTCTTCTTACCTTCCTCAGCTTTCTTGGCATACTTTGGGCAATTAGACTTGATATGCCCTTTCTCGTTACAGTTGTAACAAGTTGCATCCTTAATCTTCTTACAATCCAACGTCTTATGCTCAGAAGACTTACAGATCCCACAAGCCCTAGGCTGTGATTGGGATTTCGATTCATACCTACACTTGCCTAAATGGCGCTTCTTGCAGGTCTTGCACTTGGGCTTCTCACCTGACTGTTGATCATCCTTCTTGAACCCTGAACTCTTCTTGTGGTCAGAGTTCCTCTTGTGCTTCTTATCTGAACGGTGTGAGTTATCATCCTCACGTTTTCTCTTCCCAGCATCAGAATTCCTAAGCAATCTCTACCTGACCGCATCAAGGGTAAGAGATAATGACAAATCAGCTGCAGACCTAAAGGTAGTAGGTCGAGACGCTTTCACACTGGCTTTGATTTCCGGGGCTAAACCCCCAATGAAATGAGCTATACGTTTTGGTTCCGGTGTCACCAAGTATGGAACCAATCGAGACATGGTATTAAAGCTCGTGAGATAAGCCTGACAGTCTAAGTTCTTCATAACCAGTGTCAGAAAGTCAGTCTCAATCTTCTCAACTTCATGTTGAGGACAGAAATTCTCTTTGATCAACACAACAAACTGATCCCAAGACAGATTATACAACGGGATCTTCCCAGTAGCCTGAATCAATGACCTACACCAAGCTAGAGCTTCTCCTTTAAATGATTGTGACACAAACTTCACAACATCTTGCCCTGCACAACCACTAATATCAACCACAGTGTCCATTTCATCGAGCCAAGTCATGCAATCGATGGCTCCTTTCTCCCCTGTGAAGTCTCTAGGCTTGCAGGAGAGGAAATACTTGTAAGAACAGCCCTTAACACGTGGTTCTTGTTTGAGCTCAATCTTCTTAGATGGGATACTTCTTTGGTTCGATGAATGATGAGATTCACTCTTGCGAGTATGAGTCTTTGAGGGTGGTTTTGAGTGTGGTACGGACTGAGTTCTGACACGGGTACCACTAGATTCATTGAACTGTCTATCAAGAGCTCGTGTAACAGCATTATCTATTAATGCCTGTAATTCTGCACCTGCTACATTAACTCTGGAAGTGTCATGATTCTCCCTTGGGTGACTGTTGACTTCGTCTGACCCAGCCATGTAGCTTGATTGCTACATAAAATAATGATAATGATTCATTCAGAATTCCATAACAGGATTATCATCTTGATAATTTTATTAACCATGGTATTAATAAACCATATTGGTTAATTTAACTAAGCATATTCATTCAGGATTATAATTATCCTCAGTCATAATTTATTAATATATTATAATGGCGCATAAGGCCAGGTCACAGGGACAATTTAAACTATAAGCCATGATCTTATATGATCGAGGCTTTAAGGTTTTGAATCATAGTTCATTACCTTTCCTGACAGCGAGTTATAGACTACAACTGTCTTTTGTCTTATATGACAATGAATAAGGCCCGCAGGCATTACATCGCTAAAGGGTGTTTTAAATAATACAGAAAGGAATTGGAAGTATCCAATATAAGGATGGCTTATGTGATTTTATCGAATCACACTTGCCAGGAGTGTTAACATGTTTTCAGATGTTAACAAGGATCTGAATCTTAATAAGGAACTACCATCATGGCCCTTTCATAATATGACACATGGACTAGGCTTTGCCTTTAAGATTATTTTAATATATAATGGCAGATTATTCTTTTAAAGGAATGATATTTTATTTTATTTCATATATTATATTTATGCACATAATGACAAAATGAAATTTTAAATTTAAACATCCCACTAATATTAAAAAGGAGTACATAATTGCCCTAAACGGGACTTTAACAGAAATAACTTACCCACGCAGGGGCTAAACTGAAAAACAAAAGTCCTCACAGGGACTGAATACTTAAATAGATGTCCACGCGGGGACTTGATTGAAACAAGGAAATTAAAATACAAATAAATAAATAAGGAATTTAATGATCCCTTTTGTTCTTCCCTTTGATTAAACTTTCCAAACCCTTCAAAAATCCCCGGTGGCTTCTACGCTCCTCTCGAACCTCACGCTCCACCTGGCTCAACCTTTGAAGAATCTCCTGCTGCTGTGGTGGCTGGATCTGCGGTGGTTGCGGCTGCTGTGGCTGCAGAGGTTGAGGAGGTGGCGGGTTTTAATACCCATAGGCCGAGTATCCAATCCCCCAAGGAGCTCCATAGGGCCCTTCAGGATGGAGAGCATTGTAGTTCGCCGCTACGAGGTATGGGTCAACTTCGGCGTAGTTGTAGTTAGTATGGGCTGGCTGTTCGAAAGGGTTATACGCTGCTGGACCAGTGTAGGAAGGAATCGGGTTATCATAACCCACGTAAGATGGTGGTGGTGCGACTAGATCAGATTCCACCTCGGAAACCGGATTCGAAGGCCCACCCACCTACGGGTCTTCGTACAGTGGCGGGTATTGACTGCCACTTGAATGTTGAGGGGTGCTGAAATGGAATCCCCTCGCAAGGACATCCATGCTCCTGATCTCCTATGCCTCGGTGGGTCCGGAGGCGGTTGTTGCTCTGGCGGCGGTGGTGGCGGTGGAGTGACCGCTACAAAACGTGAATCCTCCAAGGGATCCTGATGTTGCTGCTGCGGAGACGGGTGGTAAGAGGGAGTAAACACCCAGTCGTATTGGGCAAACCTTGCCTCGTAGCTGTCTGGACCACAATAAGGTGATCCATGAAAAGACGACCCATCCGAAATCTCGATGGGGTGAGTAGGTGTCCTAGACGGTGGTTCGGCGGGATCTGGGTCATCATCCATCTCCATGTCCTGAGCCTCAGGGAAATGGTCTTCGGGGCCCAATGGGTTATGACCCATTGGTTCTTCAACCTGATTTTCCAGGTTAAACCGGCTTTGGAAAAACGGGGTCGGGTCTTGAAACGCGCGGTGTGACCCCGACCGCTGCAGAGGTAGGTAAGAATGGTGCGAATCGTTGGGCTCGTTCTCCGATTGCGGCCCAAAGGAATGATGGTAAGAGGGTGACAAACTTAACGAGACAGATCGCCTAGCGGGCTCCAAATACGTCCTCCAATCCTCTTGAGGACTTGTGCTCATTATTGCAGACGGAGTTCGCCGATGGGAAGGTCCAGCCTCATGATCGTGGCTGGTAAATGGCGCCTTGCCTCGTCCTCTTCTGAACCTTGGTGGCATTTTGTTGAACCTGTCAAAACAAACAAAAGAAATAACAAAGAAAAACAATAAAGAGCAAAATAAAATAAATTAGGATTAGTCCTAAGTTCTTTGTCTAGACTCGGAAGTCGAGGAATGTGCAAACTGTGTCATTGAGATTAAACACAAAAGGCTAGCGTTTAATTCACTCAATGTTGGCTCTGTTACCAACCTGTCACACCCCGATATTTCCACGTATTACCGGTGGGCCCGGTGGGGAGTATCGTGACGTAGTTGATATCATCATAGACAATTTATCACAGTTCAATACACAGCGGAAGCTAAAGATAATAACATTACAAACCAGTGAAAAGTAATATTAATTATTACAAACGGTTGTAAAAGGGATCCACAGGCGGATCAAAGATAAAAGCAACATTGTTCAACAATTCTTAAACATCTAAGCTTGCAAGACTCTTTATTGATGCTAGGAGAAGCCAGCCTATTTCGATTAGTACCTGCACTTAACCTTTTTGGGAAAATACGTTAGTTTTCACTGGTAAATACAATTAACCGACTCATTTTGAAAATGTTTAAGAAAATTGATTTGAATGCACAAGGCACAAAATATCTTTTATTACTTGGGATAATTATTTAAAATAAACTTGTTAAAGAATTACATGTTTATTATACGTTCAGTAGCCCGAGCTGAAAACCGGGTTAAAGATTAATAGACACACCACATAATATATCCCACGACGAGTTATTCTCGAACAGGTGGGTACATTATTTTACATACGCACCGGCAGGTGTATGCCTACACCCCGTACTTAAGTCGTGGCCATTTCAATGAATGAGCCGAGGATATCCAAGACATGGTCATTAACCCCCCAAAGGCTTAAAACAAACATAACAAAATAAACGGGTTATCTCAATGATTTAACCTTCATACGATTAAAAATTCAATACCCGACCAAGCGGTATTTTATATACCGTACCCCAAGCCCGTATAAGGGAAAATAAGTTAAAAGTATTTACCTGAGCAAATTATTCAAATTTATCCCAGCCGTACAGATCAGCAAATGCAAAGTATCTTTTACTGGGCTCCTAAATCTGGAACGAAGGTTTTACTAACCTATTAGATTCCTAACGGGTCTTACTTAAGTTTAAACTTAGACCGGTTAGTTTTAAAGAAAGGTATACGGGTCAAAACGCACGATTAAGCGAAGACCAGAATAGAATGTGGTTTAGACCCTACAAGTATGGAGACTTGTATAATATGGGTAAACTAAACACATTCTGGATTTTGAGGTAAACATGATGAGGTTTGACCCGTTTTGGTTAATTTATGCAAACTAGTTACATAAACCGCACCGAACGCGAAAAATGCATAACGGGTAAACATATGAGTCATGAACAGGTTTCCTAAGTTAATATGCCTTAAATATGTTGTGATATTAGTAAGATACCTTCCATTATGCCCAAAACAAATTTAACTCAAATTAAGCCCCGTAGGGGTATTTCAGTCATTTTAAAGGTTATAAAAAGAGATTAAATATTAATCTGAGGTTCAGGTCTGAAATGATCAGTAAAAATATTTATTTTAATAAGTTATATCAGTAGGGTATTGCATATATGTGAAATTTATCAATTATAACCAAACTATACACCGAAGGGGCATTTTGGTAATTTCACATAAGCTTTAAAGGTCAAATTTTTGAAATCTGAGTTCAAAACTTTTTCTTACTGTTAAAGTATAAAAATTTACTTAGAACATCAGTAGGTATTAAGTCTTATATGATAAAAATAGTTTTAATCCATACTATGCGTTTAAAACGCGTAAAAGTCGGTTTTAAGCGATTTTCGGGTTATAATAGGAAATCTGAGTTTTTGATCAGTTTATAAAGTTCAAAATATTTATTTATCATATAAAATCTGTAGCAAAAAGTTTGGTATCAAAATGTTATGTATAACTCATTTTATTTGCAAAAAGGGTATAACCGACAATTACCGAATTAAAGCAAGAACCCTATGTTATGCTCAGTTTAAAAATAAATAAAAATCTTCAAAAATCTCAAAATATTATATTACATCACTGGGTAAAAAGTTTGGTGTCAAAATTTGGGTTTAGATAGGCTTTATGCTAGTAATGCCGTTTAATTAATAAAAAGCTTTCAATTTACGCTATTAAGCATAACTCCTAATCTAGACCTCAAATTGATATAAAATTTTTAGGGCAAGTTTATAAATCAGAAATAAAGGTTTTTGTCCTTTCACATTTTCAAAAATCTCGTTTTAAGGTCAAAAGGGCATAATGGTCATCTTTTAGGCATATAACGGAAACATGCAAATGGATCGGATAAATTAGGAACTAAGTTGTATAATCTCAGAGGGTTATACTAACCTATAACCTGGTCCTAATGGAACTCTAAGGCATGTCTAAATTAAGCTAAATCGGGTCAGAACTGAAAGTCAAAGCAAAAGTCGACTTTTGAGACTTTCGGTTCCGAACCGAGCCTATACTCAAAATTGTTGGGTTGAACATGCTTAGACATGTTCTTACATTAATTACCAAGTTAAATAAGTGTTAAACAGGTTTCATAGCTTCTACATTGCTAATTATGAATTTATTTGCAAAATAGCTTTCTGTTGACTTTTTATAACTAAGTTTGACCCGACAATTGACCTAGTTAGAGTGATAATCAGTGGGTGCCCTTTTAAGGGTTTATTACCCACATAATTACCAACTCATAGCCACTTTCAATTCGAAAAATGACTGGACCATTAGTGATTAATCACTAAGTCAAAGCTTAATTACGACGGCTTTGACTTTTGGTCATTAAACTAATAAAACATGAACTTAGGAGGCTAAGAACACTCACAATGGTCCTTAGCACGAATTAGGAGCCTAAGAAAGCTTGCTTGAGCTCCAGGAAGTTCCAGGGAAAGATTTGGAATGAAATTTGTGAAGTGTGCAAATGAACTAGCAACAACAAGTTCTTATATAGTGATTTTAATTGCATAGGATCATTACACACAAGTCTACAAGTGATCTCTGATGAATCCCAGGTGTCCCTATGCATGAAATACCACTGGTGCAGCCCCTGAATTTGAAAACCATGCAACTAAGGCGGTGGAACAGGCATCTGTCCATTTTCACTGCCAGCGACATCCTTGCGGACCGTAAGCAAAAATTCATACGGTCCGCATCCACCACTTACGGACCGTAAGCCCAATCTGATGTGGTCCGCAACGAACCCTGAACTGACTTGCCCAGTTACAGTCCTTGCAGACCGGTAGCCTAGGCCCATACGGTCCGCATCTGTTGACCAGAAGACAAAAACTTGAAAATTTGTAGATTTTGACCATGCAATCTTTATAACTTCGATTCCTATGTCTTTTTCTAGTAATGGGGACCATGTAATCAGATCTGCATGCTCTTGGAAGTGTTGCCATGCAAATGGAGATTTTGGAATCTTGTGAAAAGATCATGTGAAGTATAATTGTCGTAAATGCACATAGGATCCCATTTATTGAATGTGGAATTTATCATCACAAAAATTTAACCAGATACTTGTGTAATTCTTATCAGATATTTATGAAAACACTTTAATGTTTTACAAAGGTTTAGAATTAATAAAAAGGTCACTCAGAGGTATTTAATTAACATGTTGACTCTTTTCAATTCCACCATATATCTTTCAACTTGATCCGGGTTTATAACACGTTTACCTTCCATGACATGTGTCTTTATAACATTGGTCGAGATTTTACGAGGTGTTACAGTTACGTATTAGTTACTCTGCCCGATTAATCTAGAGCTCCCTAACGCATGTCTAGGCTTTGCCCGACTCAGTCGTTGGAGTTCTGTCTCGGGGGGAGGGTATAGCTAATGTAAATTTGGGTTATTATACTAACACGTGTGCATTGTTCAATTTAATAGATTATAACCAGGAAGTCACAAGGAAATACCTAAATTTGCAATGTGAGCTTATCTCTTTTTGTGAAACCTTTTTGTGAACTGTTTTTACAAAACCTCAATTGTTTTAAACTATAATTATCAGTGATTGAGTATTTGTGATTTTACAATTATCGTCGGTATGTTGGGGTTTTGTATACAAAATTTGTTAGTACACTATGAGTAGTAACATTACCACCAGTCAGATGTTTTCCCAGAAGAATTACCAGGACTACCGCCAGATAGGGAAGTCAAATTCAGAATTCACCTGCTACCAGGGACAACACCGATTGCCAAGGCGCCTTACCATTTGGCACCAGCAAAGATGCAAGAACTAAAGAAACAGTTGGACGAACATCTAGATAAAGGATTCATATAGCCTAGTTCTTCGCCATGGGGAGCACCAATCTTGTTTGTCAAGAAGAAAGACGGGTCAATGCGAATGTGCATTGGTTATCGAGAGTTGAAAAAGGCCACGATTAAAAATCGGTACCCATTACCGAGAATCAATGATCTATTTGATTAACTGCAAGGAGCTCGATTCTTTTCTAAAATCGATTTACGCTCAGGATATCATCAACTGAAAGTACAGGAAGAGGACATCCCTAAAACTGCCTTCAGAACAAGGTATGGAAATTATGAATTTACCGTCATGCCATTTGGTTTAACCAATGCCCCAGCCGCATTTATGGACATGATGAACAGAATACGTAAACCATATCTTGATAAATTCATAATTGTCTTTATAGATGATATTCTCATTTACTCTAAGAGTAAAGAGGAACATGCAGCGCATCTACATGCACTCCTAAATTTGCTGAGAAAAGAAAAGGTTTATGATAAATTCTCAAAATGCGAATTTTGGTTAGAAGAAGTACAATTTATTGGACATTTAGTTAACCATGAAGGAATTCATGTGGATCGCACAAAGATCGAGGCGATTACTAAATGGAAAGTCCCTGAATCACCAACGGAGGTGAGAAGTTTTCTCGGACTAGCAGGTTATTATAGACGATTTATCCGAGATTTCTCTAGAATAGCCACTCCTTAACAAAACTGACTTGTAAATTTGTTAAGTTTGAATGGAGACCAAAACAGGAAGAAACCTTTAGAATTCTTAAGCAAAGATTAACCAACGCACCCATATTAGCATTACCAGAAGGAACTGAAGATTTTGTAGTCTATTGTGACGCTTCTAAATTAGGTTATGGATGTGTGTTGATGCAACGTCAAAAGGTTATAGCCTATGCCTCTAGACAACTTAAGAATCATGAAAAAAATTATACAACCCATGATTTAGAATTAGGGGCCATAATTTTTGCCCTTAAAATTTGGAGACATTACCTTTACGGTAGTAAGTTTACTATTTTCACCGATTATAAAAGTTTAAGATATGTTTTTGGGCAAAAGGAGTTAAATATGAGACAGAGACGCTGGATGGAAATTCTTAGTGACTATGATTGTAGTATCCAGTATCATGCAGGAAAGGCTAATGTAGTAGATGATGCTTTAAGTCGAAAATATCATGAAAAACCCAGAAAAGTACGTTCTCTCAAATTAAATTTACAGATAGATATAAATGAACAGATTAGGGAGGTACAAGAATCAGTAATCAATGACGATACTGAAAAATTGAAAGGAATGATTAAGGAATTAGAACAAGAAATAGATGGAATTTGGAGATTCCATAAGAAAAGAATTTGGATACCCAAGCAAAGAAACCTACGCCACCGAATATTAGAAGAAGCCCATAAGTCTAAGTATACGATACATCCTGGAAGTGATAAGATGTATCAAGACTTAAGAAAGAATTCCTGGTGGATAGGAATGAAAAAGGATATAGCAGCTTATGTTGCCAAGTGTCTAACATGTTCCCAAGTTAAAATTGGACATCAGAAACCCTCAGGTTTATTGCAGCAACTAGAAATGCCAATATGGAAATGGGAATTGATAACAATGGATTTTGTTACCAAATTACCCAAGACACGGAAAGGTAATGATACAATCTGGGTGATTATAGATAGATTGACCAAGTCAGCTCATTTCTTACCGATGAAGGAAACTTTCAGTATGGAACAGTTAGCCAAATTATATGTAAATGAAATAGTATCATTTATTATTTCTGATAGAGATAGCCGTTTTACTTCTCATTTTTGGACTAGTTTCCAAAAAGCAATGGGAACCAAGTTAAACCTAAGCACAGCTTATCATCCTCAAACGGATAGACAAAGCGAAATGACAATTCAGACAATGGAAGATATGCTTAGAGCTTGTGTAATTGATTTCGGAGGAAATTGGGACGATCATTTACCATTAATAGAATTTTCCTACAATAACAACTATCATACCAGTATCAGTGCTGCACCATTTGAAGCACTTTATGGACGAAAGTGCCGAACTCCAGTCTGTTGGGCAGAAATTGGAGAAAAGCAACTGTCTGGACCAGAAATAGTACAAGAAACAACAGATAAGATTATTCAAGTCAAGGAAAGACTAAAAGCAGCACGCGATCGACAAAAGAGTTATGCTGATAACAGGCGAAAACCATTGGAAATTCAAGTAGGAGATAAGGTATTATTAAAAGTTTCGCCATGGAAAGGGATAGTTAGATTCATAAAAAGGGGAAAACTAAGACCCAGGTATGTTGGACCTTTTGAAATTATTAAAAGAATAGGACCAGTAGCTTACCAGCTACAACTGCCAGAGGAAATGGCAGGAATACATGATGTATTCCATGTATGTAATCTCAAGAAGTGTCTAGCAGATGAATCATTAGTGGTACCTCTTAAGGACATAGAGGTAAATGAGAAACTTAAGTTTGTAGAGAAAACCCTACAGATTGAAGATAGAAAGATCAAGAATCTCAAGCACAAGAGATTAGTCCCAGTTAAAGTAAAATGGGGTTCCAAGAGAGGACCAGAGTACACTTGGGAGCTTGAATCAGAGATGCAGAGGAAATATCCACACCTATTCCAGTAGACCTCGAGGACGAGTTCTAAAACAAGGTGGGGAGGATATAATAACTCTCCTAAAAGTCTTATAACACCCCTATACGCCCTAAAATACACCCCCTATACAAAAAGTGGGCCCCAAATACCTTAATTATTACAAAAATCAAATAAAAAAAATATTTTAATGCGCTCGCGGGGAGCGACAATGTCAAGTAAGGCTGTCGCGGGGCGCGACAGCTTGGCCACCAGGCCGCACCCTAGGCCGCCACGTGTCCGTATCGTGTCAAGGCTAGTGGTCGATGCAGCAATGCTAGGGACTACCCTAAACTAGCTCGCGGGCCGCGAAGGCTTTGCCTTCTGTTCTCGCGGGGCGCGACAAGGTGTTCTATCAGAACTATAAATAGAGGAGATCGGCTTCACTTCCAACTCGTTCAATTTTCGATCTCTCTCTCAAATTCTCTGAATAGCAATAATAATTTCCGTGCATTATACCCACTAAAATAGCAAAGCTCTGCCTCGTTGTAAATATTATAACCCCCGGTTACGTATTAGTTACTCTGCCCGATTGATCTAGAGCTCTGTAACGCATGTCTAGGCTCTGCCCGACTCAGTCGTTAGAGTTCTATCTCGAGGGGAGGGTATAGCTAATGAAATTTGGGTTATTATGCTAACACGTGTGCATTGTTCAATTTAATAGATTATAACTAGGAAGTCATAAGGAAATACCTAAATTAGCAATGTGAGTTTATCTCTTTTTGTGAAACCTTTTTGTGAACTATTTTTACAAAACCTCAATTGTTTTAAACTATAATTAACAGTGGTTGAGTATTTGTGATTCTACAATTATCGTCGGTATGTTGGGGTTTTGTATACAAAATTTGTTACTACACTGTGAGTAGTAACATTACCACTAGTCAGGATTGACACTACCGTGGGTGGTAATTAAAGTAGATGTAAACAAATGTAATTGCGGGTTGCCCTCAATGCTGTAAAATGATAAAACTTGTTTTGATTAAACTGGGATTTACTCGCCAGTATTTCTTGCTGATAAAATCTTTTTAAATGCGTTTCAGGTAACAAAATGTGAAAGCCAATTAGAAGCCAGTTGGAGATCACTGAAGGCTTGGAAAAGTGGCTATAAAAGTTACCAAAATAAAGAAGAAGTTTTATTTCAATAAATTAGGGTTTATCCCTAAAAACATGTTTGTAATGGAAACTTGGGTTTTCCCATGTATTTATTATTATAAAAATGTGGTGTTTTAATCTGATAAACTATTTCCTAACTACGGTCCTGATGTAAATTCCGCTGCCAAATTAATAAACACTGATACGACCAGCTCTGAGTAGCTCACGGCCGCCCGCCTCCCGGGGCAGGGGTCGGGGGTTGCGACAATCTGGAATGATTTATGTATAAAATTCTGTTATTTAAAATATGTAAATTTTATAAAGTATCATTTTCCTATTTTATTCATTGTTCCATAGATTTCCTCTTCGTATGGTAAAAGTTTGTATCGATTGATTCTTTAATGGGGTTTGTAAGTTTGTATCCATTGATTCTTTTTTATGGTTTTAAAGATCTTTGTTATTTCAATAAATCTTAGTATGTTGTATATAGTTTTTTTCAATTGAATCTTACTTTTGATCTTTATTCTTCTTTTATGTTTTTGATTCAGTGAGTTTATCTTCAATATGTTATATATTATTGATCTATCGTAATAGATATGATTGTTATCTCCCCCTTTAGTAAATGATTTTTCGTTTTAATGTTGTTTTTGAGCTTAAGGATTTGATATTGTAATTGATCATCAGATTATGATTGTTGTTTTTGTAATTTGTTGTTAGGCTAGATAAATTTGTGGAAAGAGTGAATTGCAAGTTTTGTCCTTTATCTTTATACCCTTTTGCAGGCGGTGTCCTTTAACTTTAAAATTGACGAGTTTTGTACTTTATGTTTTAAAATCATGCACGTTATGTCCTTTAGGCCTAACCTAGTTAGTTTTTTAGTTAAATTTGATCATGTGCAAGGCACATGAGGGTGTAATTGTCTTTTTACCTTATTAGTTAAAAAAAAACTTAAGAAAAACTAAAATATTATATTTACACACTCATCGATCGACTGAACACTTTCTCTTTCTCTATTCCATCTCTTTTACCACCACCACACCCTTCTTCCACCATCACAACCTTCTTCCACCACCACAACCGCTTCCTTCCATCACAACCACCACAATCGCTTCCTTCCATCACCACCACCACAACCTCCTCTACACTACACCGCCTCCACAGCCACCACCAACAACCATCAACGTCGGCACAACCTATTTTCTCCACCCCCCAACCACCACCGCCACCGTCGCCATCGCCACCATCTCCCTTAACCATCACATAATCCTAATGGTCTAACCCATATGATCTGAAATCGATTCAAATACTATTAATTTTCTGATCCAATCCCCGATCTACTCACTTCACCGGTAGATAAAAATGGACAACAACAATAACATCTTTTCCCACCTTCCACAAGACATCCTCCACCAGATCTTCACCCGACTATTAAACTAAGTGAATGGCTTTGCGGTGAAGGAACAACTATGGTGGCGAACAAAATGATCTGAACCCGATTTAGACTATTATCAAGATCAGATGTATAATTTTCTGTTTGGTAAACAGGTCAGTTATCTTGAATTCGAGTGAAACCGACTAATAAGATTGGTATATATGTGAATCTGAATAGTTTGAACGGTTGGGGATTTGTGGATTTATGTAGCTCTGCTTTTATAGTAATCTGAATAGTTGGATACGGAAAGCATTATATAGATGGATTGAGAATGAACTGGAGTGGGAATAAAAGATTGGGGATTTGGGGATTTTTTATTTGTTCAGATGAGATGATTTGGTTAGTGGGTGGTGGTGATGGTTGACGGCGACGGTTGAGAGAAGTAGAGGGGATCGGAGGTGGTTGAGGGTGGTGGTCGGAGGTGGTTGAGGGTGGTGGTCGGAGGTGGTTGTTGGTGGTGGCTGGAGAGAGGTAGAGAGAGAGAGAGAGGGCTAGATAGAGGGTGTTGTTTCTTTATATATAAATGTATATACACATATTCTATTATTTTTAAATTTTTTTTTGTTTTATTTATTAACATATTTTAAAGTAATTGGTAAAAAGACTAAATTGCCCTTGAGTGATCAGATTTAACAGAAAAAATTAACTGAGTTTGGCTCAAAGGACATAACGTGTAGGATTTTAAAACATAAAGTACAAAACTCGTCAATTTTAAAGATAAAGGACACCGTCTGCAAAAGGATATAAAGATAAAGGACAAAATTTGCAATTCACTCTTGTGGAAATTTAGAAGTGTTTAGTTGTTTTTTATTTCATTATGTTGTCGAATCTTTGCTCCACCATTCTATTGTTTTGTTTGAAGATTGATTGAATATCATGTATGTTCTTGGAGTTTAATGGTTTGATCCTTGATGTTTGACAATTGAATTTTGGATCATGATAATGGTTCGGTACTATCCATACGTTTGTTACAAAATTATTATTGTTAATTATTATTTCCTTATTTAGAGGATAGATAATAACTTGATTTTAAATTCAAAAATTTGATTTGGAGGATAATACGGAAGTAAACGATTTGGAGTTAATAACATTAATTGGATTTCCGTTTTAGTGGTTTAAAATGTACCTAGACATATTAGTGGTTTAAAATTTAAAATTTTATATATAATTTTGATTAAATTCTTCCAACATATTATAGTAATTTTAAATTTAAATTATGTTTGACTTATTTTTAAATAAAGTTACCTGAAATAGAAGTTGACTACAATCATTTTTTATAATTGCTAATTATCCTAATTTTTAATAACCTCTAATCAACAATTATTGGTTTTTATATAACTAATTAGATTCAAATTATTCAACAATCATATTAAAAACATTTATTAGTTGTTACCATATATGCTTTAAATCATTGAAATAATAGATATGAAATTGACTTTTGAACTTTCAGTGTATTTAAATGATTATGTCCCTCAAGATGCTAGCATTGGTATGTTTTCTAATATCATTTTAATTATTAGAAGTATGTTTTAAGAATATATTAATATTCTTAAAAAATGTCAAAAAAATATGTTTTTAGTATTTTTTTTTTTTTTTTTTTTTTGCTGATAATAATGACTAAATATGAATATATTAAGATCCTTGACTGAGATAAATGTAGCTTATAATATTAACCCTGATTTTGGAAAATAAAAATCATTCGGTGTACATTTTGTTTTCCTTACATTGTTTTGACTTAGGTGCATCTATCTTGGATTGTTTAAGAATGAAATAGAAGTTGAAGCACAAATTTTCTATCCGGTATCTTATCATTTTCAATCTTAAATGGATCATTTAACATGAGGTAACAATGTAAATAACACTTTAGGATGCTTGCATCAAGTTAATCGTCTCTTAGGCAACACTTATGATGATACAAGAACAAGGATAATTAGAAATTACACTTTTAATCATTTTACATACTTGAGCTTGATTACCGGCTTAAGCCATCTTCATTGTACCATTTTATGTTGATAATTGTACACGTATGACACGGGGAACTCAAACGGCTCAGGCCCACCCTCTCAACCTGAGTGGTGTTGTGGCTTCCGGTTTATATCATGTTGACCAGGTAACTTCAATGATTTTTTTTCTATTCATGAATGTATAATGGTCTATTAACTCCAAAACATGCACATTAATGTTTGTCATAATCAGGGGACAACAATAGAGAAGAGTATGGGATCTACTCCACATTGGGCATGGCGGGTTTTTGGTCCACATGAAGCTCCTGACTTCTCTGCTGCTGCAGAATCATCAGTATTGGTGGAACTCACCCATTAGTTAAAAATATTAGTTTTAGATTTACTCCAAATAGATAAACACAATTTGAAGTATTTATATTCATATATTATGCTCCTTTATACTTTATTTCTTTTCTAAATATTTACTACTTGAGGAGTCCACGAAAGTAGTAAATTTTGTAAAAATGAAAGAAGAACTTGATTCCGAGTTTGGATACTTTTTATGTATAAAAAATGTAGAATTATCCCCAACTACAAATCTATGCTTTTCTAATTTGGTTTGTTTGAAATTAATTTGGTTTGTTTATTGTAAAATGCTTTATAGTGTCAAAGTGTAACGAACAAAGGCAATGATGTGGAGCAGTTCATGTCATAGGTGAGCTTCAAGTCAATTTACCTAATATATAATTACTGATTATAAATAATGCAAGGATTAGTTAGCAAGGAATGATTAGCAACATCATTATACTTTCAAAAAAGGTAATTTATAATTCTTTTGTGTTTCGTATCTTCTCTCAATTTGAAATTCAACCTTATTATCTAGGTATCTGCGTGTAGTTTAAGGTGTTTCAACCTCATTATACTTAGGGTTAGTTTTGAGAAAGATATGGTCAAGGCAGAGTCAATGTGGGAGATACAACATCGACATGCTGCTGATAATATTTAAGCCATATACGATGACATGGGTGGATTATTTTTAAAGGTTAGTACTACAAATTTTTAATTGAACCTATACATCATCACAAGCACTTTTGCTTGCTTAAAGCAAATATTACCATGGATTTTGTTATCATAGAATTTGTCGGTGCATCAAAATTCTTTTTTGTTTGTAGAAGGAAAAGCAACATCCTGGGTGTATCTAAGTCTCTTAGTCTATCCATGTGAGTTCACGTTACATATTGTCTATTTTGCGTCTTCAAGACATGTGGATTATTATTCCACCTAATGACTTTAATTAACAAATTTGCAGTAATTTGTTTGGTGGAGGTAAAGTTGATATACAAAACAAGAGAACTTGAATAGCAACAAACCAAAAGGTTAGTTGTGTTTGTATATGTGAGTTTATATAATAAAGAAGAGAACAAATGAATGATTCCATTAGGTTTGATACTTAATATTGTAATGATAAGTTGTTTTAACTAAATAAATATTCATGATTGTTAATGTTTTATGATAACTTATGTTAATATATTTACGTTTGTTTATTTTGTTAAGATCCAACAACATCTTCCAAGTGGTTATGGCTATTTTTTAAGCAACAAAATTTGAGATATAAGTTGGTGTTAGAAAGGTTAACATGATATGAAGTGTAATTATATTCTTTTCCATACTTGGTTCACTAGGATGAAGCTTTTAGCGGTAATGTCATATTTAGCATTTACATACTACAAATAAAAATTGAAAACTAAAAATTATTAATAATATACTTTATACATTTCTTATAACTAACTCATCAACGTTTCTACTTATTGTAGCAATGCAAACCAAACAACCTGTCATTCTCATTTGGCCCATAATACGTGGATTGTTTTATTTACTTTGTGAACCTTTTGTATTCCATAAGAATTTCTTTTAAAGAATTTATATATCTTCATTATAAACATATAATGTCCTTTGTCAATATCTTGAAAACATATTATTTTGTTAAATCCACGAAGTTCGCGAGAATTAACACTAGTTTTTTAGCTATTAATATATAGCTACATCTTACTATTTCTTAAGCCGGTTAAGAAAGCTAAAATTATGTAATCAATGATACTTCGCACACAAATATTAATATATATTATTTTCTTTTAGTTATACATATGTTGTTTGGAATTGTATATTTCATATTTTGTTTGTTGTAGTTATATATTTCATATATGTTGGTATATGTATATGTTGTTATATATTCAATGTTTGTCTTTAAATATATTCGTGAAAAATTGATATGGTAGAAGTTAATTTTTAAATACTCTTTGCTTTGTGACTACTTTTTGAAAAATCTCTCTCATTTAGAATGTGAATGAGTGTTGACAAAATGAATATCTAGGAAAAAAGTAGGTATTTATTGCCTTTTATTCCCACGAGTTTGAGTCTAAGACACACACTTAGAGAGTTAAGGGAAATCTTTTGTATTTTTTTTTTTCTTAAAAACTCCATATGATAATATGCATTCACTTACGTGACGTTGTATTCAAAAAGTGAGTTAGCAATATCCAAATATTACCATATTTGTTCTATTCATATCATGCATTTTTTGTTATTAACTTATTTTTAGATTTATGATATGGATTCATATATCACATCCTACCATAGAATATATTAACAGTCTTGATTATTTTATAAAAGTTAGCAATGATAACCACGTGAATGATGGAAGTGTCAATTTTGTTATGTTGTGAGTTTAATGGAATGTTATACTTCTCGATCATGACACGATGAATGATTAGTTGATCCTAAGTGATTTCTGAAGCTAACCATAGTGAGAACAATGATTAAAACAATGATCATGTTATGTGATTTGAAAGATAATGTTGCTGAAAATGATTATGAAAATTTTCAAGAGTCGTTCATGGACTCTAAAAACGTTGCATATTAGGTGTATAAAGCTTACAAAACTTCTACTATGTTAAAATTGTTTAGCATATAATTAAATAAACAGTGATGTTTCAAAGCTTAGTAGACAGTAGCATTAAACTCTCTTTAAAGATATTGAGTTTGAGTTACTTTGTCATTATAAATAAACAATGATGTTTCAAAGTTTAGTAGACAGTAGCATTAAACTCTCTTTAAAGATATTGAGTTACTTTGTCATTATACATACCAAGTGAAAAACATATACTTACAATGGGATTAAAATTGAAAAATTCATTTATTGCAAATGATTTGCAAGCCTACATGAATATTATGACATATGAAGGTATATGCTAAAAATTGGGAAAAGGTTGTTATATATATGACAAAAAATGACAATTATGTTAAACTATTATGGTATTATTACATGGTAGCGTCCAACTCTATCTATAAGCTAGTAAGATTTGAGCGAACAAATATCAAACTTAACAAACTTGTGACTGTGAGGCTAAGATGATGCTTAAGGATGTTGTTGCTATTGATGCTAGAAAAACATGTAGATCCATTTATAATTGTTTATTAAAACATTTAAATTGAATTTTAAAGCGTTTAATGATAGTGAGAGTTCATTTCATGTAGTAAAACTACTACAACGTGGAAGTATGGAATGGGTGGCATTCATTACTAGTTCTTTGATAAATGGGTTGATTTGGATAAAAAAAAATGGTAAAGGATTCATCTGGTCAACTCACATTATCCAATGGGTCAAAACATGTTACTTTTTTTGAACTACTGATTTATAAACAGAAACACAACAAAACATACAAATACTTACAAGCTTATACGAAATCAAACGCAAGCCAATTTACCCATTCTACAGTAAATAATTTAGCTCTATTTTTCACCCAAAGGTAACTCGATGCTTTGATATCCGCCATAAGCCTTGCTATATCGATTCTTTTACCGGAGAAGACGACCTCATTTTGAAGTTTCCAAATACCCCAACATGCTATTACCATAATAGCGTGAATGATCCTTTCTTCGCGTCTGATCCAGGCGTCCCTTTGTGCAAATCAAGTATGTCCCTGACTGTGAACGCATAAATTGGTGGAATTGATAACCAAGATGATATACAATTTACCAAACAATAGAGCACACAAAGCATGATGTGAACAAATGCTCAACAGTTTCGTTAGCTATGCCGCAAAGAGGGCATAGAGTGGAAGGTATAGATATGTGTCTTTTCTCCAAAGTGCATCTGGTTGGTAGTCGATCTAGGTTCATTCTCCAACCAAAGATGTTAACTTTTCACGGTATCCATCTATTCTACTCAAAGATATCCGAGGGACCCGTATTAATACCCAAAATAATTTTCCGTACTGATTTAACTGTGGAGTTCCCCAAGTCTTCGACTTACCACATCCATTTATCTTCTTGATTCGCGATAGTGATTTGAGCCAAAATAGCAACAATCCCATTTAGCTCCGTTAATTCTATATTTGATGAAGGTGCTCGATGCCATTGCCACTCATTTCTATCAACCGGACCCGATGTTCTCAGTCTATCGTTAAACAAGCATCCCTTGTATTTCTCTAAGGAGAATAAAGCTGGAAAATGTTACTGAAGTGATAAATTTGAAGCCCAAGTATCCGTCCAAAATTGCACATCTTTCCCATTGCCTACCGAGCCTTTCATGAGCCGATTTAGATGGATGTTATCCTTCTTGAGTGCTTCATCCTTCCTTACAATATTGTTCTAAACACACGATAAACCTTTTTTTGAGGTATGTTTTGGATCAAAATGTATACTTGATATAACTTTTCTCCATAGTCTTCATGCCTCTGTCTTGTATCTCCAAGCCCATTTTGCCAATAATCCGTTCATATCTTTTAAAGAGCCCAAACCCAAACCCCCACTTACAATTGGTTCAGTTACTTTTTCCCACGTAACCCAGTGCATTTTGTTAATTACATCCGACCCACCCCATAAAAAGTCTCTTCTTAGTTTCTCAAGTTTGTTTAAAACCGTATTAGGTGCTTGAAACAAGGAGTAGTATAACGGAAGTGAGTCTAGAACCGATTTAATGAGAGTTATCCTTCCCCCAATTGATAAAGTTTAAGCTTTTCATAAGGATAATCTTGAAGAAAAAGTATCAATTATCGGGTTCCAATTATATACCAAGTTCATGTTTGCACCTACTTTAAGGCCAAGGTAAATAAAGGAAAGTACCCCGGGATTACACTTTAGAAGATTAGCCAATTCTAATTTCCTCTATAGAGATTCCAACCCCAAAAAGTGATTATTTTTGTAAATTTACTTTTAGACCCAAAACGAGGTAAAAGCATCTCATTAATCGTCTGATGTTAGAAGTGTTTTGCCTCGAACATTCCCCCAAGATCATAACATCATCCGCAAAGACAAGATGAGTTAAGTTTGGACCCCCATTTAATTTAATACCTTTAATTATCCCAGCACTAGAAGCACTAATCAAGAAGCTAGATAGTGCTTCCATAGCCAAAATAAAGATAAATGGAGAAAGGGGATCACCCTGCCTAACTCCCCTAAGGCATTGAAATTCGCTTGTGGGGGACCCGTTTACCAAGACGGAAGACCGAGCTTAAGAGAATATACCTTTAATCCACAGCCACCATCTATCCGGGAAGTTCATTTGGCTGAATACTCGGTCCATTTATTATTAGCCCATTTAAGAGACTTCTTGATATTCTGCTATTGATAAAGCCTAGGAAGAAAGCAGAATTTTCGTCACCTTCAATTGCCCATTTGACTCGAGATTTTTGCTTGATTTCATGCAATTTGTTGTCTTTTATCTCTGAAACCTTGCTTTTATGTTCTAGGTAAGATTGTACCTCCAAATCTATTAGATCCCTTACTTCATTAATTTTGTCCATATCTTCTATGATTGCTTGTGTCTTTTTTAAGTCAGCCTCCTCCTTAGCTTTTGACGCTTTATTTCATTGATTGATTACCATTTTTACATGCCTAAGTTTTTCTGCAAGAAAAATATCTGGAGGACCTGCACAGGAAAAAGATGCAACGGTGGACTGAACTACCTCTTCAAGGCCAGGTGTAGTTAACCAGACGTTGAAGAATTTAAAGTGGATATGCCCAAAATTGGTAGGTGTAGTAGTTAGGAGAAGTGGGTAGCGATCCGAAAGATTTCTTGGCAAGGCCCTGAGCGAGGCCGTAGGCCATAATCCCCAAAATTTATCACAAACCAGAAACCTGTCTAGTTTACTTAGGTTTTTTTACCCCCATCTACCTATCTAGTGAATAAAATTATTAAACTCAGTCGCTTTTGAAGGATAGAAAATACAGTTTCTTTTTTCTTTCATGCAACGAACTTGATTAAAATCCCCTAGCATTACACAGATACCCCCAACAGTTAATTTCAGTTGTTTGATTTCCTCCCAAAGGGATCGTTTTGTCACCGCGGTTTGAGGGGCATACATGTTTAGAATATGAAGAGGTTCAGAGACACCCTTAATTGTGCCACTTAACAAAAAAAGTGCATGTGCTTAAGTGTACATGTTCTGGTGAAAATGTTAGGGTCCCACATACTTGCAATACCTCCTGACCTTCCATCTGAGTTGACCCAATCCACCTCCAGGTGTGAGTTCCCCCAAAAACTGGAAAAGTTAATTCTTGTTCCATCTGCATACATTGTTTCCTGCATAGCAATGACACTAATTCCATGGTCCCGCTTGATTTACTTGAGACAGCCTCCTTTATGAGCCTTGCCCATCCCCCAAATATTTATGGTCAAAAGATTCATTGGTCAAGATTTAAGTCTCCTTCTCCTTGAACCATGCAACCAATCTGATCAGAGCAGTATCCGACATCCATGTCGGCGATATTACCAACCCGAATTGTTTCATTAATTTTCGAGTCCAAGAAAGTTGTCACTGGGTTCTAATCAGCGGTAGCAGGCAAAACATCCTCTTGTCTTGGATCAGTGTGATCTGCACTAGCCACAAAAATGACTGGAGCATCTAGACTTGATTGTACAACCGAGTTTGTTAAAGGGTTGAGAGGTGCCATGCCACTAATAATAGGGGTGGGATAGGTCGCAGGTAATCTGGATAAGAAGGTAATTGAAACTCGAAGGGGGTAGGGGGTCTCGGCGGCTCCTGAGTTTGGTTCTTTTTTGGGCTGGTTGGCGTGGACTAGGGAAATTATTATTAGGCCCAAAAGGAGTGGCAGGTTTCCTAAGCCCATTTTTAGGTTTAAGAGGTTTCGGTCTAGTAATGTGGGGTCCCACATATGAGAAATTAATAGATGGGAGACATTCTGATCGACATAATCATTACCCCCATTTGAAGTGCCCACATTTATATTCCCAGTTTTAATAACACCATTCCAAAAACTTAGAGAATTGGCACCATTAATGTTGTTTAACAGAGCATCGCCCGAGGTATCCATGAGAACCGGTTCAACTTCAGGACCGTTATACTCCGTCGTTTCAGTTTCTGCCATGGAGACATGCTTCAGGGTTGTTGTCAGAACAGTGAATCCGGTAGACAATGAAACTGTACCTGCAGGAGGGTTAGTAGCAGTAAAAGTATTAATATTAGTCACCGTCGTTTTAACATAGACCTTCGATACGCGCGCCCCCGGAACCGCCTCTGGTCTCGTCGGATTTCCAACATCGTTTGATCCCAGAGTTGCTTCGTTTGCCGACGTTATACTTCTACCTGCAAGTGCATTAGTGGAAGTAAAAACAGAAACATAATCTCGGTTCGGAAGTCCCTTATCCGCTTTGAGGAAATCTGGAACCCAATCTTGCATTACCTCAGATATCCAAATCGGTTGCTGGTTCCCATTCCAATTAATAACAATTTCCTCCATAATTTGCTTGCCTGAATCAACTAGAACTCCAATAATTTCAAATGATAAGTTGCAATCCTTGTCATCGACCAACGAGGGGTATGCCACACTACCAAAGATGTTTCGAATTGTGTTAAACATATCTCTATTCTAGGCGTGTGGAGGAACACCCCCGATACGCAACCAAGCTATCCTATTGAAGGATATCACACCCCCATCCCATCTTTCTATCGAAGCGAACCATTTGAATTACTTATCACGATAATGTTCGAGGAAAGCCACACAATACTTCTGTGTAGGAAGGACATGAAGAACTTAAGCCCACCCACGTATCTAATGCAGGCGAGGTAGTGAGATACATTGCATAAAATTTCCGAAAGGTTACATAATGTGTGGATATCTTTGGCCTCAACAAGTAAAGTATTGGCTTCCCAAGCTTTACTAATGTGTGAGGGAGAGCCGGAGAAATCCACAACCTTAACCAGAGAAGGGCGAGAGATGTTATCCGGAAAAAGATTGTTGGTGTTCTAAACATTACCTGCAATCGAGCCATTACCTCTTCCCCCATTGGGGGCTCTTACCTGATTCAGAGCGTTAGTATGGATAGTGTAGGAGTGTGTCGTTTTTGCCTTTTCCACCGGCTTCCCATTGTAGTTGTTGAAAGGCTTACCATCTCTTCTAAACTTAGTCATGTCAATCGCTAGTTTGGCACCTTTAATCTTGATCTTGTTCAGGACTTCTAGTGTTTTTCCAAGGTCACCGATGTTTTTGAAACAAACGAAGGCGAATCGGTTCCCCTGCCTGTCCACTTTATTGGGTATGAAGACGTCCTTTAGATTCCCGAAATTACGAAACTCAGTAACCCGGGAGGTTTGAGACAGAGAAAGTGGTGGCGTTTTCGAACTCGAAGTAATTCTTCCTGACATATGGCTTACGATTCCTTTTTCTTCTGGTAGCTTGATTCCACGGGCCTTCCCCGTCGAACTTTAATTTGTTTAGTTTCCTGTACGTACGTTGTTAAGTTGAGGTAATCGCTAATCCTATTGATCCATCCATTTTTACTGTTTAAATCATTCTTGATCTCTAATCACATCAATTGTTTGTCACAGTGCGTTTCGTTTTTGTTGATTCGTGGTGGCCGAAGTTGGACACTGTTGCTTCCACACTCATCACGGGTTGCGTGTTGTTCTAGTCTACATTGATCTCTAATCTCTAGGTACGTATTTCTATACATACTCATTCTACCATTGAAGTTTCTTCTAAGAAAAAAAATGTGAAAATTGGATACAAATATATATATTTTTATACACACTAGGTTATCTACCCGTGTGATACTTGGGTTGCACAATTTAATTTTGATAAGAAATAAAAATAATAAAAGAACTATGATAAACATTATAGTTCATAAATTCTTCTCTCATATGACAACATTACAACAACAATAATATCCTTTCTCATGTGAATCAAATTCATGTCAAACTAAAACCACCACCAGTTAGGGGTGTTCAAGATCGGATTATCCGGTTTTCGGATATCCGAAAACCTGATATCCAAAAATTTCGGATAGTGAATATTGATATCCGAATCCGTATCCGAAATTTCAGAAATCCGAAATTTATAAAAAATAAAAAAAATATGTTTTGTGCATAGATTAAAACTAAACTTATATTCGATTTTCCAAATTTCTAACATTGAAAACTAAAACCATTCATAAATCCACATCTGAATCTGATTATTTACTATTATTTGACTATAAAAAAATTATAAAAAAAATTATAATGCTCATATACAATATATATATATATATAAAATTAGTTTTCGGATATCGGATAATCGGATTATTTATTAAGTATAATGCTCATATACAATATATATATATATATATATATATATAAATTAGTTTTCGGATATCGGATAATCGGATTATCCGAAATTTTTGAAATTCATATCTGAATCCGAATCTGAAAATTCGGATTATCCGGTTTTCGCATATCCGAAATTTTGGATATTTCGGATATGGATTTTCGGATATTTCGGATTCGGTTTCGATTTCGGATACGGATTTTTTTGAACACCCCTACCACCAGTCACTCAATATCAAAAACCAATCGATTATCATATAACATAAAGTTGGAAATACCACCAAATGTAAGAGAAACATACATACAATGGAACTAAAACCAAAAAAAAATTCAAAACTAAAAAATTAGGCTCAGAGTTATCAAAAGAAAGAAGTGGTTGCAAGGGGGTTGCAGGTTCAAAACCTATCATCCACCATGGATGCCATGCCACCTTCATGAATTTTCAAATAGATGTGCAACTCATCATAGCCTGATTCAACGGCACCTCAAACCCATCATGCATAAAAGACTGAGCACAAACCACAATACCAATACGAAAACGAGAATGTCATCAAACGGTGTAAAGATGGTGGTGTGTCACTGACACCGGCATCGTCCCCTCAACACCATCAAGCACAAACCATGGCACCAACACCGACAGTAACACCGTAGTCCGTAGGAGGACAGCGTGGTGTAAAGATGATGACGATACGTAACCGGAGGTGCGGGGTTTTATAACCAAAAGTGGGTACAACCCTGAAGCCAAGAGTACAACCCTCTCATACATAAAACACATCCCAAGCATCATGTACAACACCAAGTAGCGTAAAAACCACAACATCAAGCTGACACCGGCGACGGCGGAAGGTGTTAACACGGTAGTGACCAACCGACCTCATACATATTATCTAGTATAAACCAAAAATAAAACTGTTAAACAATTAGTAAGTTAATTTCAATTTCCTTAATATAAACCAAAAATCAAAATGTTATACAACATTTATAAAAAAAAGATTATCACATATGTATCTAATATATTAAAAGGTAACATAGTTTTGTAAAAACCACCTAATTCGTTATAAGTTGTCAGATTAAATTTTTACTTTTTAGTTCACACACTTATGAAAATGAAATAAACAAACAATATTAGGATTAAATTTCTTGCTCAATTGTAAGACTTGAGCTAAAGACTTCACATTGAGTGTTCCAAAAGACTTTTGTTTTGCCACTAAACCACCAAACCCAGTGGTTATAAATTAAAATGTATTTTTTCTCAAATAAGTAAAAGTTATATAGTTGAAATACCTCAAGCGTGAAGAAAAACAAATGAAGTGTTGTTTTATAGTTAACTTCCATTTTGCTCCCTGTGATTTGGTCATTTTAACGGTTTTGCCCCAATAGTTTAAAAATAGCCATTTTTCTCCCTGATTTTTCTAACTTATCGTCATTTTGCTCCCCGCCTCTAACCCCATTCAAAAAATCCATTAACCAGAAGGGTATTTTAGTAATTTTATAGATAAATGCAAGAGCATGTAAGTCTTTTCACCTAAATAAACCTATCACTTGTTTATTTACATGAATATAAATAATTTTTTTCTGGTCTCTCATCTTTCCAACCACTCTTTCTACTGGCCACCATCATCCACAACCATCCACCACCACCTGCAATTACCACATGCCGACCACGACTACCGCGACTTTTAACTAAACGTTTTAATTGAGTTAGAGCCAGGGAGTAAACTACCGAAATACCCCTACTTTTAATTGAACGTTTTAACTGAGTTAGAGTTAGGGAGCAAATTGGTTACAAACTCGGAAGATCAGGGAGGAAAATGACTATTTTTAAACTATTGGAACAAAACCGTTAAAATGACCAAACCACAAGGAAACAAAACAAAAGTTAACTCTTTTATTTATTAAAATAGAGCATCATTTTAAAGTTCCACTTTAACATTTAAAACATATTGACACTCAATGTCTACGGTCCTTCACGAATTACGCATATGTTTTTACCAACTAATATTAAATACGCCGATAAAAGAATTACCTACAATAGAACAAATTAACCTTTATCTTTCTTTTAAATTTGTTATAATTACACCAATAAAAGAAGAACTACCTACAATTAGGGCCGTTCAAATCGCTCGCCGCTCGTCACTCGCTCGACGCTCGTTCGAAAACTGCTCGGAAAATGCTCGTTCGATTTGACGCTCGGTTGTAAACGAGCCGCTCTGCTCGGTTCGGTTTGTAAACGAGCCAAGCATGAGCAAAGGTCCGCTCGGCTCGGTTCGGCTCGAATTATTATTTTAATTAGTATACACATACATATACCTATACACATACAGGGGAAGGTTCTATGCAGAACACTAAATATTGCAAGAACACACAGAACAAAATGAATCACTCATTTTTTCAATCCTAAAAACCTAAAAAGTAAATGAAAATGTTATAAATGTAAGATTTATTGTTTCTCACACTAGAATTTAAAACAAAATATGAAAAATCTTCAGTTTTTAAATAACCTACACACATGTAGGTTATGTCTAAGCTAAATTACCTACATGTATGTAGACTATGTGTAGGGAAAAATATATGATTTTTATATGTATATATAATATACATATGAATGTAAGAAACATAAAAATTAAGAAATATGAACCTTACATCCCAAAATTTATTGATTTAGAGTTGTTCTTTTTGTTCTCGCAATAATTAGTGTTCTGTAATGATCATTATCCTACACATACATATATAAACATGTATATACACATATATATACACACAAATATAAATTATACATAATGCACACACACACCTATATATATACACACTTACACATACATATATACTTAAATATAAATTAAATTTATAGTTTTATATGTACCACTCTATTAGATTTTGGTCAACAGTATACAAATTTACAACTATATCTATACGTACTAGCCCAACCACGTCATTAAAAAAATTAATAATAAAACTAAAAGTTAAACCCTAAACGTTAAAAGATAGTTTGTTCATCGCCTCAAGGTTTCATGTCGTTACCCTAAGTCGATCGTCTCCTGCTCTCAATGTAATTGTTATGCAATATGATCATCGCCTCGTCGGCCACAACATTGTTATTAATAAGAAAATTATTGTGCCATTAAATATGCGTGTTTTTAAAGACATAAAAACTTGAGACTCAACATTGTCACTATCTCTCTCAGCAAATTTAAATCGGGTGACACGGTTGTCCAAATCGCTCGAACTTCGCTCGACGCTCGCTCGAAATTTTTATTGCTCGAAAAATGCTCGCTTGATTTGAGGCTTGGTTTTAAATGAGCCGCTCCGCTCGGTTCGGTTTGTAAACGAGCCAAGCACGAGCAAAGGTCCGCTCGGTTCGGCTCGGCTCGTGAACAGCCCTACCTACAATAGAACAAATAGTCTTAAAAGTGAATGTCGGTTGACATTTCACTATTTGCCTCCAACTTTATCAAAATCACATTTTTAACCCTTTGACATTTTCTTTTACCCCAACTTTTTCTTTTTTAATATCTATCTAAAATGTCACTTTGAGTTTAGAAATGTGATTTCAATGGTAATATTTTTAACTAATTATGTATGATTTCAACGTGATTTCAACTTTTTTCTAAATACCTACATAAGCCATTTTGTACGTTTTCTATGCATGAGTTGGGTCACATATAATATGCTTTGACTTAACGGTATGATTTCGAGTTAGGCGGGTCACATATAATACGTTATGATCGTACGGTATATATTTTATTTACTTTACGTTTTGATGCTTATATAGGTTACATTGAGTTCATTCGGCTACGTCGATACTCACGTTTTCATATATAACGCATCACGTAACGCTTGGACTAATCTATTCCACGATTGTGATTACATAAACTCCTTGTTATATGTGAAAATTACATCTATGGTGTATCATATTTATAAGATTGTGAAAGACCGAATGCTTTATTGATTCAATAGGATTACATTATATAGAGAATATATGAAACTCTAAAAACCTAAACTGGCCCGTGGGCTCACACTAGAAATAAATATAAGAAATGAAGGAGATTTCATATATTTATTTGTGGGTTTGTGTTCTATATTGGAAGAGCTTCTCAACGAACTAAACTGTGTCTAAAACGGAGCTAAGATGAATGAGATATCGATACTCAAAGTTTGGTGTTTGAAACATTGAATGCTGAAATAATGGGAAATTGCCACCTTGTCCTACATAGGAGGAGAGATGAAACTTAAAGAGGTATTTAAGTGGGAACACTCCATCCTTAATGTTTTATGGAAGCACACACTACTGTACTCGCGAAGGGTGCGGAGCACCCTAACTCGCACGCGCGCGCGTGGCGTGGGCGATGGGCGCAATTTGGCGCTTCGATGGTGCACTTTGCACTTGGCACGCTTGAGAGCCGCCTTTGTATTTTTGACCGCGCGCGCGTGGTGAAGCACATGGGCTGCAAGGACCAGGTGGCAGGTAAACCTTAGAGGATGACGTGGCAGGCAAGCGCGCGAGTACACGGGGGATGACAAGGTGGTCTACGCGCGCGGGCGCACCAAAGTGAGCCAATACGGCGCGACTTTGTGACGTGCTCGTATAGGTTCACTGGTGACTAGCGCGCGCACATGAAAGTGAGCCAAACTAGCGCGCCCAAGGGTAGTACAGACCTTCCCGCGCGTGAAAGTGAGCCAATCTGGCGCACGCACACATGAGTGGTGCAAGCCTGGGGCGCATGAAAGTGAGCCAAAGTGGCGCGCGCGCACCAGAGTGTCTGTCATGCGCGCGCGACAGAAGCTTCCAGGCTTTAATGATAGAGCAATTTCATTTCAGCATTTGAAACGGACGAGTTAACGGTTTTGACTGAGAATTAAATGATGAATTAAAGTGCATTGAAGACATTCAATGTAATTTAATTCTCTCATTTAATTCGTTTTTTGGCTGTTTCAACTCAGATGTTGTATTTATACAGCATCTCATCCACTGCAGAAGACACCAGCAACAACGACATATGCAAACAATTCTTTACACACTTCTGATCTTCTTCTTACTTTTCTCAAGGTATTCTTCAGGTCCTCGCGCCAGCTCCGGCAGTACTACTCCTCTGGCTGTTGTACCCTGAGAAACAAAATGAGTTCTCCTGGGAGACTCGGAATTTGTTTTAAAGGTCCTGTGTTAAACACAACCCTCAGCCACATTTTCATTTCTGTCTCATCTTTGTTCTTGTTTTTTCAATATTATTTCAGTTGTAATAGTTCTGTAATTTACTGTTTTCTTTCATTTCTGTATTGTAATTATTTAATAAAACTGTTTTATTTTATTTAAATATGCAAACGGCTCCTATAAACTGCAATTTTGTTTTGTGTATATATCGCTTTAAACTTTCATTACGGCAACCAATGGCAACATGACACTAAGATTTGAAAATTGCTTTCTTTTTCAAACGATAATGAGATAAATACTGATTATTATCAATGATGCCTTCGGCCAATTGTAATATAATGAAATATTATTTGAAATCTATTTTCCAAACAATATTCGTGATCTATGAGGATAGATAGGTTGCAATAGAGACTTTGACGACAAAAAGAAAAGTGGCCGGCTAACGTAAGGGCGATTGCCCGGTTTTCGGGTTCAGTGGTTTGTGAATGAAAGTCAAGTTTCAAAAAAAAAAAAAAACGTAAGGGCGATTGGAATAATAAATTCTCACGTGTGAGATGGCTGAAATCTTGAATCGAAGCCGAGACTTTATTTCAAATGGAAAATAAGAAAATATAAATGGGAAAAGAACAAAAACGGCAGCCGGACAGGGCGGCGGTTGCAGTGGCAGCACGCCGCCCTGTCTAGGGTTTTTCTCAAGTGGTGACGGCTAGGGTCTTGTGATTTGTGTGTGACGCAGCGGAAACGGTATAGAGCCTAGGTTGACTCTGATACCATGTAAGATTGTGAAAGACTGAATGCTTTATTGATTCAATAGGATTACATTATATATAGAACGAGTTGACGCTACCCGCGCGTTGCAGCAGAGGTTGAAAAGACTAAGATAAAATAGGTTATACAATATTATATATTTTTATGTAACATACAATTTAACAATTGTTTATATGTATATAAACCCACATAGGTTCATTTAATAAAACATTAAAATATGAATAATGTTATATTTTAACATAAGTAAAAATATATACAATGTTATGTGCACATGTATGTAAAGCATACGTATATATGTGTAGAGCGAAACAAATATGAATACCATGTATGTATGCATACAACCTCAAATCCCTGGTTTCTTATAAGATACATATAGATGTAATTGATCTTCGAATTCAAACTAAAGATTTGAACTTCAAATATTTCACAATACTTTCTAAAAGGGGAAATGGATTTTATCACCCCAAACTAATCAAAATTGGCCATTGTCACCCCCAACTTTCACTTTGGCTCCCACCACCCCCAACTGGACACTTTGGTTACTGTGTCACCCCGTCGTTAACCAGACACTAACTAGGTTAGTTTTTTTTGCTGACGTGTCTAATTTATCCTATGTGGCATGCTGGTGTGGATCTGGAACATATTTTATAAATAACAAAAAAATAAAGGACTAAATAAATAAAATACCCCCTACCATCAGCTTCATCTTCATCCATCTTCAATCACAAAACCCTAACCTTCACCTCCACCTCCACCTCCACCTCCACCACCACCACCCACCTGCAACCACCGCCCAAACCCACCCCTTCACTACACAAACTCACAACACCATACAAAGTCACTGTCATTTGCAGCGGGAAGAAATCCGCAAACTGATAAACAAATCCGAAACAGATCGCGGTGTAGAGGAGCCACATGTTCAATTTCTACCACAATTGCCGGCTGGATTTCTCGTTTTTAGGTAGAGATATGTATTTTGAGAGGCAGAATTGCATACACAAACCGATATACAGAGAAACGCGAGTATATAGTTGTTCTGGCGGATAGATCTGGTGATTGCACCGACAGTGTTAGGCATCATGATGATGAATAGAAATGTCCACTAGTAATCATGGTGATTGCGTGAGGATTTCAAATGGGATATAGGGTTGGCTTCTTATGGAGAGGCATATGAATTGTGTGTTGTAGGAGAGTTATGGATTGTTGTGGTGAAGTGAAGTGTGGGGAGTAGGGGTGCAAATGAGCCGAGCCGGCTCGCGAGCTACTCGAGATCGGCTCGAGAAAAAGCTCGAAACGAGCCGAGCTTTATCGAGCCCGAGCCGAGCTTGAGCCTCAAAACAAAGCTCGTTTGTTTATCGAGCTCGAGCTCGAGCCTTGCATGTGAAGCTCGTTAGGCTCGTCGAGCCTTATCGAGCTTTAGTGTAAACGAGCCGAGTCGAGCCGAGCTTATTTAAACTTGTTTACAAGCCGACCTCGAACCTAAAAATAAGCTTATTTAGTAAACGAGCCCGAGCCCGAGCTTCACTTATCGAGCTCACGAGCCTAAAAAGTCTATTATTTATATTATTTTTATTTAATATACAAATTAATATATAATAAACGAGCCGAGCCCGAGCCGAGCTCGAGCTTGAGAAAATACAAACGAGCCGAGCTCGAGCCTTGAAAACAAAGCTCGAATCGAGCTCGAGCTCGAGCCCGAGCTCACATAAAGTTAATCGAGCTCGAGTCGAGCCTGGTCAAGCTCGGGCTCGGCTCGGCTCGTTTGCACCCCTAGTGGGGAGTTAGGATTGCAGATCCACATCCACATCGATGAGGATAAAGTTTTTTTCCTTTATTTTTTGTTATTTATAAATATGTTCCAGACCCACATCCATATCAGCATGCCACATAGGATAAATTAGCCTCGTCATTAAAAAAACTAACCTAGTTAGTGTCTGGTTAACGACGGGTGACACAGCAACCCAAGTGTCCAGTTGGGAGTAGTGGGAGCCAAAGTGAAAGTTGGGTATGACAACGGCCAATTTTGATTTGTTGGAGGTGATACAATCCATTTCCCCTTTCTAAAAAGTGTTTCACAACAGTTTCGTTGATTTCAAGATAATTTATTGAAGATGGTGGAATAAAACCAAGATATATACAAACCTGTGACAAACTTCAAAACAATTATAAATAAAATTGATAAATAATATATTCCACCAAAAAGTCAAAATTATAGAAATAATAATTAATCAGTCTCCAAAACCATAAAAACCCCAAATCACACCAACCTTAAATCTGAAGAATAAGATCATGCCCCATATTCATGCATGTGAAATTTTCTTGTTCTCTAAACATCGTTTTCGATGTTGTCGGTAAACCACAATCAACATAGGTAAATCCAAAAGTCAAACCCATATAATAATAGTAACAATATCTAAAAAATAAGAGACAAATCTACACACTCATACAGTCATAAAAAGAGATAAAACAAAACAGAAACCTGGTAAATTGAAGGGTACGTTGAATTAGTACAAACAGGACATCCAAAAAGCGCATGAACCTTGGTTGTAGATTAATAGTCAAATAAACAGCATTAGCATGATGAGTTTTCAAAGAAGAAAACTGGGAACTGTTTTGAAACAATGAAGAATCGGAGTCGAATCAATTCCTTTCTGACCTCTTCTTCTCCACCGGAATTGTAACCGCTTCATTCATCGTTGTCGTCAAATCCCAAACCACTGCCATTAGTCCAGCCTCTCCATGACTCCCTTAAACCACAACCTCTAACGACGTTGTACCGATAGTTCGCTTGGTGCGGATTAATTGAATAAAAAATTCGAAACCGTGATGATGAAGAAGATGAGTTCTTTTGATGAAATCTATATATGGGTAAGAGAAGAGAGGGAGAAGAGAAACACGTAACAACACGTGTTATATGTATCATACATTCACACCGATTTATCTTATAAATTTAAAGTGGTGGTTACACATGTAAACCGAAACATAATTTGTTAAATCGATGCCAATTCAGCGTGATCATTTTTAATCGGTGCGAGTTACGACGGTCCGATAGCTGGCGGTGGTTTATATTACAGCCTATTAGTTGAACGGGGTGTTTGAATGGGCGTGACGGTTACGTTGCCTATGTTGTTCGCAACTAATTTTGTTATATGAAACGACACTTGAAGGATATCTGTATTTAAAGGATGTGATGTTTAAACAAAGGGGCATGACCAAATTTGCTATCAAAGGGGTGTGACTTTTAAACAAATAGAATATAACTCAACTTGTTATATATAATATAATAAATAATTAAGCAAAGGGTATGTATTTGTGGTTTTTTAAAAGTCACAACTTTTCACTCTAAATAGGCAACCCAAGTTACTTTTTGTAGGGTTATATAATATATGAAACCCTAGAAACCTAAGGGTGGAGGGAGTGGTCACCATTTGGGGAGTGTTTAACTTATTTTCTAACCAATAATGTCATGTCATATCAAGTCCCCACTTCACTCCCTATTTTGCACTCAATCACTAGCAATGGTCAAACACATGGAGAGTGGTAAACAATTTTAAAAAAATGTGATTGGTTGAAAGTGGTTGTGATCCACCATTAACCCTCTCTCTCCCAACTCTCTCCTCTTCCCCGACTCAGTGAATACTCACCGATTACACCACCTCTCTCCATACTGATTTTTCCAAAAAGCCAATAAGTCAATAAGTTGTTTCAAAAAGCTTAGCCAAACATGTCCTAAAGAAATAAGCACATAGATAAACACTCACATATGTAAACAAACCAATGTCATTTATGAGTCCATCACCTTATTAGAGTGAATTACAATGTGTTTTAATATACTCTTTGAATTATCGATGAATTTCGGATCAATAAAGTATGTGACATATATAGGAGAGAAAATCATTAGCCTCATTGCGGTGTTGTTATTTTTAGTTTTCAAAGTTCAAGGTAAAGGTAAATGAATGTTTGATAGTTCTTTAACCAACCTCATTGGCTATGAGGAGAGGAAATTAATAAAAAGATTTTAAAAGTTAAAATAGATGGTCATCAAGCAACAAAATAGCAATAATCTAATATTAATAGGTAATAAGATTGACTAAAACCTATTTGATCACTGAGGTAGAGAGATATATAAAACTATTTACAACTAACTTTTAGCTCATCATAAATTTATGTTTTGATTTAATAAATAAAAGAAGACAATGATTTACAATTAACGTGATCCGTAGTCATAAGATTGTGGGGTATGGGGCGTGGGTGGGCTAAAAACGTCCAAGCCACCACCTCGGGTGGGCTTGGGTTTCGGCATGGCCCAAGGGGCGGGAGTTTAAAGCCGGGCGTGGGGCGGGTCTATCAGTATGACATGGCGGGTTCTCGTTGGCCAAACCAAACTAGCCGTTGGGCTAACCGTTGGCCAACGGCTATGTTAAAAAAATTTATTTTTTCACTATAAAACTCACACTTCTATTCCTTTTTTTACCACATTCAACCACAATACACTCCACATCTTCTATAATCATCTCTATTCTCGTTCTACAAAACGAAAAATGCATCCTCATAATCGTGGTTATGACCCGAACAACCCGTGGGCATTCCAAGAAAATCCTAGCCCACCACCCAATCGTCCAATGCCTCGTCCATTTTTAATACACTCCTCTATGCCCGATATGGCGGGTTATGCAGCGTATCTCGGGAATCGTTTGTTTACTAACTTTCCACACACCGACGATTCTATACCTAGCCCGATTCCACAAACGCCCATCAACCTTTCACCAACCTCCATCAACCTTTCCCAAACCGAAACCGTCCCTGGAACTCAACCACCCAACGATGGTCCTTCCGCATCCAAACCCATCAAAAAGAGAAGTCACAAAAAAAAAAAACCGAGGCGGAGAAAGTACTTGAAACCGCCAAACGAAAACAACAAAGATGGGTCGTTAATGAAGAACTTGCATTGGCGAGGGCTTGGCTTCAACAATCTCTACATCCAACTTTAGGTATTTTTAAATATTTTGTAGCCCTTAATATTTATGTTTTTTTATATAACTTTCTAATATATTAAATTTTGTTTTGATTAAAATAGGAAATTCTCAATATAGAAGCCATTTGTGGGAAGCGATTAGTAAAGCATTCCATGAAGAAATGGAAAGGGAGGTTTATCGTGAAAACGATAGCTTATCCTCGAAGTGGACCGAGATAAGCGGTCAACTTACCAAATTTAGTGTTTTTTTAAATAAAGCAAAGCAAAACCCAAAAAGTGGTGAAACCGAAGCCGACTTTGTGATAAATGCATTGGTTACATTCAAAACAAATGTGGGGAGCGACTTCCGTTTCATGCATTGTTGGGAGATTTGTAAGTTTCATCCAAAGTGGGCGAATATCCCCAGTGGTAACGAAACTAACACGTCTTCCAAAAGGTCAAGGACACCCTCGTCCCAACCCCAATCGGATGCACGAGATCAAGAGTTGGAGGACTTGTTAGATGATTCGCCAAACCGGCCTGAATACGGAAGAGATGCCGCAAAAGGTGCGCTCAAAAATCAAGATCGGGTACGGCATCGCCTTCAGTTGGGAGTTCGGGCTCGCGTAGGGGAGTATATAGCTATCAGTTGGATGACATTGCATGCAAGTTAGATACATTCAACGTATTCCAACAACAAAGGGCCGAAATTCGAAAAAGCAAAGAAGCTAGGGATGCCCTGAAACAAAGACGAGATGATATGAAATTTCTAGCCCAGCCCATTGATCACCTAGAGGGTGAAGAGTTAGAACTAATGTTGGAGACGAGAGAAGAGATAAAGAAAAAATATAAGCATTAGGAATTTTTTTATGTAATTTTCTTTATTTAAAAAACATTAAAAATTTTAAATTTTTTGTTTTAAAAAATATAAAAAACACCCGTTTGGGCTGGCCACGCCCCAAACCCCCGCCCCACCATACCGTCTTCAATGTGGGTCAGCCCAGCGAAGCCCCCCAAGCCACGTGTCAACCCATGCCCCAAACCCCCGCCCCACCATACCCCACGGTCTAAAGCCCCTTTGTGGGCGTTATGCGACACGTGTCGTGTCACGTCACACAGGGGCTTTATGGGGCGTTATATCACTAGAGCCCGTAGTCATAAAGCCCCTACCAATCATTACCTAATTATTAATTTTCATTTTTATTAATTAATTAAAAAACACTAACTATTTTTTTATTGGTCCATTTTTTAAAACAACCTTCATAGCGCCGCAAAGGAGATGACGCTTCTTATTTTTTAGACTTATAAAGTCCCTCGTCGTGATGTTCCAAGCGCCGTTAGACGCTATGGGGCAAAAACTCAGGCACAAAACGCCCCACTACAGGGATCTAATAAATAAAAGAAGACAATGAATTATAATTTACATTTACAATTTACAATTAATAAATAAAGTAACATTTTAAAAAGCTAGTAATGATTGCATTTACCCTATGTAATTTGCAAAAAAAAAAAAAAAAAAAAATCATCTCTCATAAAAACATTATTTCGTTTCTTTTAACTCTTTTAATTTTTATCTTTTACACTTTTAACCTTTTTTATTTTTTACATAACCCCCATAGTTTTCATATTTTACAATTTTAACTCTATAGTTTTCTTCTGTTACATATTTATCACAAACATTTTCTATTTTAACCCAACACTTTTCCACTTTCAACTTTGTTCCATTATATTTTACAGCTTTTACAAATTTGTCGTGTTACAATTCGTTCTAGATTTTGCGAGTTAAAACACTGCAATGCGTGCGTGTGACTCAACGTTATTATGTCTATTTTCTTATGGTTTAACGACTCCATCAAAACTCAGGAGTCCTAAGCCGACTTAGTTATTTTTTCTATATTTTACTTTTTCGGTCTAATTTTTGCAAGTTAACACGTCGTAACGTGCAAGTTAAAATGTGTGATACATCATTTTTACGTTTACTATTTGTTTACTTAACGGCCCCGCAGCAAAGTGTGGGTTATAGATACTAGTTTGATCAGAAAACCAACACGTTGGATAAAGCATCATTTATACATAAACGAAAACGATATGATTCTGGTAAACAAAAAGAAATTCAAACTAATTTTCCGAAAAGAGAAATTCAAATTAATCTTCCAAAATGAAATGAAAACGATGATTATGGATCAAAAGAATTTCTTTATAGAAGAGTACATTTTTATGTATACTTATAATTAAGTAACATCAAATCAGGTATACATAAATACTCAGAGGGGTCAAAAGTTATATGAGATTTAGTAAAATCTGATCTTAATCAGGAGTTGGAGGAAGATGGAGATTAACCGGGATCAATGAATTTTATCCCAATCAATATCAATGGGGGTTCGGTGTTGGTTTGGGATCCGGATGGAATTGGTTGATTCTTGATTCCGTCGGGCTGATGTAATTGTCTTTATGTTTCTGTCGTTTTTTGTTTTTTCCTGTTTTGTTTCCCAGGTTCTAGTTGGCTCTTTATATATATATATAAAGTGATTTGCCGTTTAAAAAAAATAATAATAATAAAAGCTATTAATCATAAGTCATATCAAATATAGTTTCTTTTTGCGTGTAGAATTTATAAATTAGATGAGATAATTGCTTAGTTAAACATATAAAATGTCACCGTTCACTAAAAAAGAAAGTCACCGTTCAAAAAAAAAAAAACATATAAAATGTAATTCGTTTGGAAAATAAATGTGTAACTAGGGGTGTTCAAAAAAATCCGAATCCAAAACCGAATCCAAAATATCCGAAAACCCGTATCCGAAATATCCGAATTTTCGGATATCCGAAAATCGGATAATCCGAAAATTCGGATTCGGATAGTGATTTTGAGAATTTTCGGATAATCGGATTATCCGAAAATATCCGAAGTATCCGAAAAATATCCTAAGTATCCGAAAAATATCCGAAATATCCGAAAAAATATCTGAAATATCCGAAAAATATCCGAAGTATCCAAAAAATATCCGAAATATCCGAAAAATATCCGAAATTTATATTCGGATATCCGAAACTATCCGAAAAATCTGGTTCCAAATATTAAAAAATAATAAAAAATAAAAATTAAATAAAAAATTGGATATTCGGATATCCGATTAGATATCCGAACCCGAATCCGAAATTTCGGATATCCGATTTCGGATATCCGAAATTTCGGATTCGGGTTCGGATGTCAATATTTCACTATCCGAAATTTCGGATATCCGATTTTCGGATATCAGAAAACCGGATTATCCGATCTTGAACACCCCTATGTGTAACACCAGACATATATAGAATGAAGAAGTATAACAAGTAAAAGAGAAGAGTGCATTTTGTTGAACCATACGTGATGCCATCAAATTTGTTATAAGATAAACATATATCACTCATGTTTTTAATCATCAAATTTTGGCTCTTTTTTTCTGAAAATATGTCATCGAATTGTAGTAGATCTTCAAGTTTGAATAGCGAATTCAAATACAATCCTAATTTAACCCTTCTAATTGGGTTTTAACCTTTCTAATTAGTATAGTTTAATATGTTCTTTTAATTAAACAAAAACTTCAACTTCAACTTCAACTTAAAGCTTCACGTCAAGGATTGAAAAACAATGAAAAACCGCACGGGTCCTAACATCTCATTCATGTTTTACTAAAAAAAATTTGCTCTAAATTAATTAAAAATTAATTGCCGTGGCCATAACTTTTAACCGAAGGATATTAGGGTTGAATCGTAATCTTCTATCTATACTTTCTATAAAAGGAGAAATCTCAATGACATAAGAAAAGCTGATGTGTCAGCCATATAGGCTGTCCAACAAGACTTTTCTTATGTCATTTTTACATCATAAACCTGAATATATAAATCACTTTAAAATACATTTAATTTAATTTCAAAGCACTGCCTTGTGTATTCAAATGTTAAAGGTCTGACCCACATTCCAAAGGGGAAAGCACTGCCCATTTACAAGAAAGTACTAGATGGTTCCTTTGGCAAACGTATACGTTAGCAGATGTTTTGAAATTGCGGTAATTTGAAATTCAAAATGCATAGGGATATGTAATTTTCAATTAATGCATGTCACTCACTCACTTCTATCAATCATCTTCTTATATAAACTGATTTATATTCTCATTTCACTCTTCATATTTACATTCTCGTGTTCTCTTCTTTTGTATTTTCAAACCACATTTCTAATGTATCTCTCCCTCAAATCTCTTCTTCTCAATACTCGACATTTGTTCATAAAGGATAAGAGAAAACGGAAGCTCTCTTTGACCCACTTTCAGAACAAATTTTGGGGATATGTGGTTTGCCTTGATGATGGTAATGTGATATATATAATTATGTTTGTTTTTTATTTTTACTAAAGTTTTTTTATCTGAGTTATGACTAAATGATGATTGTGAATGATCTGAGCATATGATGATGATGATTGTTCTACGGTTGTTTCCAGCATCATTGTTCCAACATCGTTTAAAGTATGTGTTTTTTGCTACTCTAATTTTGAATTTTTAATTTTGAAGTGATATACTCTAATTCTCGCTTTATATTTCAGTCTAATCACAGTTGTTTGAAATTCATACAATCATCTGCCGGTTATTATAGGTTTGTATTAAAAGAAGCATAAAGTTAAATTAAACACAAAGAACGATTATTAAATGTACATTTAAAATATTTTTTGCTTATGACTAAATGATTATTATATATGACTTTGGGCAGATGATGATGATGTAGAACCCACAGTAGTTCCTACTATACGCAAGAAAGGATCTGCTACTGCTGTAAGATAAGATTTTATCTTACTAGAGCAATGTTCATTCCTGCCTTTTTTGTATTAAAAGAAGCATAAAGTTTGGTTTAAAGCAGCTCTTTATGAAGCAAGTTAAGGATTAAGTATATGAGGATAGGGCTACTCTTCAACAGCTGAAGAAGTGTTTTCATGTACTGCATCTTGGTCTGTTCACGAGAGACCAGGTTTCCAGAAACCTGATGGTGGTGCATTCAGTACTTTCATGGAGTTCATGGCGATTGTCGAAGATATACATTGAGAAGTTCGGTACTCGATAGAGTTTAAGCTAAAAGCACTAAATTTTTGCTGTTATATTCGTAAATTTCTTGGTGTTGTTGTTAGATTTTAAAGTTTCGTTGTTCAGTACTCAATGTAATTGTTGATCTTTTAATCTTCATAATGTTTGTGGAGCATTTTATTTTTACTAATTTTAAGCTGAATAAGTATTATTATGTAATTTTTAATATCATCTAATTATTGCAGATCGGTACTTTTGATGTAGAAGTGAAATTGTCTCTGAGTTTAATTAGATTATGTTAATGTTGTATCAATTTCTGTTAGTGTATAGATCTGTCAAAGTTAAAGTTTGCCAAAAGAGAACATCTGCTCTAAATCATCATCTGCTGATCTAACTGCTGTTTGACTTGCTACTGTTGCCAACATCTGTTGTTGCCTAATAGAGTTTTTCGAAGAATTTCCTCATCTCAATTGTAAATACTGATGCATCTGTTACTTCAACTCTCTGTCAAAGGTAAAGTCTGCCCAAAGAGAACATTTGTTTAGTGGTGATCTTCTGCTAATCTAACGGTTGTTTGACTTGCTACTATTGGCAATATCTGTTGTTGGCTAACAGATGTTCGCAATATCTTTGTCTGCTGGAGTTGCAGAAGCATTTGTTTAATATGTATGTATAGTATTGCTGGTCTTTAAATGAATAGATTTTTTATCTGAGTTATGACTAAATGATGATTGCAAATGAAGCGATTTTTTATCTGAGTTAAAATACATTTAATTTCAAACCACTGCTCTATATTCAAATGTCAAAGGTCTGGCCCACATTCAAGAGGGCAAACCACTGCCCATCGCCAAGAAAGTATAACTTAGCAGATGTTTCCTTTGGCAAACATATACCCTAGCAGATGTTTTGAAATTGCCGGTAATTTCAAATTCAAAATGCATGGGGATATGTAGTTTGCAATTTATGCACGTCACTCACTCAGTTCTGTCTTATGTTAAAGGCGTCTTATGGTAACTGAAGAGGTTAATTGTAATTATAATAACGTGTTTAATTTTATACTTTTCCCATGGAAATGCATTAAAAGCCTAACGAGTGTCGCATCATATTCTTTCGTCTGACGGTGTATTTAGTCATAACCGCCTTCATTGGGTATATAAAATACATTGGGCAGAGGTTTTCATCATTACCGTTTTCATCCATCTACTCAATCAACTTCAAAAGTTTTTTGTTTATCAATATCATTACAATTTCTTTTACTTTCAAAGACGCATTGGTTCACTGCAAAATGGAAAACATTGGGTTTCAAGTGATTGTTGACGAAATTTTCACAAGGATGTCTGCAGAAGATATTGGTCGTTTGAAATGTCTTTCGAAGAATTTTTATAGGGAACTGTCAAGTCATGGATTTCAGATGATGCATGCTTTCCGAAGTGGAGATTCACTACAAAAGAAACTACTCTCCTTTAAAGACACGTCAATTGTCGTTGACGACGTAGTTCCTGGTAATTTGGATGTTGTTAGAAGCAAAACCTTAAGTTTTCCTAACAATGTCCACCCTAGCTTCTTACGTATTCTATCGTCATTTAATGGATTGTTGTTAGTTTGCAACGAAGGGATTTGCTATGAACTGATTCTTTGGAATCCAACTACCAGGCGCTATAAGGTTTTGTCTGATGACTACTTAAATTACAATCATGATCGAAACTCTGATACTGGTGGAATTTATTTTGATCAATTCAATGATCTGAAAGTGCTGAACATCAGATGTTACCGTAATGTAGCTACTGCTCGTGTTTACTCACGACGTCGTGAGTCATGAAGAACAATAAATTTTGGTAGCGTAAATAATTATGGTTCAAGTGGTTATTCATGGTCTACAGGAGTTTATGCTGATAAAACCATATATTTCATAGTTTCAAATTATTGGTATCCACTAGGTGAGAGGAACATCATTGCTTTTGATGTTCTGAGTGAGACTTTCAGAATGCTTCGTTTTCCAGAGAGTATTGTAGTCAATCCTTGCCAAGGGCATTTTTTGACCATCGCAAAGAGGCTGCATTTGATTGTTATTGGAAAGTCTGCTGAGCTAACTGCTGATTTGCTCAGATATGAAGAAGAAGGCTGGATGAAGGTGTTTGCTTTCAATAATCCTCGTGTACTTGATTATGTAGATAGGCGCTGAAGGACTAATATAATTGAAAACAACAAGTGGCTGATAACAAGCATCTGGGGGGGATATGGTTGAAGTTGATCTGAGCAACGAACTTCTGAAATACCTCCAACATGTTGACAACTACAATGGTCCGAAAGGAGCTTTACTTATCGAGACTACTGTTTCGCCCATTGATTAGGAATTAGTATGCTGTATTTTATTGAATGTTGTTTGCTATTTGCTATTTTGAATTTTATTTATTATATAGTTACCTCTGTTTGACACTTATAGTTTTTATATAATTAGTTGTGTTAAAATTAGTAACCATGTTTGTTATTTAAATTAACTAAATGAATATTTAGGTTTGAGAGTGTAAAAGCTTGTAATATTGGCAAAGGTCTGTTTAAATGATCAAAGCTCTGTTATTGTGAACAGATGTTTGAAAATAAAACAGTGGTTCATACATCTGTTGACTTTGGTCAACAGATGGATGAACTTTGTATGTTGTTTCGCCCATTGATTAGGAATTAGTATGCTGTATTTTATTGAATGTTGTTTGCTGTTTTGAACTTTGTTTATTATGTAGTTACCTCTGTTTGACACTTGTAGTTTTTATATAATTAGTTGTGTTAAAATTATTAACCATGTTTGTTATTTAAATTAACTAAATGAATATTTAGGTTTGAGAGTGTAAAAGCTTGTAATGTTGACAAAGGTCTGTTTAAATGATCAAAGCTCTGTTATTGTGAACAGATGTTTGAAAATAAAACAGTGGTTGATACATATGTTGACTGGTCAATAGATGTATGAACTTTGTATGCTGTTTCGCCCATTGATTAGGAATTAGTATGTTGTATTTTATTGAATGTTGTTTGTTGTTTTGAACTTTGTTTATTATATAGCTACCTTTGTTTGACACTTCTAGTTTTTATATAATTAGTTGTGTTAAAATTATTAACCATGTTTGTTATTTAAATTAACTAAATGAATATTTAGGTTAGAGAGTGCAAAAGCTTGTAATATTGGCAAAGGTCTATTTAAATTATCAAAGCTCTGTTATTGTGAAGAGATGTTTGAAAATAAAACAGTGGTTGATACATCTGTTGTTAGTGCACTACGTCTATTGACTTCGTCTTGCATCATGTAATAGGATAGGATTATCAATGCACGAGGTTCGAGAAACTGAGAAATGAGGTTTAAGTGAAGATTTCGCTTGAAATGAACTTGTGACAAGTTCAAGCGAAATCATACACATCAGATTTCGCTTCAACTGGTTCGCTTCAACTGGTTCAGGTTACTTTCAAGCGAAATCTTAACCTCTATATATAGGGCACTTGTCATTTCACTTGGTACGCGACTTCCGAAAGTGTAACGAAGTGCTGCCGGTTTTCTGTCAGGTTGTAAACATTGTTATTATCAATACAAGCAACAGATTAAAGATTACAAGCTGTGTTCGTGTCCAGTTTACTGATTCCGCCTTTAAACTGGATGTAAAACTCTTCTGAACGACTCAGTCGGGTCAAACAACGATCCAACAAGTGGTATCAGAGCTCAGGAAGAAGAGTTTAGCTTGATATCATCTATTTTCTGACTTCTACACCTTCTTTTTCAATCTGGATGAGATTTCACGGTCAAAATGGTCTGAGTTTTTCACCGAATGTGTAAAACAGTATTCTAACAAAGCCTTGAAAGTTTGAGACCGAAATTCAAATTAAAAATGACAAAAACTGGACAGAAACTAGATTTCGCTTGAAAGAGTTCGTAGATAATGGGTTGATTTCGCTTCAAATCAGACTTAGTGGACTTTTTCGCTTGAAACTTCTGAAGCGAAATTGACTTTGCTGGATTTCGCTTGAATACAACTGAAGCGAAATAGTTGTTTTCGCTTGAAGCTGATTCGATTGGAACTTGTATTGTTGAAGCGAAATAGATAATTTGGGATTTCGCTTGAAGGATTTAATCATCTTGAAGCGAAATTGAAGTGCTGGAATTTCGCTTGAAACACTTAAGACAGTTTTCGCTTGAACAGTATTATATTGTGCTGAATTCGCTTGAAGTCTCATTCTGCTTCTACTTGAGATTTCGCTTGAGTTTCCTAGTTCGATTAAAAAGTGAAATTTTGTGTCGGATCATTTCACGACGATCAAGTGTCAGTCATTTTCAGTTTATTTGATATTTGATTGTACTGATTGGGTTTGTTTGTTCATTCTGTCAGGTTTGCATTATGGCTGAGGAATTCTTCAATACGTTTTACAACGCATTCGTAACCGAATCGTCTGAGGCTTCAAATATTACACCAAAAACCATCACGAAGGCGCTAAATGAAAACATCAAGCATGATAACTTCTACGGAACAAATTCAAAACCACCAGCTCTTGATAGCATTGAGGATTATACCTGGTGGAAAGAACGCTTCATCAACTGGGCAAAGGCGTATGCTCATGAAAGTTGGTTTTGTTTGGAGTATGGGTATGAAAAACCAAAAGACGATAAAGGCGAAGATCTTGTATTCAAGAAGTTTACTAGAGAAGATAAAGCTGAATTTGGAGCTGAACAGAGAATGATAGCATTGATCCAGTCCGCAATCAGAAACGATATTTTTGCTTTACTAACTCATGACGGGTCATCTAAGTCTGTCTGGGAAGCTTTACGTGTTAAAGCTGAAGGGGGTAAACAGATTAAAAAGAACAAAATCGCTTTATTAAAGAAAGAATTTGATCTGTTTGATAACATAAAAGGAGAGTCGGTGAGGCAAATGATTGAGAGATTCTGTCATCTAAAAATTGAATTGGAAAGATTAGAGATAAACAAAACAAGAGAGGAATTGATAGACAAAGTGATTGAAGCATTACCACGAGCTGATCAGTGGCAAACGTTTGTTTTTATTTTGAAAAATGATGCTTTGTATGATACAATTACTCTTGATGCTTTGTTTGAAAAGATTGAAAGTCATGATCTGGAGCTACAAAAGCAAAACAAGATGACTGATTCTTCACATCAACAGAACGTTGGCTTGTACTACAAAAGCAGTGTGCTTTCTGATAAAGGCGTTGGTTCACCAAAAACAGCATTTAGTGGTGAAAAGATGAAAGAACCACAAACAATGTCAACAAGTCATCATTCTGGATATCATTCATCTTCAAAGACAAATTCTGATGATTCTGAAGAAATTCTGTGCAACATTGCTCTTAAACTGAAGAATTCTCCTGCAATGAGCATCAATGCAGCGAAGCAGCAAATGAGTTTCCTTGCATCTGTTCTGGAGTCATATGAAGGTCTAGTAGCTGGCAAAATTGGAAACTCTGAATTGACCAAAGAAGACTACGACCAGATTGATCCGGAAGAGATGGAGCTCATTGACATCCGTTGGTGTTTAGCTAGTTGTATTCGAAGAGCTCAGAGGTATATGGAGATTACTGGAAAACAATCGCTTGGAGGTGCTTCAACAAAGCTTGGATTCGACAAATCTAAAGTGACCTGCTTCAAATGCAAGCAAAAGGGTCATTTCAAAAGAGAATGCAGAAATTCTGACGTTGGTGAAGGAAGTGAACGTCCTTTCAACGATGATTATTATCGAAAGGCGATTTACCATCGAAGCAGAGAAGAACCAAAGTTGATTGAAGATAAACCCAAATCGAGAGCTTGTTTTGTAATTCATGAAGATGAAGGATTTGACTGGAGCACAATTTGTCCAGAAGAAGATCGCTTAGAAAATGTTCGTAAAACAGCTCACGGGAGAGCTATGACAGAAGAAAGAAAGTTTGTTTTTGTTGCTGAGATTCAAGATGAAAACAAAGACAAAGACATTGCTGAAGTCCATGAAGAAAAAGTTGAGATCAAAGAGAAAACTCGGGAAGAGATTTTAAGTGAGAAGACCTACAGAGAAAGAAACGTCGTTTTAAATAGAATGGATGATATGCAGGAGGAGTATGAGATGGCTGTTGGTAGCAAACGATGGGATAAAAAGAGAGAATGTTACTATAACAGAGAAGGAGAACCAGTTGTTCCCAAGAAAGACATAATCTTCGATGATGTTCTTCTTGCTGTCCCGTTAAGAGCTGAATACTATAGAAGAGTATTGAAAGATGATAAATATGCTAAGCAATATGAAAAGGATATCAGATATGCCATGTTATCGTGTCTGAGAAAAAGGGATGAAGAGAGAATGAAGAAGAATGTTGAAGAAATGGTGAACAATCTGAAGAAAGCTGCTGAAGAGGTTAAAACAGAAACTATTGAAGTTGAAGCTGTGAACGAAATCAAAAGTGAAGAAGTTGTTGTGAATGAAGAGGTTGAGAAAGCTGTTACTGAAGTACAGCAGATTGAAGAAGAGGTGAAGAAAGAAGAAATAAAAGAAAAGAATGAGAATTTGAAAATTGGTGATGCTGGTAATGAAGTTAGTGTTGAAAAGAAGCAAGATGTTGCTGAGCAGACAGAGATTGCTGAAAACACCGAAGTGCCAATCACTGAGGTAAATTCTGATTTTGAAAACTTGAAACTGATTGATCAGTGCAAGAAATGCATGGAACCGTGCAGAACTTGTACTGAAAAAGATGAGCAATTTAGAACAAGAGATCTTGAGTTCACAAAAATTGAAAAGATTTTCAAAGAAAAATGCAAAGAAATGCTGGAAAAAGAAAAAGTTTTTAAAGAAAATGATGAAAAACTTTCAGAAAAATGTAACAAATTAGAGAAAGAAAATGAAGTTTTGAAAGAAAATGTTTTGAAAATGACAAATGAATGTGAACAAAAGGAAATTGCTTGTTAAGAAATGAAGAAAGATTATGACTCAATGAAATTAGCATATGATATTATGAAAGAGTCATACGATAAAGTGAAAGATGAAATGAAATATGCTCAATCTAGAATGAATTATATGTCTGAAACAACTAAAGAGCTTAAACGAATGTATTCTATAAAACAAGATGTTGTTAATTCCTATATTGAGGATGTTGCTAAGTTAAAGCGACAGATTGCTGATTTAGAACAAGATAACAACAAGTTAAAGAGTTACCACGTGTCGTCATATGTGCTTGAACGAATTTTCAATATAAAACCGGGTGATGGTGAGTCTGAGCAAAACAAGAAAGGTATTGGTTCAGAGTTTCATCAAGTTCCACCACCGGGAAAATTTGCATTTTATGATGAGGAAAAGGTCGAAAAAGCTTTCAACATGGTAGACCAATTGCCAGACAACATTGACATAACCTATTCCAAATCTGATGATTCTCATGATTTAGAGGTGGTAGGTAAAGTTGTTGAAAGTGTGTTGAAAGAAGAGTCGGTTGATACAGGTAAATCTGAATCACAGGATGAAGATGAAGGAAATCTTCATGCTGATTATCTGAAAAATACAAAATCAGAGGAAAGTTTGAATGATGATTCAAAAGGATTGGTTTATACCATGATTGGATCGGACAAATTATTCTTAGATGTTGTATTCCCGATTCAGAATGTGATTTCAGAAAAGGTTGACAAAGTTTTCAAAATGGTTGAGATTAAGAAGTCTGAGATTTCAAAGTTTGTCGGTAAGAGTCATAGAGGTTCGTATAACAAACCTGGTTTTAAAAAGAAGAACATGAAGGCTGGGTTGGGTTATAAGAAGAAACAACATCGAAACAAAAATGAAATGCCGAATTTTCAAGCTAAAATGAGTTTTGTTCAAGGAGGCAGTTTAGAAAAAGAAAAAGAATTCAAAATGAAACAGTTTAATGATGAATTCTTTGCTCTAAAGAAAAAGCAACAACCACAAGTCAAAGATGTGTCCATGAGAACATGTTTCAAATGTGATCAAAAAGGACATCTTGCACGCAAGTGTCCTAATCTAAAACCTGTGGATGTTGACAAAAAGAAGTTTGATGCTGAGAAACAAAAATCTGAGAATGTGAGACAAAGGTCAACCAGATTTGACTCAAAACAAACTTGGATGCACAACACAAACAAGTTTGCTTCGAATCAAAACTGGAAATCAGACCCAAATAGGTTCGATTCTAGACAGATCTGGAATTCTCACACACCCAGATTTAGAACAACACAGAGTTGGAAAACCACAGTTGATATGACAAAACCTCAAGAGTTTTGGAAACCAAGAGTTGTTGTTCAAAATCAAAATGTTCAAAAAGTTTCACATTTTTACAAACGAGGAACACCAAAAGGTCAAACATGGAGTGTTAAGAAACATGTTGATTTGGTAAAAGATGAGAAAGTTGAAGTTAAAATTGAGAAAGTTTTTGTGAAAAATGACAAAGAATTTCCAGCATTGAATGAAAATTATTGTGTTGAAATGCCTAAGGTTCAACAGACCTGGGCTAAATTGTTCAAGTAATCAAGTAGTCTGAATGTGCAGGTGCTCAACAAATCTGAAGATTGTGAAATTGGAGGTTGGAGCAGCCTGACACAACGAGGAGAGGAGGCTGCTGGATCCTGTGTTGGTTGAAACAGGAAGTTTATATGTTTTCTGTAAATAAATAAACAATATTTTCAAAAACCCTAAAAATTGAAAAATTTGAAAAATACAAAAATATGTCTTGATTGAATATGCCGAAACCCTCACGGCTGAACAAACATGATTACTTTCATCAGATTGAAAAACGGTTTTCAAACTGTTAAGATCAATGGGTTGTATATCATGGGGGTACTTTATGTTAGATTTTCTGCAAAACAGAGCATGAGATGCAGAAAATGGATGGCGAGACAAAGCTATCAGTGTTGGTTGTTAAATTTTCTTTATATGATTTTGCATTTTAGGGGGAGTAATATTGTTAGAAAATACAAAAACATGTGAAAAATTTGAAAAAAAACCAAAAACATGATAAAATTCAAAAATTGAGTTTTTGCGTAAAAAGAGAAAATGATAGTACATCAGTAGACAGTTACAGTATGCTAAAGAAATGGAAAGTTTAAATGTGTTAAACGATCTCACCGTGGATGTGTCGGTAGGTTTTTTGTACATTTAGTAAACTTTTTCGGGATATAAACCTAAATTCAAACACTTGCTTATTTCGTGGGGAACACTACTTGGATATATAGGTAACCCCTGAAATCTCGTTTGAAAGGTCTCTTAATCTGATATACTAGGTCTTTATACTCAATGATGTCTGGGGTATTATTCCGGGACTTCTGCTGAACGGTAGTTCTGACCTAGTCCTTGAATAATACTTTCTGCAATGCTTGAAATACAGCGTTAAACCCTCAGCATGCCGATGAAACAATAAAATTGATAGTCGCTGCTGTTGTAAGCAAAAAGATCCTCTAAAAGGGGACATACCTTAAAGTCGAAGCTGATATCTCTCTGCGTATACGGAAGTATCGACCTGAGATCCCTCGGCCCTCGCATACCTAAATTATATACAGATATCATTGTAGTATTCTCACCTGTAAGACTGATTATTGGGATTCTGGATACGGGAGTATATTCAAGAGGTGGGACACATGAATAGGTTTAAGTTCTTAATACACCTAATTCGTATCCTGAATAAGTTGAAGTTTGTATGAAAATTTAAGTGGATTAGTATATCGACAATCTAAGTGAATTGTTTAATGCGTAATGTGAAAATTAAGCTCAACGGTACTTGTGACTTGTCATAAACTGATATGATCCTCTGACGCATACTCAAAACAAAAATATTGTCTGTAAATATGTTTGTACATATTTCGTTATTGCTTTATATTTTCAGAAAATACAAAAAGATTTTTTATTTCTGCTTTATTTTCGACGACCGATATCTGAGTGCTGAGTTTCAAAATCTAAGTATGTTGATTGTGTTTCTGAAAATAAAACAAGTTCATTAAATTGAAACTTGATTTAAAATCAAAAATTTCAAAAACAGTTTGTGATATCTCCAAGGTCATTAGTTTGGACTTGGATGATAAACTGTGAGGGAGTTGGATTCTTTAATACTGCTAAATCTATACAGTTTGTTGATAGGGGGAGTGGATTAGAGAATTTGATTGGAATTGCCAGGTTACGATTCCTGGATAGTTGAAATTTAAAATGTTGTTACTTATAAATGCATGAGTGATTGCAGATAGTCCAGACTACGATCCCGAGAGCTAAGTCTAAGGGGGAGTCTGAAGACAAGCTTGAAACATGGAAGAGCTTGTAGATGGAAAGCTAGGTGTCGATCCCAAAGCACGGAAGCTTGATGAAAGGGGGAGCCTGAAGCTGATAGGAAAAGAGAAGTGATGGATGCGTACAATGTTACAATCTAAGTGAGGATGCAGAATGATCAAGACTGAAGATGTGTCATATTGAAGAATAGTCACTGAAGACTGCGTCAATATCCGAGGGGGAGTCTGTTAGTGCACTACGTCTATTGACTTCGTCTTGCATCATGTAATAGGATAGGATTATCAATGCACGAGGTTCGAGAAACTGAGAAATGAGGTTTAAGTGAAGATTTCGCTTGAAATGAACTTGTGACAAGTTCAAGCGAAATCATACACATCAGATTTCGCTTCAACTGGTTCGCTTCAACTGGTTCGCTTCAACTGGTTCAGGTTACTTTCAAGCGAAATCTTAACCTCTATATATAGGGCACTTGTCATTTCACTTGGTACGCGACTTCCGAAAGTGTAACGAAGTGCTGCCGGTTTTCTGTCAGGTTGTAAACATTGTTATTATCAATACAAGCAACAGATTAAAGATTACAAGCTGTGTTCGTGTCCGGTTTACTGATTCCGCCTTTAAACTGGATGTCAAACTCTTCTGAACGACTCAGTCGGGTCAAACAACGATCCAACATCTGTTGACTTTGGTCAACAGATGGATGAAAACAGATGTTTGGAACTACTGTTGGGATAAAGCAGAGTGTTGTGGAGAAAACTGTGGTTGAAACCGCCGTTGGGTTAAAACAGTGGTTTAAAACCACTGTTAGGTTAAAATAGTGTTTTGTGGAGGTTGAAGGGGATTGAAACGACTGTTAGGTTAAAATATTGTTTTTTGGAGAAGGAACATGCTTCAATGCAAATGTTATTTTGTTTACAAAAGATTAATAAATTGTATATTTTTATACTCTAAACTTTAAGTATTTAAGGTTGAAGTTGAAGTTGGGGATATATGGTTGAATTTGATTTGAGCAATGAAGTTTTGAAATACCTCCAACATGTTGACAACTACAGTGATCCGAAAAGAGCTTTATTTATCGAGACTACTGTTTCGCCCATTGATTAGAAATTATTATGCTGTATTTTATTGAATGTTGTGTGCTGTTTTGAAGTTTGTTTATTATATACTTACCTCTGTTTGACACTTTCATATTTTATATAATTAGTTGTGTTAAAATTATTAACGATGTTTGTTATTTAAATTAATTAAATGAATATTTAGGTTTAAGCTCTGTTGTTGTGAACAGATGTTTGAAAATAAAACAGTAGTTGGTACATCTGTTGACTTTGGTCAACAGATGGATGAAAACAGATGTTTGAAACCACGGTTGGGTTAAATGTATTTGTTGAGGAGAAAACTATGGTTGAAACTGCTGTTGGATTAAAACGGTGGTTTAAAACCACTGTTGGGTTAAAATAGTGTTTTGTGGAGGTTGAAGGAACATGTTTGAATGCAAATGTTATTTCGTTTACAAAAGATTAATAAATTGTATATTTTTGTATTTTTTATACTCTAAACTTTAAGTATTTACCGACTGACTTATTTATTTATAAGTCTATATAAATATAACCATATTCATCATTTATATTTGTTATGAATGGTTTTCTAAGAAACGACCCGTGTTTGCACACGGGTCTTACCGCTAGTACTATATAATAAAAGAAACCAATGAGTAGACACATGTCATTCATTGGAGCCATCTATTTTTTAGTTTTCTCATCTTTATCTCCTATATAATTCTAGATAATTAATAATAATTAAAATATAATTATAAAATTTAATTTAATATACATTTAAACAGTTCGTATAGGAGATAATATAATCTTTTGAAATATTTATTAGATTTTAAAATATTTATCTTGAAATTAACAAAAGACATACACTAAATATATACTAATATAATGTAAAGAGTTAAATGTCATTTTAGTCCCTGTGGTTTGCGCCATTTTATCAATTTAGTCTAAAGGTTTTATAACACACTGGGTTTATAAATATATAACAAGATATAACTTTTTATTGCCTATACAATACATGATGTTCTTAAAAATGTAACTTTTTTCATTATTTAATATATAAAATTAAATTTACTCAACCCGTACAATACACGGGGTTCTTAAAGATATAACTTTTTTATTATTTGACATATAAAATTACATTTATTCAACCTATGTAATAAATGTGATTTTTAAAGATGTTTTTTTATTTGGTATATAAAATTACATTTATTTAACCCGTGTATTACACGGGGTTCTAACCTAGTTGTTAATAAAGAAAAACAAACACTGAAAGGGGCGTTACCTAGTGAGATTTTGGGGTGAGATAAGGTTTTGGGACCATTAGGTTGTGGGTTCGATTCCTAATAGGGGGTTTTTTCACAGATTTATTAGGTTTCCTTCTGAATTGATGTATAGGCCTTATTGTCTACTGGAGATGAATATGATCGAGTGGTTCCGCTGGTAGCACCATATGTCACACCCCAACCGATGGCGAAAACATCGGGGTGCAGCACTAAGCGTTCAAATTGCTCATGAGTTTCCATAACACTAATAGTTTCATTAGTAATTAAATTGATTCATGCAAAATTTATCTAAACAACATAATTCTACAATCACATATTGTCAAAATATCCACATAGTTTCAAAGTTTCTAGATTAGCTAAGTGTAGTTTCTAGCTCCATCCTAGCTTGTTTTCAAGAATCCTAGCATCCTTCAGCCTGCAACATGTATTAAAATAGAGTCAGTACAAAAATGTACCGGCGAGTATACAAGTTTGAGTATATAGCATAATAGATTCAAAAGACTCATATCCGTAATGTAAATGATGACAAAATAGTTTCAGCCATGCTAGTGTTCGCAGTCCAAGTGATAGCCCAAGTGTCCTGATGCTTTGGTGTTTTCCCAAGACTCAAGGAAAACTAGAATCCTCTTAACAATACCCCGAGAATAATGGGGAGGTGCATCTTCCTATAGCGCTACTATTGTTAAGGCGGAACTACACACTCTGGATTAAACGTCCACATAGCACAAAGAATCAAGAATCACAAGTTTCACATTCACATTGGATAGAGTTTAGATTCAAAAGTATCAAGTTTCATAGAATACATGTTGCATCCCAAAGTTTAAAACAAAAAGTGATCGAGAAAGTGATCGAGTATACTCAGAGTGATTGCTTAACAGATTAACAATTATTGGATCAAAGGGATCTCTTTTAGGTTTAGCCTGATTAGATTACAACAGATAAGTGTCGAGCAGAATAGCGAGATTCAAGCAAAGTGTCGGATCAGTCATCTTGATCGGATGGCTGTTCGATCGGATGGCAGTCTGATCGGATTGCCATTCGATTGAGGTGACTATTGAGAGTGGGGGCGGACTGCCATCCGATCGGATGGTCATCCGTACGGATGGTCATCCGTACGGATGGCCATTCGATCGAATGATCATTCGATCCAAGTGTCAGACTTCCAAAAGTTCAACTCTGGTCACTCCGATCGGATGGTCATCCAATCGGATTGCCATTCGATCATTGAGGTTTCCAAAGTTTCAAGTTTCTGAAAAAGTTTCTAAGTGTTGAAAGGTTAAGAGGCACACGTCACTTTGATCGGATGGCAGTTCGATCGAATGGCAGTCCGATCGGATTGTCATTCGATCATTGTGACCTTGTTCCTAAAGTTTCCAAAAGATTCTAAGTGTTTAAAGGTCAAGATACATATACCACCCCGATCGGATGGTCGTTCGCTCGGACGACAGTTCGATCGGATTGCCATTCGATTGGGAGGCCTTGTCTCGTTCACACTTTTGTAAAGTTTCTAAGTTTCTGGTTTAACAGTGACGACACGGTACGTCTTGAGACAACAGTAAACACATCAATGCCCATCCGGTCTGTTCGGATGGGAATCACCCCGTCCGATCAGGTGCCTGTTCTTGATGGTGTTTATGTCGGAATCCATACACCGGTCATCTTCTCTGGCAACAATCCATTTCCAAATTAACTTCATACTAATCATCAAGTCTACAGTCCGTTTGGGTCCGGATTCCACCGTTCTAAGTAAAAGTTTAAGAAAAGATGAAGATAACCATAAGTTTTAGCTAAAGAGTTTAAATTTAGTAAAGATTCGGTGTAAAACACATGAAATTCCTTAGATCTGAGCTAGATCTTGACAGGAATGACATCACTCAACTTGTTTGTACAAACAGCCATGATGACGTCACCCTCAAGAGCTCAAATCTCAGAGATTTCACGGTGAAAAGTGAGATTTCAGAGGAGAATCTCGTAGAGAATGATGTAGTGATCGAAGATGTATAAGAATCTAGTGTAAAACGTTCCGAAATCATCGAGAAATGGAAGAAAAGAGGGAGTGCGTGCGTCTGGTTCGAAGGAGGCTGTCACATCAGTGAGAAATGATATGGCAGCTCCTATTTATAGTGCAAGGAGGAGATAAAGGCGGTGTGCAGCGGATCGGATGGCAGTTCGATCGAATGGTCCTCCGATCGGATGGTCATCCGATCGGATTGCCATTCGGTCAATCCCATCCTTTCCGCGTTCCCGTCTTCGTTTTGTTTTGCAAGTTAGATTAAGCGTTGTGTTGCGTATTATTGGGTAATAGTGTCACATAACTAGTTTATATTATTAACACCAAAGTTTCCAAGTTCATAGTCTCCGCCAGTGACAAGTCTCCAGTCTCTCGTTCAACCAAGTCTCAAGTTGCACGATTCTCAAGAGTCAAGCACCAAAGTATCAAGTATCAAGAATCAAGAATCTAGTTTCCAAGTATCAAGTATCTAGGATCAAGTATCAAGAATCAAGTATCAAGAATCAAGTCTCATGGTGTTAAATATCAAGAATCAAGTTTCTAGAATCAAGAATCAAGCATCATAGTATTAAGAATCAAGAATCTAGATTTAAGCATCACAAGTATCAAAAGTGTCAAGTATCACATAGCTTAGGGACTAAAATTGACAATAGCTAAAAGTCTAGGGACGCAGTCGTTACACCATAATACTCAAATGGTCCGCCAGTGATCCAAATTTGCCATTAAAAAAGGGAGGGGGCGTGGTTGGCACCAGCTTCAAGGCTATTTGGTTTGTGGTGGAGGCCACAACTTCAAGGCAATTTGGTTGTTTCATTTACATCTATCCTACCTAATAAAAGACATACCTAGGGTGCCACATGTAACGCCCTGCGTCCCTGAACTTTTACCTTTTGTCAATTTTAGTCCTTATACTATGTGAGACTTGACTCTTTGATACTTGAATCTTGAAACTTTGAATGTAGACTCTTATGATGCTTGAAACTTGATTCTTGATGCTTGATTCTTAATACTAGATTCTTGATACTTGATACTTGATTCTTAAAACTAGAGACTTGATGCTTGACTCTTGATACTTGATTCTTGACTCTTGAGACTTGTGAAACTATGAGACTTTGTTAAGCATGAGGCTTGAAGCTTGACACTTATGTAAACTTGGAAACTTTTGTGTTAATTAAATCATCTTGTCATATAATAATACTACACAATAATACGCAACACACCACTTAATCTAACTCGCAAAATGAACCGAAGACGGAAAAGTAGCTGAACGGATTGGACTGTCCGAATGGACATCCGATTGGATGACCATCCGATCGGAGGGCCGTTCGACCGAACGACCATCCGACCAAGCACACTTGCACCGCCTTTTTCCCCCTTGCACTATAAATAGGAGCTGTCACATCATTCTTCACTGATGTGACAGTCCCCTCCGACCAGACGCAAGCACACTCGTTCTAAGGCACTTTTCTTCCATTTTACCGGCGATTCTTGTAAGTTGTTCACCTGATTCTTGTACAACCTTCATCTATACACATTTCCTCACATGATTCTTCATCAAAATCACACTTTTCAAAATGAAATCGCCAAGATCTGGACTCTTGAGGGTGACGTCTTCATGGCAGGTTGTACAATCTGATGTGTGATATCATCCCTTCAAGATTTGGTCCAGATCTAAGAGATTTCCACCTGTTTTACCGCAGATCTTTACTAAATCCAAGCTTTTTCAGTTGATTACACATTTTCTTCAAACTTACTTAAACTTTTACTAAGATCAGTGGAATCTGGACCCAAAACAGGCTTAGGACTCGTTCCTTAGTCTGGAGTCGGCTCGATAACGGATTCCCACCGAAGAAGATGATCAGATTACGGGTCAGACATGAAACCCAGCCAAGAACAGTCGTCCATTCGAACGAGGTGATTCCCATCCGACCAGACGAGCTAAACCTTAGTGGGTTTCCGTTGTCTTGATACGTTGCCATATCGTCTTAGTTAAACTCAAACTTAGAAACTTTACGAAGGTTGCAAAAGGAACAAGATGTAACCACCCTCGGTAAAACCAATATTCTCATAATATTTCCGACCCTCTAATATATTATAGAATGTCTCAAATATGTTTTATATTACACCCCGTATGTGAAAACCGAGCCCTAGTTATGTTATAATTATAAATTAAAAAAAATAAAATAAAAATCTGAATTTAGAGCTGAGGCGGGCCGCGTAGGATCCCACCTCAAGCTCACACGGGCCGTATTAAGACCAGAATTTGACTCCGCTGACTTCTTTAGTTCAAGCGGGCCGCGTAAGACCTCGTCTAAGTTGACGCGGGCCGCGACAGATCATGAAACGCGGAGACATCAGGTGATGACACGTGTCATCATCGTGGCGGACCTACATATCGAATCAGCTAAGCTATAGGTTGACCGCGTGTTGACGCGGGCCGCGTAAGGCTTAGCCTTACCTTACGCGGGCCGCCTGAGAGTCAATATCAGCAACTATATAAGAAGGCCATCAGTTTACGTTTTTCGTCGCTCACAATCTCAAATCGAAATCTCAATTCTGTAGAGAAGTTATAATACACGGGTATTATACCCCTAATTAGCGAGGTTCTGCTCCATTGTAAGTATTATAACCCCAGTTTCGTAATAGTTACGCTGCCCGATTGATTTAGGGTTCCGTAACAACTGTCGTGGTTCTGCCCGACGTAGTTGTTGGAATGCCGTCTCGGGGAGGGTATCATTAATAATTTCAAAGGGTTATGATACTAACCAATGTACATTTGTATAAATTATAGATTATATCCAGGAAAACCTTACAAGAAGCCTAAGATAGCCATGTGAGTTGATCCACTTTTTGTAAACTTTTTTGTGAACTGTTTTACAAAACCTTACATATCTTTCCATGCGAACAACAGTATTGAGTATTTGTAAGAATACAATTATAGTGGGTATGTTGGGGTTTTGTATACAAAATTTGTTACCACCTGGTCAAGGAGTAACATTTCCACAGGTTGAGTATGACAGTACCACTGATGTTAATTGGTATATCTTGGAAACAAATGTAATTGCGGATGTGCTCTCAATATTGTTCACTGTGACTTTTGATTTAAACTTGATTAAACTGGGATTCACTCACCAGTATTTCCCACTGACAAAATGTTTTTAAAACGCGTTTCAGGTAACCCAATGTGACAGCCAATTAATAAAAAAGCCAGCTGGAGAGCACTGAAGGCTTGGGATAATGTGGCTATAAAAGTTACCAAATAAACAGTGTTTTAAATTTAAATAAAATAGGGTTCATCCCTATAAATGTATTGTAATAAGAAACTAGGGTTTTACCCATGTAATTATTAATATTAAATGAGGTGGTTTTACTCTGATAAATATTTCCTAACTACGGTCCTGATGAAAATTCCGCTGCAAGATTAAATAAACCTGATACCACCGAAGCTCAGTGATCGCGTCCGCCCGTTCCCGGGGATTAGGGATCGGGGGTTGCGACAGAAGGTGGTATCAGAGCCTAGCCACTGGTCTGAGCGAAAGAAGTGTTCTGCTGACACTTAAATTCTATATTTTGTGTTAGGAAATAAATTAAGGAAATCCATGCATAACTGTAATTATGTGTTATGTGTTATTAGACTATCTGTTAGTTTTCAGTATGAGTGATCAAGGACCATCAGACGTGAATCGTCATTTATCTGATTCACCTAGGAGTGAAGGTACATCATCACAGCCTGCCCTTTCAGGGTATTCTGCTGATCAGGAGGAGGGAATATTTGCTTTTAGAGCTCAATATGAAGAACCATTTCCTACTAAGAAACGAGGATGGTTCAGTAAAGAAGCTTTTGCTCGTAGGAAGAGAATGCGAAAATTGCAACAGCAAAGGGCTTTAGCAGCCATTAAGCAAGAGACAGATGCCCATACTCAAGATATGCTAAATAGAAGCCTAGCTAATTTCCATATCTTAGCCACAACTGCTGCTGACCCAAGTCTGGAACAATTAGTAGCCCCACAACCACAAAACCCAGAACAACCCATGGAGATAGAAAATCAGGAAAACTAAGTGGAAATGCACGACTTTAATCCAGAAGAAATCCCTAGGGTGCCTGCACCAAACCCACTAGACCCGAATTACGACCCCTGGTGGGACAATAATAGGGACTTTGTGCAACGTTACCCTATCCAGGATTATCCACCCATACAGAACATAGAGGCTTACCCAGGTATGGACCCTTTAGATCCCTATTACCATGATAACTACATTAGGGAAATATTAGAGGATCCTTACCAATTTCAGGAACTGTCACCCCCATATCAGGAAACCGCACCCCAGATTCCAAACCCAGTCCGAGAACCTGCACCCCCAATGAGTGCAGAAAACGTTCAAGAACTTAGGACTTTCGGGGAGGAAATTTTAGAAAGCAGTGAGAGAATGCGTCAGGTGAGAGAACGTCTCGTATGGAAATACGATGAACGTAATATGGATTTTTGGATAAATTCATATCCGTGAATGAGATAGTGAAACAATGATAGTAATAATATATATATAAAAAGAAATAATAATAATAATAATAATAATAATAATAATAATAAAATATGTGTGTACGGATGCATATTAATATTAGTGTGATTTTCTTTCTGTTGGTATTGTAATCTTTATTCCTGTACTAGTGTGTAATAGACGCATAGTATATGAAAAAGAGTATAGTCGCAATGATCGACGGTTTTGGTTAAATTGTGTGTCATGTGATTAACTATATTACCTATTATTTGTGATATTAATATGGTATAAATGTTTAAAATTCAGATGGCCGACGAAGGAAATCAAGGAAATCAGAATAATGATAACCGGAGTAACATTAACGTGGTTAATGATAATCCCAGCATCAATAACAATGGAAACCAAGTGGATAATAGTGCTATCCAACATATAGTGGCACAGGGAATTATAGATGCTATGCCATTTATTCTTCAAACTGTTAAGGATGCTGATAATAAAAGTAAACATAGCAGTAAGCGACCTGTTGAACCAGAAAACAGTGTGAACAATGGACCTATACTTCAATTGCCTATTCCCAAAAGAAGAATAACCATGCCTTATGGTTGTTATTATAAAGAATTCTGGTCTTGTAAACCAATGGAATTCTCGGGCAATGAAGGGGCCATTGCAACATTACGCTGGATAGAAAAGACTGAGGCAGTCTTAAGGATAAGCAAGTGTGCTGAAGAAGATAAAATACTGTTTGCTTCTAATTTGTTTAAGAATGCAGCATTAGAATGGTGGAACACTATCCTTCAATCAAGAGGAAGTGATAGGACCTACAATATGGAATGGGAAGAATTTAAGAACAAGGTAGAAAGGAAATTCTGCCCACCCAACGAGAAAGAACAGATAGCAAACAAATTCTTAAATCTTAGAATGACTGGTGTAGATAGTAAGGGGTATACTAAGTTATTCTTCGAATATGCCAGAATAGTACCAACTCTTGCATCACCAGAACCAGTGTTAATTTCCCGTTATATTTGGGGATTAATTGGGGAGATTAGACACATAGTCAAGGCAACTAGACCTCAAACGATAGAAGAAGCTGTAGAACTAGCAAATACCTTGACTGATGAACTAGTTCGTACTAGAGAAGATGATCAGAGGAGAAACTTAACTCAAAGGCTTACTCAAGAATTCCGTTCTGGGAATTTCAATCGTAGGAACGTAGGTTCTACCTCTGCACCATATTGCGGAATCTGCAAAAAAGAAGCATTCTGGAAAATGCTCCACTTACTGTAATTTCTGTAAAGCACCAGGACACAAGGAAGAGAACTGCAGGAGGAAATCCAGTAATGGATTGTGTTTTAATTGTGGAGAAAAAGGTCATATCAAGCCAAACTGTCCAAAACTGGCTCCAGCTACAAACAACAAGAACACTAAAAATGCTAAAGCATTTGTTCTAACTGCAGAAGAAGCTAAGATGATCCCAGACGTTATAGCTGGTACGTTTTTAGTTAATGATATAATTGCTAAAGTATTATTTGACTCTGGTGCAAACCAAAGTTTTATTAATACTTCGTTTTGCAAAATTTTAAATCAGTCATTAACTAAACTACCACAAGAATGTCTAGTAGAGACAGCTAATGGAGAAACTATTAGGATTTCTGAAATCTTGCAGGGAGCAAGAATAGAAATTTTAAACCAAACGTTTAGGGCAAACCTTTATCCAATGAATCTAGCCGGATTTGATGTTGTTTTAAGAATTGATTGGTTAATAGCCAATAAAGGTATTTTATGTGATTAAAAGTTAATTCGAGTTAATTCACCAAAAGGAAAAATGATCACAATTAAAGGAGATAAATCTTCTAAGACCATTAAATTCATCTCTGTGATGAAAACTGCAAGCTCTATAAGAAAAGGTTTGTCACGGCCCCCGACCCGGTTTGACTCGTTTCAGGAGCCGCGGGACAGAAATCCCGTGGTATTTAATTAATTGAGTTTAACAGCGGAAGTTTAACATCATGATCTTTTTAAAACTGAAATATTTCCCGATTATTTTATTTCACAATGCGGGATAAAACCCGGTAATTTACAATCTTGAGATTTCACGAAGAAATCTTTTATTTTACAAAACATGTTTCTTTATTTTATACTGAGCCATTTCCTTTAAGCTTGTAGTGCTATATGGCACTTTTCCTGGTTCATAACAGGTCACCTGAAACATGTTTGAAAAAGGTTTTGTCAGCGGGAAATACTGAGTGAATCATTCTATTTTGCATAATGATGCATAGTTATTAATTACAGCATAAGAGCGATTACAATGGCTTTTATCTTATTTTTATCTGGCGCTGTGTCACAATGGTGACATGTCACAATGGTGACGATGGTCATACCACTATTAGATCAATGAACCTAAATAGTGATGATTATCCCTAGTAGGTCAATGAACCTAACTGGGAAAAAATTAGTAATGTGCACAATACCCCACTAGCCAGTGATTCAAGATATCCACGACTTAGTCCCTGTAATTATAACTTTTGAAAATAATTTGAGGTATTGTAAAATAGTTGATAAAAAGAGAATGACTCACATTGCAGATTTATACGTGCAGAGTTTAGCCTACTGATTAGCCTTTTAACCTAAATTAATAACAGGCACACAATTCTGTGTTAGTAATCAATAGAGCATTTACGATAACTCACGAGATCAAACTCTCACAACGAATGACAAAGTGCGATACTTAAACATCCATCGAATTAACGACGAATGAAAAAGCATAACCCTAATGTGGGCAGCACTTAAACATCCATTGGATATTTTGATCAATCGGACATTGAATCGTATCAGCGATCGAGTTATTACCCTGATTGCGGCGTCGATTAGTGATCCGTGTGTGTTAATTGTGGTAAACAGAACGTAACTTGGTGCCTAGAACGAATTTCTTCGTCGAACATACGCAGAATTTCAAGTGCCAATGTCTGCTATTTATACACAAAAGTGACAGACTTACGGACCGTAAGACTCATCCCTTATGGTCCGTAAGGGACACCTCAAGGTCATAGGGTTGCCACGCGTGGGACTAGGCCTGCTGACTTGACAGATTTCTTAAATTCATTTCTGCCAACGAATTATTTGGATAATCGTAACTAGGTTTTTACCCCCCTGAGTTTTAGGGGCCCTGATCCTGATTCTGATTGTTCTGAAAATTTTAGGGTTTGCGCAGAATCACTTGGGTGTCTCAATTAGGGTTTCCTATTGGTCAAATTAATTTAATAAATATGACTTTTGATAAGAGTTGTTACATTCTCCCCACCTTAATAAAATCTCGTCCTCGAGATTTACTGGAATAATTTAAGATACTTTCGCTTCTTTTCTGATTCCAGTTCTCAAGTATATTAGGGTCCTTTCTTTGAATCCTACTTTACTTGAACTAACACTAATCGTTTGTGTTTTGAGAAATTTGATCTTTCTATCTTCTATCTGAAGAGGTTTCTCTACCGATTTTAAATTTTACCTTCATATCTTGAAGAGGTACTACCAAAGATTCGTCTGATAGACATTTCTTGAGATTAGATACATGAAATACATCATGTACTCCAGCTAACTCTCCTGGTAGTTGTAAATGATAAGCAACTGGTCCTATACGTTGGATTATTGGAAATGGTCATACGTACCTTGGACTTAACTTTCCTTTCTTACCGATTTTAACAACTCCTTTCCAAGGAGATACTTTCAATAGCATTTTGTCTCCAACGGCCTTCGTCTATTACCTGTATAACTCTTCTGGTGATCTCTAGCCGTCTTCAGCCTTTCCTTCGTGAGACTGAATATCACAGTCGTAGTCACTTAGGATTTTTATCCATCTCCTTTGCCTCATGTTTAATTCTTTTTGCCCAAATATATATCTTAAATTCTTATGATCCGTATAGACAGTAAACTTACTTCCATACAGATAATGTCTCCAAATTTTAGGGGCAAAATTTATGGCTCCAAATTCTAAGTCATGAGTCGTATAATTTTCTTCGTACTTTTTCAACTGTATTGAAGCATACGCAATTACCTTTTTGCGTTGCATTGACTCACATCCAAATCCTAGCTTTGAAGCATTACCGTATACTTTAAAATCTTCTGTTCCTTCCGGTATGGCTAGGATTGGGGCATTTGTTAATTTCTGCTTTAAGATCCTAAAGGTTTTTTCTTGTTTAGGTCTCTATTCAAACTTAACTGTTTTACAGGTTAGCTTAGTTAATGGTATAGCTATCTTGGAAAAATCCTTAATAAACCGTCTATAATATCCGACTAAACTTACAAAACTCCTAATTTCCATTGCGGATTGCGGAACCTACCATTTGGTAATTGCTGCTATCTTATCAGGATCTACGTGAATACCTTCATGATTCACCATATGACCTAGAAATTGCACTTCTGTTAGCCAAAATTCACACTTCGAGAATTTGGCGTAAAGCTTCTCTTTTCTTAACAAAGTTAAGAGTGCATGCAAGTGCTGACAATGTTCTTCCTGACTTTTGGAATAAATAAGTATATCATCGATGAAGACAATTACAAATTTATACGATTTACAAATCCTATTCATCATGTCCATGAATGCTGTAGGTGCATTTGTTAATTCGAAGGGCATGATTGTAAACTCGTAATGACCATACCTAGTTCTGAAAGCAGTTTTAGGTATGTCTTCCTCTTGTAATTTCAATTGATGATATCCGGAACATAAATCGATCTTAGAAAATATCTATCTCCTTGAAGTTGATCAAAAAAATCATAAATCCTAGGTAATGGGTATCGATTCTTAATTGTAACTTTATTCATTTCTCTATAATCAATACACATTCTTATCGAACCATCCTTTTTCTTAACAAACAACACTGATGCCCCCCTTAGGGGAATAAACTAGGTTGTATGAAACCTTTACTTAATAATTCATCTAATTGCTATTTCAGTTTTAATATTTGTGTGGGTGCTAACCGATAAGGTGCCTTGGTTATCGGTATAGTTCCTGGAATTAGATGAATTCTAAATTCTACCTCTCTATCTGGTGGTAATCCTGGTAACTCTTCTGGGAATATATCTGAGTATTCTGAGACTACAGGAATTTCCTTAAGTTCTTTATCTTTAGTATTAATGATTACTGAAATCATATATACTATTCATCGCTTTCTGTAACATCCGTCAAATTGGGTTTCCAGAATCCGACCCGTTTTTCGCAAATTAAATAATCGTCGAAAGATTTTTTAAAATTTTTTAGTATAATGTGGTCATTTATTTATTTATTTATTTATTTGTTTAATTAATTTAATTAAATAATATTACAATTAAAAGTTTTACTTTTATAAGATTAATCAAGTTAGTTGTTATGTTTTAAAAGAAGATTTTAAGTTAACTAAAGTTAACAACCATGTTAGTTAAGTTAGTATAATTGGAGGGGGCTAATTGTGATTTGTTGAAACTCTTAAATTAAAGACTATGACCTTATTTCATAAATTAGGGCCAAGTTAAACTCCTTTTTGAAACAATTGCCGCCAAATGTCAACGTGAACAGCCTTGCATTTTTACAATTCATGAACAAATAACACTTATAGACAACATCCTTTCGAACGGTTTTGCCGCCCAAAACCGAGAACAGCGTAAGTATTAGCTGTGTTTCCTTTTTCTCTTGATTGCTTACCATTGACAACTTTGTTTCCTTTTTTCTCTTGATTGCTTACTGATTTTTCGGGATCTAATCACGATTATAGTTACCATCTTCGAACAAATCATGTCCCCGTTCATCGATAATTATCATTCTTACCATTTCGATTCCGAAAGTTAACAAAATTCGATCCCTTGAAATGTGTATATATAGCATCATCCATCTTGACATTCCACACACATCTCGACACAACCAACCTCTCCCTTTCACCCTCTCTGTTCCGACACCCAAACTTTCACCGGAGACACCCGAGGACTTCGCCGGAGAAGACAAGTTCGACGGGACTCGACGCGACTTGTTTCGGTATACCTTCTGTCCATTTATTCTTTTTTTTTCGAGTTATTTCAGATGTGGGTTAACACATGTATCGCTAACAGTGGATGTGTTGTTTCGTTTTATGGTTCATGTTCCTGTTCGACACCTCTCACACCGTTCAACCTTTTCGCTATCTTTTGTTACGCTTCGAGCATCGCTGGAGAAAACCATAACTAACCGGAGAAGACGACCGGAGTCCGACGGAACTCACAAGTTTCGGTATAGAATTCTTGACCTTTGTGTTTCGTTCAAGTCACCAGTTGATACACCCATCTATTTCTAATGTTCAAAAGACTAAATTCATGCATTTCATAAACTAACTGTTATGTATATTTCTTTTAATTGAAGATGAAGATGACACATAGTATTTATTCAAATGAAATAATAATCTAAAACCATCACAAAAGCCAAGTATCTTGATTACTCATAAAATCAGTATATATCTGAATAGGTTTTGGCCATCGTTTCTTGTGGGATTTTAATTCTAAAATGAGTTAAATGCTTGGTTGGTCCCTGTGGTTTTCAAAAATTGCAGACTTGGTCCCAATGGTTTACTAATTACACGCGTGGTCCCTGTGGTTTTAAAAAATGCACTCGGTTGGTCCCTAGCCTTAACATCAGTTAAATTTCTCAGTTAAGTCCATGTTAAATGACCATAATACCCTTGCTTATTAACTCTCTTTATAATTTTTGTTTAGTTTTACTTTTGACTTGGTTAAACCCATCATCATCTTCATCACCAGGTCATCTTCATCACCATCATCTTCATCACTATCATCATCTTCATCACAAACCCACACCCCATCTCTGTCTCTCGTTCTTTTCCGGCGACGGAGATCAAAAGCGAAGATAGAGGAGAGAGACGACAAGAGAGAGAAGAGATCGGAGAAGATGGTGGAACGGAGGTAGCGCCGTCGCTCACGGCGGCGGCGGTGGAGGCACAGGCGGTGGAAAACAAGCACCAGACACGATTTCAGAATTCCAGATTTATGACAAGAACCCTAAATCATCCCCTCCCTGGTAACTGATGTTCGTGATTTGACCCAGATCTAGGGTTTGGATGCACAAATCGTTGGTGGTTTAACCCAGATCAGGTGCATTTTATGATTTTTTTTTATCAGGAGTGTGGATTTCACGAATGAGAATGTGAAATTGAGTGGATTTCACAACAAGTCGCCGGTGATGGAAAATTAAAGTTCTGGCCACCATCCGCAACAGTGGTTGACGCTCTAGTGCTTAAATTGAAAGCGAATTGTGGAGATATGGAAGCAATTAAAAGCTGGACTAAATTTTCAATCAGAATAAATGTTACAGTTTGTTGATATGTGGATTGTAATGAGTTATTGCATTTGATTGTTCCCTAATGTCTTCTGTTCTTGATTTGTTGCTAAGTTGTATTTCTATTGATGTTGTTGCAGACTTTGTTTCCTGGTTGACCGAGATACACGCTGCTGATCTGTATAGAGTTTCCGAAGGTACAATACTTTGATTACTAAACGGATAGCGTTTGGGAGCTTGTAAATACTCACACCGGTTCTTGATCACTATGATTGACTCTTTTTGTTGATTAAAGAAGGAATGAGAATCACTGTTGCGGTGGTGGTGGTGGGTTGATGATGCAGAAGTTATAATACTCTGTTTTTTTAATTCTTAGTTTTAGGTTTTTAATTGTTTAAGGGTATTTTGGTCATTTAACATGGACTTAACTGGGAAATTTAACTGATGTTAGGGCTAGGGACCAACCGAGTGCATTTTTGACAAGTTTAGGGACCACGCGTGTAATTAGTAAACCATTGAGACCAAGTCTGCAATTTTTGAAAACCACAGGGACCAACCAAGCATTTAACTCTTCTAAAATTCTTTTCCTTTTGTTTTTAAACCTTTATAAATCCTATTATTATTTTTTTCCTTTATTAACTAAACAAATTTTATTCACATTATCTTCTTAAAACCTTTTAAAAATCTTTAAATACATTAATAATTAAACAAGCTTTTTATTCTTTTAAAATCTTCATAATCCACAATTTCATAAAAACAAATATTCTTTTCCTCTTTTATAACAAATCCTAAAATTAATTAGTTACCAAATTATTTTAATTTTATATAACATCTATATAATTAATTGATTCGTAAACCAAAAATATTAGGAATTTTTTTAACATATGAATTTTAACTAGAACGTTATATGATATTTTTAACGTTTAGGGTAATCGCTCTCGTACGTTCCCTTGGATTCTCAAATCTTTACTCGTGCGTTATTACAAGAAAACGCAACGCAACCAATGTGACTATACTCGATCTCATTTTTATTTTATCACTTTTGGGTGCAACATGTATTCTATACAAAAACACGCAACGCTTGAAACTTGTTATATGCACACTCTATCCATTTTTACACATGACACAATTTGATGCTTGTTAATCTCGTATGTTATGTAAACTTTTCGTGTCTATATGCTCATTAACCTAGCTAAACTTGTGAAACTTGTGAGACTTGTTAGACTTTTTATACTCATTAAACTCCAATGCTATAGGAGTACGCACCGCCCTTGAGTGAGTCTTGGGGTGTTTGCGTTGGAAACTTGGGTTTGACATATAGTGACACCGTTTTAGCATATTAGTAACTTGTATTACGTTGTGCATGTTGGATATGAGTATCTAAAGTTTTTATTCTATTTTATGCTATGTATCAAACTTGTATACTCGCCAACATTTTTTGTTGATTTTATTTTAATACATGTTGCAGGTTGATAGACGAAGTGATCAAGAAAACAAGCTAGGATGAACCTAGAAACCCATCTTAGAATAAGCAATGTTTTGAATTATTTTGTTGCAATTTATCTTATTTAGAAACAATGTACGAATTTTAGCATTTTATGAAATTTGAATTAAACTAAATAGTGTTATGATGCTTTTGAGCGATTTGTTTGTCTCATCCCGATGTTTCCGCCATCGGTTGGGGTGTGACACTTTCGTTCATATTTAGCAACTTTCATTACTGATATGAACTTTAGGGTTTTACATGGCTTATCTCCTGTAATCATTATTACTTTTCCAGTGGGTGCATAAATTTCTATGGAATTCTTATCACAGATAATTCAAGCATGGTTGTTTACTAACCAATCTATTCCTAACACAACATCGAATTCAACTAATTTCATAGATAATAGGGTTGCAGAAAATTTATGACTTAAAAGTTCTATTTCTACGTTTTGCAGAACCTTATTTATTTTAACTGAATTCCCATCTGCCTTTTCTACTGTAGAAATTTGCCTAATGCTGGTTAAAGGTAAGTTAAAAGTTTGGCAGAATGAAGTATTTATAAAACTTTAGTTTACACCAGAGTCAAATAATACTTTTATGTAAACGTTGTGAACTAAGAACGTACCGGCTATCACATCTGGAATCATCTCGGCTTCTTGAGTAGTCAGCTGGAAGGCTCTTACATTCCTTTTTGTTCCTTCTGCAGGTTTGGCTTTATTGTCAGATGGTTTGTTCAGTTTTGGACAATCTGGCCTAAGATGTCCAGCTTCTCCACAGTTGTAGTAGACTGAAAATTTCTTCCTCCTACAGTCTTCTTCTTGATCCCCCGGAATTTTGCAAAAATTGCAATATCCTTTGCATCTTCCAAAATGCTTCCTTTTGCAAAAATTGCAAAATGGGCTAGTGGAAGATTGCTCAGTCCCTCTTCTTTTGAAATTGTTATGGTTACCCGTACGGAATCCTTGGGTAATCTTTTGGGCTACTTCCTTCCTTCTATTTTCTTCTCTTGTCCGTACTAGTTCGTCAGTCAGAGTATTGGCTAATTCCACCGCATCATCAATTGTGCGAGGTTTCGCAGCCTTGACGATATTACGGATTTCGGCAATCAATCCCCAAATATAACGAGAAATAAGTATCGGCTCTGGCGAAGCCAGGGTTGGTACCACTCGAGCATACTCGAAGAATGTCGTAGTATACCCTCGACAATCTACATCCACCATCCGGTTTGACCCGTTTCAGGAGCCGCGGGACAGAAATCCCGTGGTATTTAATTAATTGAGTTTAACAGCGGAAGTTTAACATCAGGATCTTTTTAAAACTGAAATATTTCCCGATTATTTTATTTCACAATGCGGGATAAAACCCGGTAATTTACAATCTTGAGATTTCACGAAGAAATCTTTTATTTTACAAAACATGTTTCTTTATTTTATACTGAGCCACTTCCTTTAACCTTGTAGTGCTATATGGCACTTTTCCTGGTTCATAACAGGTCACCTGAAACATGTTTGAAAAAGGTTTTGTCAGCGGGAAATACTGAGTGAATCATTCTATTTTGCATAATGATGCATAGTTATTAATTACAGCATAAGAGCGATTACAATGGCTTTTATCTTATTTTTATCTGGCGCTGTGTCACAATGGTGACATGTCACAATGGTGACATGTCACAATGGTGACGATGGTCATACCACTATTAGATCAATGAACCTAAATAGTGATGATTATCCCTAGTAGGTCAATGAACCTAACTGGGAGAAAATTAGTAATGTGCACAATACCCCACTAGCAGTGATTCAAGATATCCACGACTTAGTCCCTGTAATTATAACTTTTGAAAATAATTTGAGGTATTGTAAAATAGTTGATAAAAAGAGAATGACTCACATTGCAGATTTATACGGGCAGAGTTTAGCCTACTGATTAGCCTTTTAACCTAAATTAATAACAGGCACACAATTCTGGGTTAGTAATCAATACAGCATTTACGATAACTCACGAGATCAAACTCTCACAATGAATGACAAAGTGCGATACTTAAACATCCATCGAATTAACGACGAATGACAAAGCATAACCCTAATATGGGCAGCACTTAAACATCCATTGGATATTTTGATCAATCGGACATTGAATCGTATCAGCGATCGAGTTATTAACCTGATTGCGGCGTCGATTAGTGATCCGTGTGTGTTAATTGTGGTAAACAGAACGTAACTTGGTGCCTAGAACGAATTTCTTCGCCGAACATACGTAGAATTTCAAGTGCCAATGTCTGCTATTTATACACAAAAGTGACAGGCTTACGGACCGTAAGACTCATCCCTTACGGTCCGTAAGGGACACCTCAAGGTCATAGGGTTGCCACACGTGGGACTAGGCCTGCTGACTTGACATATTTCTTAAATTCATTTCTGGCAATGAATTATTTGGATAATCGTAACTAGGTTTTTACCCCCCCCCCCCTGAGTTTTAGGGGCCCTGATCCTGATTCTGATTGTTCTGAAAATTTTAGGGTTTGCGCAGAATCACTTGGGTGTCTCAATTAGGGTTTCCTATTGGTCAAATTAATTTAATAAATATGACTTTTGATAAGAGTTGTTACAAGGTTCTATAGTGTATTTGATTTCTATAATCACTAACACTAAAGGGAAAGAACTAAAAGTCATTCCAGTAGTATCTCAGTTTTCAGATGTCTTTCCAGAAGAATTACCAGGACTACCTCCAGACAGAGAAGTTGAATTCAGAATTCACCTGTTACCAGGAACATCACCAATTGCCAAAGCACCTTACCGTTTGGCACCTGCCGAAATGCAGGAATTAAAGAAACAACTAGATGAATTGTTAGAGAAAGGATTCATTCAACCGAGTTCATCGCCATGGGGAGCGCCGATTCTATTCGTTAAAAAGAAAGACAGATCAATGCGTATGTGCATTGACTACCGTGAATTAAATAAGGTCACAATTAAGAATCGGTACCCATTACCGAGAATCGATGATTTGTTTGATCAACTGCAAGGAGCTCGATTTTTCTCTAAGATCGATTTAAGGTCAGGATATCATCAATTAAAGGTACAGGAAGAGGATATTCCTAAAACTGCGTTTAGAACAAGGTATGGTCATTTTGAATTTACTGTCATGCCATTTGGTTTAACCAATGCCCCAGTTGCATTTATGGACATGATGAACCGAATATGTAAGCCATATTTGGATAAATTCATAATTGTATTCATAGATGATATTCTAATTTACTCTAAGAATAAAGAGGATCATGCAAGACATTTGCACATACTTTTAAGTTTGTTAAGAAAGGAAAAGCTTTATGCTAAGTTTTCAAAGTGCGAATTTTGGTTAGAACAGGTACAATTCCTTGGACACCTAGTCAATCATGAAGGAATTCATGTAGATCCAACAAAGATTGAAGCAATTATGAAATGGAAAACCCCTGAATCACCAACAGAGGTTAGAAGTTTCTTAGGATTAGCCGGTTATTATAGAAGATTTATTAAAGATTTTTCTAGAATAGCTATTCCCTTAACTAAGTTAACTTGTAAATCTGTTAAGTTTGAATGGGGATTAAAACAAGAAAAAGCATTTAGAATTCTTAAGCAAAGATTAACCCATACACCCATATTAGCATTACCAGAAGGAAATGAAGACTTTGTAGTCTATTGTGATGCTTCTAGATTAGGTTATGGATGTGTATTGATGCAACTCCAAAAGGTTATAGCTTATGCATCAAGACAACTTAAGAATCATGAAGAGAATTACTCAACCCATGATTTAGAATTAGGAGCTATAATTTTTGCTCTTAAGATTTGGAGACATTACCTTTATGGTAGTAAGTTTACCATATTTACTGATCACAAAAGTTTAAGGTATGTTTTCGGGCAGAAAGAGTTGCATATGAGACAAAGACGCTGGATGGAATTTCTTAGTGACTACGACTGTGATATCCAGTATCATGAAGACAAAAACAAATGTAGTGGCAGATGCTTTAAGCCGAAAGTATCATGAAAAGCCAAAAAGGGTACGTTCTCTTAAATTAAATCTGCAAGTAGATTTAAATGATCAGATAAGAGAAGCACAAGAATCAGTAATCAAGGATGATACTGAAAAATTAAAAGGTATGCTAAACGAATTGAAACAAGGAACATATGGAATTTGGAGATTCCATGAAAAGAGAATGTGGATACCTAAATTAGGAAACCTACGTAATCGTATATTAGAAGAAGCCCATAAATCTAAGTATACGATGCACCCAGGAAGTGATAAAATGTTCCAGGATTTAAGGAAAAATTTCTGGTGGATAGGAATGAAAAAGGACATAGCAGCCTATGTTTCTAAATGTTTGACCTGTTCACAAGTCAAAGCTGAACATCAGAAACCCTCAGGTTTGTTACAACAATTAGAAATGCCAGTTTGGAAATGGGAATTTATAACAATGGATTTTGTTACTAAATTACCCAAAACAAGGAAAGGTAATGATACAATCTGGATAATTGTAGATAGGCTAACCAAGTCAGCCCATTTTCTACCAATGAAGGAAACAATTAGTATGGAACAATTAGCTAAATTGTATGTATATGAAATTGTTTCTTTAAATGGTATTCCTTTATCATTTGTTTCTGATAGGGATAGCCACTTTACATCTCATTTTTGGTCAAGTTTCCAAAAGGCAATGGGAACCAAGTTAAAGCTAAGTACGGCTTATCATCCTCAAACGGACGGACAAAGTGAAAGGACAATACAGACAATGGAAGATATGCTTAGAGCTTGTGTAATTGATTTTGGAGGTAATTGGGACGATCACTTACCTTTAATAGAATTTTCTTATAATAATAGTTATCACACAAGTATCAATGCTGCACCCTTCGAAGCACTTTATGGACGAAAGTGCCGAACCCCAGTCTGTTGGGCAGAAATTGGGGAAAAGCAACTATCTGGACCTGAGATAGTACAAGAAACAACTGACAAGCAGCACGTGATCGACAAAAGAGTTATGCCAATAACCGACGAAAGCCGTTGGAATTTCAAGTAGGAGATAAAGTATTGTTGAAAGTCTCTCCTTGGAAAGGAGTGGTAAGATTCATCAAACGGGGAAAGCTAAGTCCCAGGTATGTTGGACCTTTTAAGATTATTAGAAGAATAGGACCTGTAGCATATCAGCTACAACTGCCAGAGGAAATGGCAGGAATACATGATGTGTTTCATGTATCAAATCTTAAAAAGTGTTTAGCTGATGAATCACTGATAATGCCTCTTAAGGATATAGAGGTAAATGAACAACTCAAATTTGTAGAAAGACCTCTACAGATTGAAGACAGGAAAGTCAAGAATCTCAAACACAAGAGACTAGTTCTAGTCAAAGTAAAGTGGGACTCCAAAAGAGGACCTGAATACACATGGGAACTTGAATCTGAAATGAAAAGAAAATATCCGCACTTATTTCAGTAGATCTCGAGGACGAGCTCTAAAACAAGGTGGGGAGAATGTAACAACCCTCGGTAAAACCAATATTCTCATAATATTTCTGACCCTCTAATATATTATAGAATGTCTCAAATATGTTTTATATTACACCCCGTATGTGAAACCGAGCCCTAGTTATGTTATAATTATAAAAAAAAAAATCTGAATTTAGAGTTGAGGCAGGCCGCGTAGGATCCCACCTCAAGCTCACGCGGGCCGTATTAAGACTAGACTTTGACTCCGCTGACTTCTTTAGTTCAAGCGGGCCGCGTAAGACCTCGTCTAAGTTGACGCGGGCCGCGACAGATCATGAAACGCGGAGACATCAGGTGATGACACGTGTCATCATCGTGGCGGACCTACGTATCGAATCAGCTAAGCTATATGTTGACCACGTGTTGACGCGGGCCGCGTAAGGCTTAGCCTTACCTCACGCGGGCCGTCTGAGAGTCAATATCAGCAACTATATAAGAAGGCCATCAGTTTACGTTTTTCGTCGCTCACAATCTCAAATCTAAATCTCAATTCTGTAGAGAAGTTATAATACACGGGTATTATACCCCTAATTAGCGAGGTTCTGCTCCATTGTAAGTATTATAACCCCAGTTTCATAATAGTTACGCTGCCCGATTGATTTAGGGTTCCGTAACAACTGTCGTGGTTCTGCCCGACGTAGTTGTTGGAATTGCGTCTCGGGGAGGGTATCGTTAATAATTTCAAAGGGTTATGATACTAACCAATGTACATTTGTATAAATTATAGATTATATCCAGGAAAACCTTACAAGAAGCCTAAGATAGCAATGTGAGTTGATCCACTTTTTGTAAACTTTTTTGTGAATTGTTTTACAAAACCTTACATATCTTTCCATGCGAACAACAGTATTGAGTATTTGTAAGAATACAATTATAGTGGGTATGTTGGGGTTTTGTATACAAAATTTGTTACCACCTGGTCAAGGAGTAACATTTCCACAGGTTGAGTATGACAGTACCACTGATGTTAATTGGTATATCTTGGAAACAAATGTAATTGCGGATGTGCTCTCAATATTGTTCACTGTGACTTTTGATTTAAACTTGATTAAACTGGGATTCACTCACCAGTATTTCCCACTGACAAAATGTTTTTAAAACGCGTTTCAGGTAACCCAATGTGACAGCCAATTAATAAAAAAGCCAGCTGGAGAGCACTGAAGGCTTGGAATAATGTGGCTATAAAAGTTACCAAATAAACAGTGTTTTAAATTTAAATAAAATATGGTTCATCCCTATAAATTTATTGTAATAAGAAACTTGGGTTTTACCCATGTAATTATTAATATTAAATGAGGTGGTTTTACTCTGATAAATATTTCCTAACTACGGTCCTGATGAAAATTCCGCTGCAAGATTAAATAAACCTGATACCACCGAAGCTCTGTGATCGCGTCCGCCCGTTTCCGGGGATTAGGGATCGGGGGTTGCGACACAAGATCACATCAGTAGAATGACCATCCGATCGGACGACTAACCGATCGAACGGTCATCCGACCGAATGACATGTTCCTCACAACCTTCAACACTTGAACTATTTTAATCAGAACTTTAAACTTTGAAACCTACACTCGAAGAGTCATTCGACCGAACGGTCATCCGATCGGATGACCATCCGATCGAACGACTTGGACTTATACTACAATGAAAACTTCAAAAGCTTGAACACTTTGGAAACACGCCATTTGAATCGAATGGCCATTCGATCGAATGGCTATCCGTCCAGATGACCATCCGATCGGATGGTGATCCGTCTAATCTACAGGTCATCCGACCGGATGACCATCCGTCCGGATGGCCATCCGATCAGAAGACTAGTCCGACACTTTTCATGATTCGTTATTCTGTTCAACGCTTACACCGTAAACTATAATCAGACTAATCTCAGTGCTCCCTTCAATTCAATAGTAGGTGTCGATACTTAGCACCCGCTGTGAGTATACTCGATCCCTTTTCATTTTAAACGTTTGGGATACAACATGTATTTATATCTATAAACCTGATACTTGAAACTTGTTTGGAATCAAACTCTATCCTCTGTAAATTTGAAACTTAATACTTTTGGATTCTTGATTCTTGATACTTTATGCTATGTGAACGTTTAATCATTGTGTGTAGTTCGCCTTAACAATAGTTGCGCTATAGGAGTAATGCACCTCCCCATTATTCTCGGGGGTATTGCTAGGAGGAGTCTATTTTGCTTTCCTTGAGACTTGGGAAAGTGGTAAACGCATTGGGATACTTGGGCTATCACTTGGACTGCGTGAACTAGCATGGCTGAAACTTTTATATGTTTACATGATGGATATGAGTCTTTTAAACTATTCTACTATATACTCAAACTTGTATACTAGCCAGTACATTATTGTATTGACATTATTTTAATACATGTTGCAGGCTGATAGGATGTTGGACTCAAGAAACTTGCTAGGATGCTGCTAGAAACACACCCTAGTTAATTTAGAAACTTTGAAACAATATTTGATGGTTTGTATTTGATACCTTTGGTGGTTTGATGTTTAGACAATCTATTTCATGAAATTTGATTAATTACTACTGCAACAATTAGCGTTATGGAAACTCATGAGCAATCTGAACGCTTAGTGACGCGCACCGATGTTTCCGCCATCGGTTGAGGTGTGAAAGATTGGTATCAGAGCCATAACTATAGGGAATTAGGAAAAGTAGGAATACTTGCCCTAGTCTATAGTTCTAGGAATCTTGACTCTTATCTGTTGTTTAAGACTTATGCATTCTACCGTATCTGCTTCCTAGCAGCACATGTTCCTGTTAAAACTTACATGCCTCTCCTAAGGCTGACACAATATACGCTTGGATACTTTGAAAAACGCTGCTATGCAGTGTTTGTGTTTTGCACGAGATTTACCTTCAAGCCAGGAGTGACATCCAAACCTTGAAGGAGATTTCCATACTATATTCTAGTAGGTCTTATCTTTTGATAAGTACCGACGCTATTAGGGTACGAGGTTGTCAAGATAAAGATGAAACTCATACCTTGATAACTAGTCCCACTCTTTGATTTTTCTGTCTCGCCAAAGCCTCAAAATTCTTGATCAATTAGGAATGTGTAATGACTAAAAGGACAAATATCGTAGGCCTAACATCGATGACGTATTTGTCTGAGTAAGTCAAGGCACGTTGCCTCAATTCGAGAAGGTCTCGATTCACTTTGGTTAGTCGACGTTCCTCTACCCGGAACAATCCTATGTTTTATGAGCCTATCTTTTACGTTATCTTGATTTTTATATGTGGTTTTAAACTTGATTCTTTGTTCGTTTGAGACTTTTTACACAAAACGCACGTATGTCCGCAATTTAAAACAATAATCATAATCTCTCAGGATCAAACTAAATTTATGATGCTTTCTTCGTAATGGTGAACTACGTGGAATCTTGATTAAACTATGGGAAACATGATACTACGTGACACTACTTGTTTAATCTATGTGTTGTTGTGGTAGCAAAAAACTATACATAACATGGCACCTAAAGACTAGACAGAAGTAACATGGACGAAACATGGTGGATACGCCGCTGGTACTTCCTATATATAAGTGTTTCTGCCATGTTACTGAACTTTCGTACTACGTGCTATGTGAAATTCGTAGTTTTGCGGGCTTGTGGTGGAAATGTTGAAACTACTTGATTGATCTATGTGAGGATGATGAAGTCTAATGTTGTGGTTGGAGAAACATGACACCGACGACGAGACGGACGTGGCATGATCGAAACATGGTGGATACGCCGCTGGTACTTCCTATATATAAGTGTTTCTATCTTGTTGCCGAACTTTCGTAACACGTACCATGTGGAATTCGTTGTTTTGTGGACTGTGGTGAGAATGTGGAACGATAAGTTGCGTGAAACTATTTGATTAATCTACGTGTGTGTGATAATGGTGGAGTGTATTGTTACGGTTGGCAAAGTGCGACGCGTAACATGACACCGAATACGAGGCGGACGTGACGTGCCCGAAATATGGTGGATACGCCGCTGGTACTTCCTATATATAAGTGTTTCTGACATGTCGCCGAACCTTCATACAACGTGCCATGCGAAAGTCGTGGGTTTCTGGATGTTGAATCTTTTGGGATCTACGTGAAACTTGCTGAAACTTGAGTCTTTAAGTTATCGTGTGTAAAACTTTATACTGTGAGACTTTGTGATCTGGACTTATACGATCCTTTTCTTGGATCTTTAGATGTCTTCCCGCAAACTATCAGACTCTCTCAAGAGATCCAGGGAGAACTCTCAGAAAAAGATGATGTCATTCATGGCCGATCAGATCGCTCGCATCGTGCCAAAGATCGTCTCTGAGATCCAAGGATCAAATACTCCTCCTTCCTCTGTGGAATCTAAGGGTGAAAAGCTAAAGCCTACGAAGTTCAGCTACAAACACTTCATCTCTTGCAATCCTAAGCCTTTCACGGGCAGTGATGGGGTGACTGCTATGCTGGAATGGTTTGACAGTATCGAGGTTACCTTCATTAACAGCGAATGCCCAGAGCATTTAAAGACTAGGAGTGCAACGGGAATGTTTCAAGGCAGAGCTCTGGAGTGGTGGTCGAATGAGAGAAACATTCGCTCTAACGAAGAAGCCTATGCTCTTCCATGGTCCGAGGTGCGAGAATTGATGATGCTTGAATTCTGCCCTCCCCATGAGCAGCTGAAGCTTGAAGAAGAGTTCTGGCATCTCAAACAGATTGGTGATGACAATCTGGCTTATACTACCCGTTTCAAGCAACTCAGCTTAATTGTTCCTCACTTGGTATCTAATCCTAAGCGCATGATAACCAAGTACATCAATGGCTTACCTCCTGCGATGCGTGATTCGGTTGAAGCAGCTCAGCTAGAGACTATTGAAGAAGTTTTCCATCTTGCAGCTAGTTTGAACAACAACCGTGTCCGTGACAAACAGTTCGCTACTCCGGCTCCCTAAAAATCAGCAAATCAAGTTACCCAGCAGCCTAGTGGCAGCAGAAACAAGAAGAGAAAGTCTCAGGGTTCAGGGTGCAATGCGATTGTCCCTGCTGCAAACCCTGCTGCTAAGCCTGCTCCTACTGCTGCTGTTCCAAACCCTCCTGCTCCTGAAAACAAAAAGCAGTACACTGGGCCTCATGCTAAGTGTGCAACTTGCAATTTTCCCCATCCTGCTACTTCTGCTTGCCGTTTGTGTACCAATTGCAACCGCTATGGTCACACCACTCCTTACTGTCTTCAGGCCAACCAAGCTCAGCAAGCCCCAGTTCAGGCAGCTCTACCAGCTCCCCCAGCTCCTCAGTAGAATCCTAGACCAGTCAACGCTGTTCGTGCATGCTTCAAGTGTGGAGATACTACTCATCTTCGTAATCAGTGCCCTCAGCTAAACCAGGAGAAACAGCCAGCCGCTCGTGGATGAGCGTTCAACCTTAATGCTAATCAGGCTCGGAACGACAATGAAGTCGTGAATGGTACGTTTCTCGTCAATAATCTTTACGCTTCGATACTATTTGATACTGGTGCCGACAGAAGCTTTGTGTCCGTAGAATTTGAATCTTTGTTAAACTGTACACGCTCTAAGCTACCTAAGTCGTTTTCGGTTGAGATTGCCGATGGTAAATCGATTCTAGTTAATTCTATTCTCAGCGGTTGTTCCTTGACTCTTAACGACCACGTCTTTAGTATTGATCTAATACCCATGCAATTGGGTAGCTTTGATGTCATAATCGGCATGGATTGGTTGCGTAAGAATCATGCCGAGATTGCTTGTCACGAGAAGTTTGTTCGTCTACCTCTTCCGTCCAGTGACATTTTACACGTCTATGGAGACCGGCCTTCTAGGGGACTGAAGTTGATGTCATGCACTCAAGCGAACAGGTGTTTACGTAAACAGAACTTTGCCTTCTTGGCCCACGTGGTGGAATAAAAGGGCAAGGGAAAGAACATAAGCGATGTCCCAGTAGTGTGTGATTTCCCCGACGTCTTCCCTGAAGATCTTCCTGGTCTTCTGTAACGCCCTGCGTCCTTGAACTTTTACTTTTGTCAATTTTAGTCCCTGTACTTTTGAAATTTAACTATGTAGGGCTATTTGTGAAACTTTGTGAATCTTGAACTTGAATCTTGATACTTTGAAACTCGACTCTTGATGCTTGATCCTTGTTAAACACTATGAATCTTGATTCTTGACACTTGATTCTTGATTCTTAATACTAGATTCTTGATACTTGATTCTTGATACTCGATACTTAATATTAGATGCTTGATTCTTAAAATTAGAGACTTGATGCTCGAACTCTTGATACTAGATTCTTGACTCTTGAGACTTGTGAAACTATGAGACTTCGTTAAATGAGAAACTAGAGACTTGACACTTATGTAAACTTGGAAACTTTTGTGTTAATTGAATAATCTTATCATGTAATGATATTACCCAATAACACGCAACGCAACGCTTAACCTAACTCGCAAAACGGACCAAAGACGGAACGGTAGCTGAAAGGATTGGACTGTCCGAATGGACATCCGATCGGAGGGCCATTCGACCGAACAGCCATCCGATCCAGCCTACCTGCACCGCCTTTCTCTCCTCTGACACTATAAATAGGAGCTGTCACATCATTCTTCACTGATGTGACAGTTCCCTCCGACCAGTGACGCACTTTTCCGTTCTAAGGCACTTTTCTTTCATTTTCCGGCGATTTCTGTAAGTTTTCAACTTGAATCTTGTACAACTTTCACCTCTACACATTTCCTCACATGTTTCTTCATCAAAATCACACTTTTCACCATGAAATCACTAAGATTCGAGCTCTTGAGGATGACGTCATCATGACGGTTGGTACAATCGGCTGTGTGATGTCATTTTCGTCAAGTTTTAGCTCAGATCTAAGAGATTTCTATGTATTTTACCTTGAATCTTTACAAGATCCAGATGTTTTCGGTTAATTTCTTACTTTCTTCAAACTTTCTTAAATTTTCACTCAAAACGGGGGTGTCTGGAACCAAAACAGGTCAAGGACTTGTTCCTTAGTCTAGAGTCGGTTCGATAACGTATTCCCACTGGAGAAGATGACCGGATTACGGGCCAGACATGAAACTTAGTCAAGAACAGCCGTCCGATTGAATGGGGTGATTCACATCCGATCAGACAAGCTGAGCCTTGGTGAGTTTCCGTTGTCTTGATACACACCACCTTGTCTCCGCTAAACTTAGAAAACTCTGTTACAAAGGTTGCAAAAGGAAAAGGATCACACAGTCGAATGACCATCCGATCGGAGGGTCGCCCGATCGAACGGTCATCCGACTGAACGACCTGGTTCCATAGCCTTCAACATTTAAACTTAAACTATTTTGAAATCAGAACTTTGAAACTTATACTTGAACAGTCATTCGATCGAACGGTCATCCGATCGGATGACCATTCGATCGAACGACTTGGATTGATACTACAACAAAAACTTCAAAAGTTGAAACATTTTGAAATCACACCTTATGGATCGAATGACCATTCGATCGAATGGTCATCCGTCCGGATGACCATCCGATCGGATGGTGACCGTCTAATCTACAGGTCATCCGATAGGATGACCATCCGTCCGGATGGTCATCCGATCAGGAGACTGGTCTGACACTTTGCACGATTCTACTCCTCTGTCCAACGCTTATCTGTTAAATTATAATCAGGCTAATCTCAGAGCTCCCTTTGATCCAATCAGTAGGTGTCGATACTTAGCACCCACTGTGAGTATACTCGATCCCTTTTCGTTTTAAACTTTTAGGATGCAACATGTATTCTATAAACTTGATACTGGAAACTTGTTGGAATCAAACTCTATCCTCTGTAAATGTGAAACTTGATACTTTTGGATTCTTGATACTTTATGCTATGTGAACGTTTAATCCTTGTGTGTAGTTCCGCCTTAACAATAGTAGCGCTATAGGAGTAATGCACCTCCCCATTATTATCGGGGGTATTGTTAGGAGTAGTCTATTTTGCTTTCCTTGAGACTTGGGAAAGTGGTAAACGCATTGGGATACTTGGGCTATCACTTGGACTTCGTAAACCAGCATGGCTGAAACTATTTTATGTGTTTACATGACGGATATGAGTCTTTTAAACTATTACACTATATACTCAAACTTGTATACTCGCCAGTACATTATTGTATTGACATTATTTTAATACATGTTGCAGGCTGATAGGATGCGGGATTCAAGAAACTTGCTAGGATGCTGCTAGAATCACACCCTAGTTAATTTAGAAACTTTTAAAACAATATTTGATGGTTTGTATTTGATACTTTTGGTGGTTTGATGTTTAGACAATCTATTTCATGAAATTTGGTTAATTACTATTGCAACAATTAGCGTTATGGAAACTCATGAGCAATCTGAACGCTTAGTGCCGCGCCCTGATGTTTCCGCCATCGGTTGGGGTGTGACATCTTCCTCCTCCTAGATCTGTTGACTTTCGTATTAACCTCATACCTGGCGCGACTCCTGTAGCCAAGGCTCCGTATCGACTTGCACCTTCCGAGATGCAAGAACTATCTAGTCAACTTCAGGAATTGCTCGACAAAGGATTCATTCGTCCAAGTACCTCCCCGTGGGGTGCTTCTGTGTTATTCGTCAAAAAGAAAGATGGTTCGTTTCGTATGTGTATCGACTACGATGAACTTAATAAGCTTACCGTTAAGAATCGTTATCATCCCCCTCGTATTGATGATCTATTCGACCAACTTCAAGGCGGGTCCTGTTTCTCGAAAATCGACCTTCGATCTGGTTATCATCAGCTCCGTGTTCTTGAAGATGATATCCCCAAAACCGCATTTAGCACTCGATATGGACACTACTAGTTTGTGGTTATGCCTTTTGGCTTGACCAACGCACCCGCTGTGTTCATGGATCTTATGAATTGTGTTTGTAAACCTTATTTGGATCGTTTTGTGATAGTCTTTATTGATGATATTCTTATTTATTCGAAAACTAAAGCTGATCATGAACGTCATTTACAACTAATGTTAGAGCTATTACGTGGTGAACGCTTATACGCTAAATTCTCTAAGTGTGAGTTTTGGATTGATGAAGTACAATTTCTAGGGCACGTTGTTAGTAGACAAGGTATTCACGTTGACCCTTCTAAAATCGAAGCGGTGAAGAATTGGAGTACACCTAAATCCGCATCTGAGATTCGTTCTTTCCTAGGATTGGCGGGTTATTACCGTCGATTCATCTCGGACTTCTTTAAGATCGTCGTTCCTCTCACTTCATTGACTCAGAAAGAGAAACCTTTTGCTTGGGGTCCCGAGCAAGAGGAATCTTTTCAGACTCTTAAGACTCTTCTGTGTAACGCTCCTGTGCTTACTCTCCCTGATGGTAATGACGATTTCGTGGTATACGGTGATGCCTCGAACCGTCGCGTGGCCTGCGTGCTCATCCAGCGGGACAAGGTTATTGCTTATGCCTCCCGTCAACTCAAAATACATGAGAAAAACTATACTACTCATGATCTAGAGCTTGGTGTAGTCGTATTTGCGTTAAAGATCTGGCGACACTACCTATATGGAACTAAGTGTGTGGTTTTCACTGACCATAAGAGCCTACAACATATCTTAACCAAAAGGAACTGAACATGCGACAGAGACGTTGGGTGGAATTGCTTAACGACTACGATTGCGAAATTCGCTACCATCCTGGAAAGGCGAATGTCGTGGCCGACGCTCTTAGTCGTAAGACTCATGTTAATACTATCCGTTGTTTGCATATCTCTAATGATCTTCATGCTAGTATCCGTGAAGCTCAGTATTCATCAGCTAATGAAGGTAGTCTATTTATTGAAATACGAGGTGCTACTGTGGATCAACTCGAAACTAAGTCTGATGGACTTCAATACTATCTCAATCGCATCTGGGTGCCAGATCACGATAACTTCACGAGCTCATTATGAATGTGGCTCACAAGTCCCGATACTCTATTCACCCTGGCGCTGATAAAATGTACCATGACTTGCGTATGACTTATTGGTGGCCAGGTACGAAAAAGGACATTGCTGCGTATGTCTCGAAATGCCTTACTTGCACGAAAGTAAAGGCTGAACATTAACGTCCTTTAGGTCTTTTAGAACAACCCGAAATTCCTGTTTGGAAATGGGATAGCATCGCTATGGACTTTATAACTAAACTACCCCGTACGCCAACTGGTCATGATAGTATTTGGGTAATCATTGACCGTTTGACTAAATCAGCCCACTTTCTTCCTATTCGCAAAGATTATAAAGTGGACAAACTTGCTCGAATCTATACCGATGAGATTATATGTCGCCATGGCATACCTCTTGACATAATCTCTGACCGTGATGGTCGCTTTACTTCACGTCTTTAGCAAACCTTTCAGTCCGCTATGGGTTCGCATTTGAATCTTAGTACGGCCTTTCATCCTCAAACGGATGGACAAACCGAACGCACTATTCAAACCCTATAGGATATGCTCTGTTCTTGTGTCATCGACTTTGGTGGTAACTGGGATGTACACTTACCATTGATTGAGTTCTCGTACAACAACAGCTATCATTCCAGTATTCAGATGGCTCCTTTCGAAGCTTTATATGGTCGCAAGTGCTGATCTCCTCTCAGCCGGCATGAGGTTGGTGACAAGCAACTTACTGGCCCTGAAATCATTCAATAGACAACGGATAAGATTCTTCAGATCCGTGATAACTTGATCAAGGCTAGGAGCAGACAAAAGAGCTATGCTGATAAAAGGCGCATGCCTCTGGAATTTGATGTTGGAGATCGGGTTCTTCTCAAAGTATCTCCCTAGAAGGGAGTAGTTCGCTTTGGTAGGAAGGGAAAGCTCGTTCCTCGCTATGTGGGTCCTTTCACGATACCCTAAAGGATTTGCAAGGTGGCGTACAGACTCGACCTGCCACGGGAACTAAACAACGTACATCCGGTGTTCCACGTATCTAATCTTTGTAAATGCCTAGCCGACGAGGAACTGCAGGTTCCCCTCGAACATTTGCAAATAAATGAAGCCTTACACATTGCGAAGAAACCGGTGCCACATGTAACGCCCTGCGTCCCTGAACTTTTACCTTTTGTCAATTTTAGTCCTTATACTATGTGAGACTTGACTCTTTGATACTTGAATCTTGAAACTTTGAATCTAGACTCTTATGATGCTTGAAACTTGATTCTCGATGCTTGATTCTTAATATTAGATTCTTGATACTTGATACTTGATTCTTAAAACTAGAGACTTGATGCTTGACTCTTGATACTTGATGCTTGACTCTTGATACTTGATTCTTGACTCTTGAGACTTGTGAAACTATGAGACTTTGTTAAGCATGAGGCTTGAAGCTTGACACTTATGTAAACTTGGAAACTTGGAAACTTTTGTGTTAATTAAATCATCTTGTCAAATAATAACACTACACAATAATACGCAACACAGCACTTAATCTAACTCGCAAAACAAACCAAAGACGGAAAAGTAGCTGAACGGATTGGACTGATCGGATGACCATCCGATCGGATGACCATCCGATCGGATGCCCATCCGATCGGATGCCCATCCGATCGGATGCCCATCCGAGCGGAGGGCCATTCGACCGAACGACCATCCGACCAAGCACACTTGCACTGCCTTTCTTCCCCCTTGCACTATAAATAGGAGCTATCACATCATTCTTCACTGATGTGACAGTCCCCTCCGACCAGACGCAAGCACACTCGTTCTAAGGCACTTTTCTTCCATTTTACCGGCGATTCTTGTAAGTTTTTCACCTGATTCTTGTACAACCTTCATCTATAAACATTTCCTCACATGATTCTTCATCAAAATCACACTTTTTACCATGAAATCACCAAGATCCGGAATCTTAAGGGTGACGTCATCATGGCATGTTGTACAATCTGATGTGTGATGTCATCCCTTCAAGATTTGGTCCAAATCTAAGAGATTTCCACCGGTTTTACCGCAGATCTTTACTAAATCCAAGCTTTTTCAGTTGATTACATATTTTCTTACAAACTTACTTAAACTTTTACTAAGATCAGTGGAATCTGGACCCAAAACAGGCTTAGGACTCGTTCCTTAGTCTGGAGTCGGCTCGATAACGGATTCCCACCGAAGAAGATGATCGGATTACGGGTCAGACATGAAACCCAGCCAAGAACAGACGTCCGATCAAATGAGGTGATTCCCATCCGACCAGACGAGCTAAACCTTAGTGGGTTCCCGTTGTCTTGATACGTTGCCATATCGTCTTAGTTAAACTCGGACTTAGAAACTTTACTAAGGTTGCAAAAGGAACAAGATCACATCAGTAGAATGACCATCCGATCGGACGACTATCCGATCGAACGGTCATTTGACCGAATGACATGTTCCTCACAACCTTCAACACTTAAACTATTTTAATCAGAACTTTAAACTTTGAAACCTACACTTGAAGAGTCATTTGACCGAACGGTCATCCGATCGAACGACTTGGACTTATACTACAATGAAAACTTCAAAAGCTTGAACACTTTGGAAACACACCATTTGGATCGACTGGCCATTCGGTCGAATGGTCATCCGTCCGGGTGACCATCCGATCTGATGGTGATCCGTCTAATCTACAGGTCATCCGACCGGATGACCATCCGTCCGGATGACCATCCGATCAGAAGACTAGTCCGACACTTTGCACGATTCGCTATTCTGTTCAATGCTTACACCGTAAACTATAATCAGGCTAATCTCAGCGCTCCAATCAATTCAATAGTAGGTGTCGATACTTAGCACCCTCTTTGAGTATACTCGATCCCTTTTCATTTTTAACTTTTGGGATGCAACATGTATTTATATCTATAAACCTGATACTTGAAACTTGTTTGGAATCAAACTCGATCCTCTGTAAATTTGAAACTTAATACTTTTGGATTCTTGATTCTTGATTCTTGATACTTTATGCTATGTGAACATTTAATCCTTATGTGTAGTTCCGCCTTAACAATAGTAGTGCTATAGGAGTAATGCACCTCCCCATTATTCTCGGGGGTATTGTTAGGAGGAGTCTATTTTGCTTTCCTTGAGACTTGGGAAAGTGGTAAACGCATTGGGATACTTGGGCTATCACTTGGACTGCGTGAACTAGCATGGCTGAAACTTTTATATGTGTACATGACGGATATGAGTCTTTTAAACTATTCTACTATATACTCAAACTTGTATACTCGCCAGTACATTATTATATTGACATTATTTTAATACATGTTGCAGGCTGATAGGATGCTGGACTCAAGAAACTTGCTAGGATGCTGCTAGAAACACACCCTAGTTAATTTAGAAACTTTGAAACAATATTTGATGGTTTATATTTGATACCTTTGGTGGTTTGATGTTTAGACAATCTATTTCATGAAATTTGATTAATTACTACTGCAACAATTAGCGTTATGGAAACTCATGAGCAATCTGAACGCTTAGTGCCACGCCCCGATGTTTCCACCATCGGTTGGGGTGTGAAACCACATATCCTTTTTCTAGCCTCTATGTGACACATGGCAATTTATTTAAGCTACAAATGACACATAACATTAGTATGCTTCTTTTCTCATTCCCAATCATCAACCTTAAAAAAACGCGGACCCGTTTTACGAATTTCGGGTCAAATACGCGTTGGTATAAAAGGCATCTTATAACCCGAAATTGTACATTATTTGAATAAACACGGAACTAATTTTAGTGATTATTTTGGTTTATGTTTCGACCATAAAGGTTAATCTTCTTAATCCTTCCTGAGCTGACGCCTTGATATTCCTGTAAAACACTAAACACCCCGTTAAGCTCGTTAAGAGGAAGGAAATAGGGGGGTATCCTCTTAACCACTCTTCGGCGTGCGAATAAGTATGCGTTTTGAGGAAATAATGTGTGATTAGTAGTGAGAGAGCAGAGATCAGAATACAATTAACCTGTACATGAAGGTCCCTATTTATAGTCGGGGTAGTGTAGAAGGAGATGGGCTGATGGGCCTTGGGCCTGGAGTCGACAACAAGGATTATCCTCTTTGTCCCTTCTACCATGGCTGTTAACTTTTCTAGAAGGTTAATGGAGCTGGTGCAACCTGAGTGGAACCACGTGTCCTGGTTGTCGTCCTTGTTGTCTCCCTGACATCAGCAGGTGAGTGGAGATCATGGGGTAGATGTCGCCGCCCTCTGATTGGTGCCACGTAGGCGTCCTTGTGTACCTTCTTGTCTCCTGCACGATTGCTAATCGTGGAGCACGATAGGATACAGCCTGTTGGACGCTGATTGGCCCCTTTCTCTGCCACTCGTACCTTTCGTATCGTCTAGGATTGACCCACGCTTTTATCCTCGCGCGGCTTCTGGGGCACAACCACATAGCCGACGCGAGGTCCAGGAAGTGAGGGTTTTCATCCAAGATACTAAGTGTAGAATCTGAGCTTTAACTTTGTTTGGGCCTCGCGCGCGACTTAGGTTTTACCTATTTAGTCGGCGTGGGTCCAGTAGTTTGTCAGATTGATGTAGTATGAGTATGGTCTTGCGCGTGACCTGTTTGGTCTGCGCGGCTTTTTGGGACCATACCCCTTCAAGTCCCCCTAGTCCAATGCTGCTTCAATGCGCGAAGTAAATGGTTGGAGCTCTGGACTAGAAAAAAAGAATTAAGTGAAAGTTCACCTTTCGAGTATTTTCTAAGTCTTGGTAGCTGGCGCGTGTGTAAGTGTTATATAATTACTACGGCGCAGCTATCAGGCTTGTTCTTGAAGAGTCTTGTTACTATGTGCTTTGTGGTCGGTCTATTATTTGTCTTCTTGCTCATGAGAGCCGGCGCGCATGATCATTGATGGATGATGCATGCGGCGCAACTCTTGCTAGCTTCCTCTTGAAGTTTCTTGAAATTTACGCGAGAAACTCCCTCAAATTTGAATCCTGACAGGTTGGTGCAAATGTCGTTGATAGCGACGCTTGAGTAAACTGCTGACACGGTGATCATCATGCTGTCAGTGTGGCTTTTCGTCTGCTGTCAGGCGAGTGAGGCCCACACGCTCGTGGTAACCGTCACCCCGAAAATCCCGCCTTACGTGGTAGTCCCTGATTGGGTACGCGCGCGGTGCGTCTGACACGGTTATCCATCGCATTAAATGCGATGGGTATATATATTCGAAGATGGAAAGAGAAATCGCTACCATTCCTTTGAATTCTTTTCTTCTCTCTCTAACTTCATTTAAATCTTTAAATCTTCAAAGATTTCTTAGTGATCTTCAATTTGTTCCAGAATTTTCTGAAGATCATCATCAGTTTCCTCGGTTCTTCAAACATTCTTATATAATGGCTGAAGAAGAAGTGATTGTTGTTGAAGAAGCTGCTGGTCCGGTACCAATTCTTAAATGGGACCAGGGTTTGTTCAAGCAGATTGTTAGAGGGTTTCACCACCCGGCTACATCACTTTGTTTGCCGATTTCTTCATCGATGGCAACATCCGGCTGCCGGCCACCCACTTCATGGCGGTGATCCTGCACTACTATGGCTTCCACATCTCCCAGCTTAGCCCGATGGGTATGGTGAGGATTCGTCACTTCGAATTCATCTGTAGATCGCAGGGGCTAGAGCCATCGGTAGACAAATTTAGGGTGTTCTACCAACTGATCCAGAACATGGGGTTTTATTCTTTTGCCCTCCGCGGCGCAAAGAAGATACTCATGAATCCACCCAAAAGCTTCCATGACTGGAAGATGAAGTTATTCTTTATACGGGAGGAAGTTATTCCGATTGCCATGTTATTCCGTGAATCTGATGTGATCGAGAAGGAGGATCTTCCTATTCTGAAAGGGGAAGATTGGTATCTAAGGTTGTTGGCGACCCCTAACAGGGTATTTGTGTAACATCCGTCAAAAATGGATATCCTAAATCCGACCCGTTTTGAAAGTTTTTATTTTATTTTTATTTTTTTATATATTGAACTAGGTGAGGATTTATTTAAATAAAAGTTTAAATTTATACAAATACTCTAATTTTATCATTAATAAACTTTACGAAACTTTTATTATTTTAAAGCTTTGAAATATAAAGAGTTCATTATATAAAGTTTATTTAAAATACATGATATTTTTTTTTGAAAGTTATATATTATAAAAGTTTTATAAATAAACACAATACACAGTTAAAAATAGTTTCATATAAGAAAGACATATATTTATATCAAACATGAGTTCAATCAAATATACAAAAATTACTTAAGGTTTTGGGTTTTGTCCACCTGTCCATACATTGAAACTTCAGTGGTACATGTGTATAATTGTTTTATAAAAGAAGAGTATGAATCGACAAAAACCCTACACAACCCAAGACCCGCAAAAAAAAAAGAACCAGGACACGTCCAGCCCCCATTAATTCCTTTTTCTTCGTTTCGCTAATTTTCGAGGATTATAATCAATTCCGCGTTTCCTTGTATATAAATTCAAGAACCTAGCCATGTTTCTCTAACCAAAAACGTTCACCATTTACTAAAAACTTTCATGTTTACAGAGAAAAACAAAATCGATGGAAACTATAAATCGGATAGTCAGCTTCTTGCAAACCTGTCTCGACACTCTCAGTTACCAACTCTCTCTCTCTCTCTCTCTCGTTGATTACGGCTGCTGGAGATCGGAGTTCCATAAACCATCAGTCGCCGGAGAACTTGAAGTCACCGGAGTTGGAGGTCTCGCCAGAACCGGAGTCACGACGGAGTCTCGTTCCTGTTCATTTCGAAACCATGTTCGGTGGAACTCGACTCGTCATTTTGTTCGGTATACCTTTCAACCCACTCGTTTTACATTCATTTTACTCATCATCCAGCTTAAAACAGGATGAATGATGAATCTTTCAATGTTTAAAAGTCTGCGTTTTGTTTTATATGTTGAAGAAGACATCGACCAACTTTGTTTATTTATGAAACTTAGTTCATCATCATTCGGTATAAATATTTCATTCACTTCATTTTCGGTTCTTGGATTTTCATTCATAAAACATGTTATGGTTTTTGGCAACTAAAAAAAAAACATAGTAACAGTGTATCTACGTATGCTTTTTAATAAAGAAGATGACGCGAACGGAGCTCGCCGGAACCGGAATCACGCCGGGGTTACGTCGGACCCAAGGCATCATTGTTTGGTATACCTTCTTCCCAGCAAATCCTTTATTTCGTTTCCTTGCTATTGTTGATCGGCTAATCAAGGTTAAATCAAATAAATGATGGCGATTTTCTTTCTTTGTTCGACTGGTTTTATCAAAGGAAGAAGATGATATTCAAATAATCAAGTTTTTTTTTTTTTTTTTTTTATTGTAATAACAATCAAACTAAATCACAGTGATGCTTTTATTTTATCTTATTCTTTTTATGATAACACATTTAATAATAATAACGTAAATAACTAACCCTTATTTGCAAATCTTTTGTAACGTTAAGTATTAATGTGGAGAAAATATTCTAACAACTAAATGAATAAATTTATAAACCATAAACATTAGGAATCTTATTTAGCATATGGATTATTAACTAGATCGCGGTTTTGGTATTTCATACTTAGGTTAATCGCTCTCGTTCATTCCTTTGGAATTCTCAAATCTTTACTCGTGTGTTATTTCGAGAAATTATGATACGCAACCACTGTGAGCATACTCGACCCTTTTTACATTTTAACGCATTTTTGGGGTGCAACATGTATACAAAATCCACTTTACACCATCGATTATAATCAAACACACAATCCATCGAACATGTTCGTTGTTATGCTTAGGTTGTCATTACTTGTTAGTTTCAACTTGTATTCCCATGATATTGTTATGCTTAGGCTGTTTATGCATGCTAGTTTAAAAGTCATAATTTCGTACTATTTGCTATGCTTAGGTTGTTTATGCATGCTCGTTTCGACGTGAATAATAAATGCTATGTGGATTTGAGACAAACTTTTATACTTATAATTATCTTCAAACTTGTATGCTCGCCAGTGCTTTTGTACTGTTCCATGCTTTTAATACATGTTGCAGGATTGTGACAGATGAATCCAGTAGGATTGCCTAGAAACGCATTTAAACTTTATTGCTCGTTGTTTTGTAATTTACTTTCAATCCTGTTGCATTCTGTTCCAGTACTTGTAATAATTCATTATCAATGAAACGAAATTTAATTATTTCAATACTTATTGAGTGTTATTCATTTTAACTTGTGGTGTTCTAGTTCAAGCGATGTAAAAAGGAAATTATTAAATACTATCGCAATTATAGTTATGAAGTTTCTTGCAATCTCGTTTTCGTCTCACTCCGATGTTTCCGCCATCGGTTGGGGTGTGACAATTTGGTGAACAGGTATTGGTCGCTGCCGGGATGAGTGACAAATGGCCGGCGAGCAGCAAGGAAGTGTCTGTTTTGTTGTTTAATGGGGAAGGTATGTTCAATACTTTGTTGTCTTTTTCTTTTAAGAAGACTTACGCCTGGCTGTTATTCTTTAATGCATTTACTGAGCTTTATCAAAGTGCATTCCCCACCTTTGGTGGAGCTATGGGAGTGCGACCCTTGAGTGATGGTGAAGTTTTCTAGTATGAGCAGATTAAACCCAACTTTATGTATGCTCCAGCGGGGGTATTTGCTACTCCTCCGACGGCAACCGAAGGTGCGCGCATCCCCAAACCAAGGCATTTACGATGTGTGACTTCCGCTGGGAAAGAGATTGTTTATCTTTCCAACGAGGAGTCTGTCGGCTCGTCAAATAATGAGTTAAGTTCATGGTCTGATATATTTGTAGGTGTGCTGCGCGACCTGGGGATTGACCCTGAGGAGAAGAAAACCAAAGGGTTGCGACGAAGAAGAAGGTTGCCCCGAAGAAGAAAGTGACTGTTGATGCCGGGGCAACCAGCAAAGCGGTGGTTGGGCGCGCGACTGCTGAGATTCCGAAAAAAGGTACTCTCTGCTTCCGTCAGAGTAACCTTGAGGATTATGTCGTAGCTAGTGATTCATTAGAAGGTCTACTCAATATAGGCGAACGACCACAGAGCAGCGCGACTTCGGCCTCTAAGAGCTCGGGGAGCGCAGGGTCCAGAGCCCCTGATTCAGGCGCGACCCCTTCCTCCATGCATGTGGAAGAGGAAGAAGCTGAGGAGGAAGACGAAGCTAAGAAGCTTGTAGCGAGGAAAAGGTCTCGCGAAGAAGTGGCTGCTACAACTCCCACTGCGCAGAAGGCTACTGTTAGCAAGCCAATAGGGAAACAGGGTAGACTGCGGAGCCTGTATCAATTCTCGTTGTCACCTGTGCCGCCGGCCACCGCCGCTGCTATCTTGGCCATACTCGTGTTTCGCTAGTTCGTGTAACTAGCACGTGTTCGTTGAACCTCGGTGTCTCAACCGGTTAATCACTAACCGAATGTATATCTAAACCCCCTATGGTTTGTGTTTTTATTTCGTGTTTGCATGTCGGTGATTGTTACCTATGCTTCCCTTTCTTAAAAATGTACATTTATATTTTTCCTCTAATTAAAGTTTACTTTAACTAACATATATATATAGGAACAGGATCAGGAGAGAACAACTCAAAGTCTGAGAATAGTGAGAACGATTCTCAGCCACAAGATCTTAGTGGTTTGTGGCTGAGATTAATGCGGTGGCATTTTTGTAAATAATAGAGGTCTTGGAACTACCAGGAGGGGTAAAATAGGAAGATCCAAACAAAGGTGCACATGCTAATCACATGCCATTTTCCCCCATCATATTTAAACGACAATAACTTTTTTATACGTGATTATTTTTCGAAAAAAATTACACCATAAAACTCAGCGTTTTTTTATATTTCCAATGAGTATACTATTGATATACTTTTCGAAAAAAAATTAACTGTGTTTTATGGCATTTTTCTGAACTGAGTGTTTTATGGCGTTTTAGACTAGGTATTTTCATGGCGTTTTTCTGAACTAGGTGTTTTTATGGCGTTTTAACTAGGTATTTTCATGGTGTTTTTTCTGAACTGAGTGTTTTATGGCGTTTTCAACTGAGTTTTTCATGGCGTTTTTCTGAACTGCGTGTTTTCGGTGTTTTTACTGTACAAATTATGATTTTTCTGAGCTAAAAAATATTAATTTAGGCGGATGGCTCAAAAAAATGGGTTTTTTGAGCTGTTGTAAATTATAGCTAAAAAAATAGTTTTTTTTTTGTTATGGCGTTTTAACTGAGAGCTCTGTGTGTCTTCATTGGAGTATGAATTCTTTTTTTTTCCAATCACATTCCCCCAAAGCTGCGTGTATGAATGAAACTAATTAAATACTTGTGTTCACACTTGTTTACACTATAAGTTACACTTTGGACCCTGAAAATATAGTTTTTTTTGTTATGGCGTTTTAACTAGGAGCTGGCTTGAAACTAATTAAATACTTGTGTTCACACTTGTTCACACTATAAGTTATACTTTGGACCTTGAAAATATAGCATTTTTTTTGTTATGGCGTTTTAACTAGGAGCTGGCTAAAAAAACTAATTAAATACTTGTGTTCACACTTGTTTACACTTGTTCACACTATAAGTTACACTTTGGACCCTGAAAATATAGATTTTTTTGTTATGGCGTTTTAACTAGAAGCTGGCTCAAAAAAATGGTTTTTTTGAGCTGTTGTAATTTATAGCTCAAAAAAATAGCTTTTTTATTTTTTTATGGCGTTCAAAAAATGGTTTTTTAGAGCTGTTGTAAATTATAGCTCAAAAATAGCTTTTGAGTGTTTTAGGCGTTCAAAAAATGGTTTTTTTGAGCTGTTGTAAATTATAGATTAAAAAATAGGTTTTGAGTGTTTGGCGTTTTTCTAAATTTGGTGTTTTTATGGTTTTTATTTTGAACACCCAGTTCATGTGAGTGGGTTTTTTGACAATATTACCTCTTATTGTAATTTAACATCAATGCCACATGTTACCACCAAAATCGTTCTTACCGTTCTCACATTTTTCACCGTTCTCTCTAAATCTTGACCCTATATATATATATATATGTATACATATTTGTTAAAAGTGTTTTGACTAATCTTTGTAACAAATAAATATATACATATATGAACCGAGTTAAAAAAAATTATACCACGGATTCCCTTCACCACCACCTCGCCCTCGACCACCAGGAACCACGTCCATCTATAAAGTTTTCAAATTTTCAAAATTTAAAAATTATAAAATTAAAATTTTTTGAAGTTTTCAAATTTTCAAAATTAAAATTTTAAAAAGTTTGAAAACTTTTCAAAGTTATAAACTTACAAACTTTATAAAGTTAAAAAAAATTTAAAGTTTTCAAAATTTCAAAATCATAAAATTTAAAATTTTTAAAGTTTTCAAAATTTCAAAATTAAAAAGTTTAAAAAGTTTTCAAAATTTCAAAATTTTAAAAAACTTAAAAACTTTTCAAAATATTTAGAAAGTTAAAAAGTTTACAAAGTGTTAAAAAAAATTACAAAATTCAAACCTGTTAAGATTTAAACAATTTTTTAATTGTTGAACCGATACGCATCGTATTGGCCCACATGTGTCGTATCGGTTCAAAATTTTCAAAAAAATAAGAAATTTTTGAACCGATACGATGCGTATAGGCCCATACGCATCGTATCGTTTAAAAAACTTCAAGAAAAAAATAAGAAACTTTTGAAGCGATACGATGTGTATAGGGGCGATACGCACGCATCGTATTGCCTCAAAATACAGCAAAAAAAAACAGGGGATATCCGAAACTCGAAACAAACCCAAATTTGTAACACCCCGGGAATATAAAACTTTATATTAGGATTATAAAGTTTAAATAAACAAGAATTAATTAACTAGGAAACTATAACCTAGTTAACTACAAGTCTAGTAGTAACTTGAAATAGGGTTAAAATAACCAAACTATATGTTAAACAAAAGTGGTGTTAAAATTGAAACTTATATTATTAGTTTTAATAAAAACAAAACCAAACACCCCATTTGAGGGGTCTGGTCGATCAAGAACAGGAGAGGGGCGATCCCCCATCTTCAAAACCCTAATATCATTAAACTCATAAATTGAAGGCTCAATCCAAGTTGAAATCGAAATCTGAACATAGATTTGTGATCACCTTGTCAAGGAGGTCATAAGGTATGTCAAATTAGGTTGTTTTGATTCAACCCAAATTCTTGCATGTGATTGAAATCGAGTGTTGAGCTTAATTATGTGTTGTAAACATGAAATTGGAAGTGATGTAAGGTTTAGGGACAAACCCTAGATGATCTCTTGTCAAAATCTTGCATGATAAATGTAAGGATCAAAATCACTATAGTGGGTGATTAATAAGTTAGTAGAACTTGATAAACACTAGGATTAAGACTCTTGTTCTAGTGTAAACTGAAATTATGAGATTATCGCTGAAATATTGATGTTGAAATATGTGTGTATTTGCTTAATTGAAGTCAAATTGGGTGAAAATTTCAAGTCATGAACTTGGTTGTTATCATATAGAAATCTGAACCGTTAGGTGTTTGACAAAACGCCTAAATGTAGGTTAAAATGTTAAAAGTTGGGTGAAAACGCAGATTTGACTATGTTAGAAAATAATGCGTTAAAGCTTATGAAGGAGTTCTAAACTTGTTATGAATTGAACTCTTTAGGCAAGGAATCCAGAACGTCAAGCGGACACGCCGGAGGAGATACACGTGGAAAACGTGTGCTTTAAAGGTACGTGACTTTAGTCTCGTTAAATTATGCATAAATGTTTGGGTTTAGTGAATAAATGAACTCGTAGAGTAATAGATGCGTTTGATGTGTCTTTTAAGTGGCGAAGTTCACTCGACTATCAAACGGGTCAAAATATAGATTTGGAATTGGGTTTGACTTGTTAATAAAGTGATGGTTTTCACAAGATAGTCAAACGAGTCGAATTAATACCTTTAAAAGGATCATGTGAGTAGAAATTGAAAATCTCGTATGTATTAAGTGTTGAATAGCACTACGTCAATGAATTTGGCGATGATTACTTTAAGTTTGTAAATCCGTGAAGTCGGATCAAACAATAAGAAGCAAGTTGCAAATGTCGCTTGAAACGGAATGTCTGAATTCCGAGGAAACAAGCTTTTAGTTCTAAGGGAACACAAAGTCATGAATGACGCAATTATGCCAAGGTTATAAGCCTGGGGAATTGGGTAACCATGCCTAAGAGTAATACGAAATTGAAATGTAGTATAATGCAACTAATGTTAATGGGTTGGATAATGGAAATAAGGAAATCGGGAATGAATCGCTGGTAATTCGGTTTCCGTGATGTGAAATTTACATGGTTAGATCCGTAATTTTATTACGGACTCATAGGAAAAAGAATCGGTTAAAACGGACTAGCGAGTAAGAAGTTATGATAGTTTAAAGTTGGATTTTGGGGAATTTCCGGAGCTGGGTAAAATGCAGGTCCAGAAACTGGACCTGCTGGAAAACGTACTACCCCGCGCCACGCGGGGAAAGCGCAAGACTCTGGCGTGACACGCGGAGCCTCCCGCGCCACGCGACAAAACGAACTGCTCCTGGCGCGACACGCGACAGGATCAGTTTTGAAATTTTATTTTTATTTTGATGATTTGACACTAGAACTTGTTTATGTGCATTATAATTATGTCAAGACTAAATTTTAAAGTGGTTTTGGCCCTAGGTATGGTTGGGGTCTTCCCGGATGGTGATCAAGTATGATATCAAGAACCGAACACGCATTTTGAAGCTTCCGCGTTAACTTAACTTTGTTTAGACAATGATTTTGATGTTAATGAATTGTTAACCATGTTCTGAAGGTTTAAACTAGTCGGTAGTTGTAACACCCGTTCTTATAATTTAAGGTTTAATGAATCTTTTACGAAAACAATCAGGTAATTACGATTACATATACATCAGAAATACGGGTTTACTAAAAGTTTTACAAATAATAAGTTATTCTACATAACGTGATCGAATTCGTTGTTTAAAATTTACAACGTGGCAAAGTGCGGAAGCGTGTATCTTTATCGTGTTCGGTTCTTCGCTGAGCTTGATCGTCTTTCGGCATCCAAAAGTACCTATATTCCATAAACATGAAATACTTTAGTCAAACGGGGTTTAAAACGTGTCTAAACGAATCCGGGAATTTAAACTAAATAAAATATACTTTGTTTCTAGGTCCACCGTAACTCAGTATGTAACCATCGTAATCATATCAGCTCCACCGTAACTTACGGTGGCATGACTAAATCAAGTATACGCAATCATATGTCTTTTTCTGGATTAATAATGACATTATTAATGTGCAGCGATTTTCTATACAGCTGTTGTAATTGACCATTATGACTCATTCAAAGCCCGAACTAGATTAACATGTTCAAAGATGGATCGTAGAAAACTTCAATACCTTCGCAAGCATATAAGGTACACCTTCTAACGAATTTTCTATGATTTTATATGATTTTTATAAAATCAGCACAGCAACTATATTTTCATTTTTCAAACAGCTTTCAAGGTTTTGAACAGCTGTTTAATTCATTCTTTTGGCCTATTTAACAACCACATTTGTTTCTTATGATTGAAAACAGTAAAAATTTGCTTCATAAGCTTTCCGAAAAGGTATAGAACACCCAAATCGGATAAACGGTTGATTTTATATGATTTTTTTAAAGATTAGTCGAAATCCGTATAAAAAGCTGCGGAAATCATGTTTAGGGTCATTTTAAATTCGAACCAAACCATCAAATGCAACCCATTTCCATGGCTAAAACCCTTATTAAACTCTTGGTAATGGTTAGAAACCTATAACAAATATAATGACCATCGTCCGTAACATTTGGTTTACCTATTAAGGTAACCAAAAACTTATTTTAGACTTCGTTTAACTCTCATTAGCCTTACATTTAAATGAGAGTTATCTTATTATGCGTACCTGGCTCGGATCATTACATTGACCCATTTAAGTACCTTGCCTCAATATCTACTAAGTAATAGTGATGTAAATATCCACTCGATATTTATTTCTGAAATCAAACAACTCATCAAACCATTAGTCGATATTGTCAAAAGTGATATTTTCACCTTTTGACCCGTTGGTCTAAATGACCGATAATATTGGCGAGATAAAGCTTATTGCCATCTCGTCTACACGACCCGTTCCGATTTACACTGCACGGTCGTTTTAACTATAATTCACCTCTTAACGCTTTTTGGCCTAATAAGGCTTACGAAATATGTATCTTTCAAAACCAATAATTATTGTCAACAAGTGTCCAAATTTCAATTTTACCCTTATTGGTTATCTTGTTCCGTACGACTACACGCCGGAAACACCATATCTCAACTTTCCATTTGTCTTGTTCGAAATCAAAACAACAAAAGGACATTCTAAACTATATGACTAGTGTAAGCTATACTTACCTCGCATCCGAACTATGCTTTTCCTTTCCTTCTTGATTTGTTTGATCCGCTCCCTCATCAAGCTTCCACCTAGCTTGTTACGCGTCAAACTATCATCATTCACAAGGTGGTTAGATTAGTCATTTCAATTCACGACTATTCCACCTCACGTATTTTCTATGTCGAAACTACTATTTGACTTTATCATTGGTTAGTTTGACTTTTTAAAAGTCAATTGACTTACCAACATATTCATATGCACATTTGGTTCATTGAACTCACTTAGGCATATTTCATCCGAACTCTTAACAAAAATCAAATTTTTACATACTAACTTAGTAAGCCGCAATTTCATTTAGGCATTTCATATCAATGAAAATTGGCTGTTTTTGGTGACTTGTTTAACCTGTTTACAAGTCTTCAAAAATTATGATTTTTTTATGTGGCGTACCTCTCGGAGGTTTAGCCCTTGAGTTAAAATTTCAAGATCTAACTCTTTACCAAAAATTCGTGAAAATTCATTTACTAAGCTGCAATCAGATTCGTCACTTCTGACTGCAGCTTACGGAAAAATTCATTAAAAATTCCTCGTTTATCCGATTGACGAAATTCCAATTGGCGATTCTTTTAATCGCTTAAAACTTTCTACAGTAAGAATTTGAGATCATAACTCAATTCCTAAATTGAGTTATGACATTCGTGATGGGCTGCAATTTCTGTCAGAAAACGCAGCTTGAACCTTTGATACGGAAAAATTCATAAAACGCTCGATTTTCGTCGAAAAAATGCGATTCCAGTGGGGTTTTAAAGATATTTCATGGAATTACATTCTAGACTCAAGAAACACATTATTTTATCACTTTTTGTCCAGGTTACAGCCAATACAAATCGGCTGTAAATTCTGATCAAGAATCGTTTGAATTCAGCTTTCAATTTAAGCTTGTTCTTGACATCATAACACTATTTTTTTTGCAATCAAAACCATAAAAACATCTCATACATGAATTTAGTATCAACAAAAACTTGAGCTAAGCATGATTTCGACATATACTAGTCTAGGGCTTACTCCTAGACACTATATTGTTCCTATTCCATGCAATTAACAAACATGCATCATCAATTTTCAGATTTCCTAATTTCGTGAGATTTTCAAGTTGAGAGTTTTCATCAAATTTTACATACCTTGTAATCCTCTTGTGATGAGGATCAATAATCTATGCTCGAATTTCGTTTTGGACCAGATTTGCACCTCCAATTGAGAGTTTTAGTGAACTTTTCTAGGGTTTGAGAGTGGGGTGTCGCCCCTGCTCATTCTTGATCGACCAGAACCCCCAAATGGGGTGTTTTGTTTTTATTTTTAATTAAAATCAATAATATAACTTTCAATTTTAACAATATTGGCCCCTCTAATTTGGTTAGTTAATTAAGTAGGGCACAACCTACTTATTTCTAACAATATTCCCCACTTATTAACTAGGTTAAACATTCCTAGTTAAATTAGTGGGTTCGGGAAATCTATAACCAAGTTTATTTCAGGTCCCGTTAACTCGGGCCTTCTATCACTTTATTTCTTAAAAGCTTTTTATTCAGTTTTTGTTTATTATTAGGATTAATTATTTAAATCCTAATATTTACCGGGTAAAATTTTTTTTTTACCACTAACGGTATTTTACCCGTCAGTAATATTAATGTGGTTTGCTTACCAAACCCGTTTTTAGGGTGTTACAAGTCTACCCCCCTTAAAGAGGTTTCGTCCTCGAAACCTTTTCTTACATAATTCATTGAGTTTAAACTCAATGTATTTGATCCGAGATATCATTTAAACATTACTTATACTTTTAACCAATTATTAGTATTACCAGATAAGCATGGTAACATCTTTTTTGTCACTAATTGTCTACGTATCTCATATGACTTAGTGCAACTTAAAATAACGTAATCTCGTTATTTCCACTAGTTTAGTTAACTTAGCGATATCCATCGCTTTCATATACTATCGAATTCCTTACGAATTCGTTATTTTGACCCGTTTAAAGATCTTTAGTGAAATCTTTTACTTTTAGCAACAAATTCTTTTGTTTTCAAATTTATCTATTCGGTTCAGCTATACCGAATCTACCGCTTACAAGCAAACTAAATTTTCTTGATTTGAATTGGTGACCTTAACCGGTCTCATTAACTAGTCTTATTAGTTCAGTTACTTTTATCACTCGCTTGGTTATAATGTGATTTTACTTCACATTACATTTTCTAACCGTGATCGTGTCACATCATGTTTAATTTGTATCAACCTTTCATTTTTGAAAATATCACTTTTCGAATATATCATCTTGCGCCTATCAGTGTCAAGACTTGTATCTTTCATGCTTACTATTTAAATTCCTATCAGAATTTATGTTTGTAAAAACATTATTTCTTACTAAAACCGAAGTTTTAGTTTTAGGATCTTTTCTTTAACTTGTGTCAATCATCCATACCCGGATATTGACAATCCGTAATTTAATCCTTTACAGTCTTAGTTTTATGCGGGGATTCTTAACTGATTTCCTCGCTTTATCCAATCTAACCCGTAGGTTTTATCACTTAGCCTTACGGGCTATTTTTTTTTTATTCGACATTCACCTATTTAGGGCGAAGTCCCTATAACTTCTTTCTAATCATGACCCGTGGGTCGTTTTAGTCCGTAGATCTCTCATTTGTTTATAACCCTAAAGGTTATGTTGATCCCGTAGATCACTCTTTTTACTCGTGTCTTATTAAAATATATATTTGGTGTCAAAGCACTCTTTTTACGTTTGAAAATCATTTGTCTCAAGCTTACCGTTAACCGGCTTGCGCTTACTTATGCCTTCAAGCATTATACTTTATTCAACCCGTTCAATCTCAAAATAGTTGAATATAATTATCAAAATTTCTGTTTACGAAATTTTATGGTCTTTTAGTCATAACTCATAATCCGAGTCTTTTGACTTTAAATTCGTGTTCTCGTTTCTCGGTTTACGCATGTGTTTAAATCCTTACCCATTAACCGGGTACTTTACCGAAGTCATTATTAGTGCAAGCATTCCGGTATACTTCAAGTTTTCGTTTTAATTTGTTTGGTTGTCTTAGCGGAAGCCCTCGCTATTATTCAACCAAACCTTTATTCTTTATTTGACCATCCTTGACAGTCTTTTAAACTATGAATGATGATTATCATCATCATCATTTCTTTACTACGACCAAAGTCAACGATTTTGATCGTTTTTTCTCGTGTGGGCAATACCTTTGTTTCTATGACCCCGCGGGTCATTTATACTTTGGTTTTACAATGCCCTTTTTGTCTACCATGGTTTTCGATCGTTTTTCCCCATGTGGGCAATACCTTTGTTTCTATGACCCCGCGGGTCATTTATACTTTGGTTTTACAATGCCCTTTTTGTCTACCATGGTTGTTTCATCAAAAATGACTTATGTCACGAATTTCCTTGGGTCTTTTATTTCTATGTGCGCCATACATCGTTTTTATGGTTCCCGCGAAAACCATTTATACGAGTATGCCCATGAGATTTCTTGACCCTAAGGATCCTTTAAATTTCATTCATCTTGACCTTACTACATCGGACATAACTGCGCTCATTATAAGAAGCTCATGCTATCATGTGTTCACTACTTACTTGGCCAGAGTAAGCGATCAACACGTGGTACGCGTGACCTTATTATAATTACCACATCACGTCCCATGTAAGTAACTCCTCAAATTATCTCCATGTTTATGGTTTCATTTGGTAAAACTTTATTTAATTGTTAGTTAACAATTATTAGTTTTAGTCGTTTATTCCTTGAACATGTACAATGTCCCTTTTTATAAACGTTTATTCACATTCATTGATGTGATCATTACTTTTCTCAATAGGATTTATATTGAGAATATTTACTTGGATGATCACTCTCGTCCAAGTTTCTATATAAACAAGTCTTGTTATTCATCATTGTGAATAACACATTTCCTATTAAATTTCTCTTGGAAATCAGGTTTTCCAAGTTCTATCATATGTGTATGCAACTGTTATTACTTACGTGTTTGTTGCATATAACGACTCGTACGATTAAATTTAAAAGTGTGCACCTGGTAATGCTTGCCCTAACGGGCTTCTCTTGTCATTAGTCTTGTTCGCGACCGTTACGCAATTTTGGTCCTTGATGAGTATGCTCTTCCTATCATACCTCGGACCGTTCCATCATCATATCCATAATTCGTTCAACTCCCGTCATCTTCAGACGCGAGTGTCCTTCAATTAAAACATTCACAAGAGTTAGTAATGTCAACTTCAATAATCGCCCGTATTATAATACAAGGCTTTTTCTTCTATACGCGTCAACGCGCGTATTTTCGTCAACCATATCAATCATTTAAATTGGGGTAACATATACCACACGATAGCCCTATGTGTTGTTTACAACACTTTAGCATACTAACTATTAACGTACTTGTACTTACAGGATTTGCGATCAAGCCTCGAACCGAACACTATTCTTTGTCAAGAGCATAAGGTTTAAGTCCAAGCATGGTTCCTCCCCACCATACTCGAATCTCTTAAACCAAGGCTCTGATACCAACTTGTAACACCCGTTCTTATAATTTAAGGTTTAATGAATCTTTTACGAAAACAATCAGGTAATTACGATTACATATACATCAGAAATACGGGTTTACTAAAAGTTTTACAAATCATAAGTTATTCTACATAACGTGATCGAATTCGTTGTTTAAAATTTACAACGTGGCAAAGTGCGGAAGCGTGTATCTTTATCGTGTTCGGTTCTTCGCTGAGCTTGATCGTCTTTCGGCATCCAAAAGTACCTATATTCCATAAACATGAAATACTTTAGTCAAACGGGGTTTAAAACGTGTCTAAACGAATCCGGGAATTTAAACTAAATAAAATATACTTTGTTTCTGGGTCCACCGTAACTCAGTATGTAACCATCGTAATCATATCAGCTCCACCGTAACTTACGGTGGCATGACTAAATCAAGTATACGCAATCATATGTCTTTTTCTGGATTAATAATGACATTATTAATGTGCAGCGATTTTCTATACAGCTGCTGTAATTGACCATTATGACCCATTCAAAGCCCGAACTAGATTAACATGTTCAAAGATGGATCGTAGAAAACTTCAATACCTTCGCAAGCATATAAGGTACACCTTCTAACGAATTTTCTATGATTTTATATGATTTTTATAAAATCAGCACAGCAACTATATTTTCATTTTTCAAACAGCTTTCAAGGTTTTGAACAGCTGTTTAATTCATTCTTTTGGCCTATTTAACAACCACATTTGTTTCTTATGATTGAAAACAGTAAAAATTTGCTTCATAAGCTTTCCGAAAAGGTATAGAACACCCAAATCGGATAAACGGTTGATTTTATATGATTTTTTTAAAGATTAGTCGAAATCCGTATAAAAAGCTGCGGAAATCATGTTTATGGTCATTTTAAATTCGAACCAAACCATCAAATGCAACCCATTTCCATGGCTAAAACCCTTATTAAACTCTTGGTAATGGTTAGAAACCTATAACAAATATAATGACCATCGTCCGTAACATTTGGTTTACCTATTAAGGTAACCAAAAACTTATTTTAGACTTCGTTTAACTCTCATTAGCCTTACATTTAAATGAGAGTTATCTTATTATGCGTACCTGGCTCGGATCATTACATTGACCCATTTAAGTACCTTGCCTCAATATCTACTAAGTAATAGTGATGTAAATATCCACTCGATATTTATTTCTGAAATCAAACAACTCATCAAACCATTAGTCGATATTGTCAAAAGTGATATTTTCACCTTTTGACCCGTTGGTCTAAATGACCGATAATATTGGCGAGATAAAGCTTATTGCCATCTCGTCTACACGACCCGTTCCGATTTACACTGCACGGTCGTTTTAACTATAATTCACCTCTTAACGCTTTTTGGTCTAATAAGGCTTACGAAATATGTATCTTTCAAAACCAATAATTATTGTCAACAAGTGTCCAAATTTCAATTTTACCCTTATTGGTTATCTTGTTCCGTACGACTACACGCCGGAAACACCATATCTCAACTTTCCATTTGTCTTGTTCGAAATCAAAACAACAAAAGGACATTCTAAACTATATGACTAGTGTAAGCTATACTTACCTCGCATCCGAACTATGCTTTTCCTTTCCTTCTTGATTTGTTTGATCCGCTCCCTCATCAAGCTTCCACCTAGCTTGTTACGCGTCAAACTATCATCATTCACAAGGTGGTTAGATTAGTCATTTCAATTCACGACTATTCCACCTCACGTATTTTCTATGTCGAAACTACTATTTGACTTTATCATTGGTTAGTTTGACTTTTTAAAAGTCAATTGACTTACCAACATATTCATATGCACATTTGGTTCATTGAACTCACTTAGGCATATTTCATCCGAACTCTTAACAAAAATCAAATTTTTACATACTAACTTAGTAAGCCGCAATTTCATTTAGGCATTTCATATCAATGAAAATTGGCTGTTTTTGGTGACTTGTTTAACCTGTTTACAAGTCTTCAAAAATTATGATTTTTTATGTGGCGTACCTCTCGGAGGGTTAGCCCTTGAGTTAAAATTTCAAGATCTAACTCTTTACCAAAAATTCGTGAAAATTCATTTACTAAGCTGCAATCAGATTCGTCACTTCTGACTGCAGCTTACGGAAAAATTCATTAAAAATTCCTCGTTTATCCGATTGACGAAATTCCAATTGGCGATTCTTTTAATCGCTTAAAACTTTCTACAGTAAGAATTTGAGATCATAACTCAATTCCTAAATTGAGTTATGACATTCGTGATGGGCTGCAATTTCTGTCAGAAAACGCAGCTTGAACCTTTGATACGGAAAAATTCATAAAACGCTCGATTTTCGTCGAAAAAATGCGATTCCAGTGGGGTTTTAAAGATATTTCATGGAATTACATTCTAGACTCAAGAAACACATTATTTTATCACTTTTTGTCCAGGTTACAGCCAATACAAATCGGCTGTAAATTCTGATCAAGAATCGTTTGAATTCAGCTTTCAATTTAAGCTTGTTCTTGACATCATAACACTATTTTTTTTGCAATCAAAACCATAAAAACATCTCATACATGAATTTAGTATCAACAAAAACTTGAGCTAAGCATGATTTCGACATATACTAGTCTAGGGCTTACTCCTAGACACTATATTGTTCCTATTCCATGCAATTAACAAACATGCATCATCAATTTTCAGATTTCCTAATTTCGTGAGATTTTCAAGTTGAGAGTTTTCATCAAATTTTACATACCTTGTAATCCTCTTGTGATGAGGATCAATAATCTATGCTCGAATTTCGTTTTGGACCAGATTTGCACCTCCAATTGAGAGTTTTAGTGAACTTTTCTAGGGTTTGAGAGTGGGGTGTCGCCCCTGCTCATTCTTGATCGACCAGAACCCCCAAATGGGGTGTTTTGTTTTTATTTTTAATTAAAATCAATAATATAACTTTCAATTTTAACAATATTGGCCCCTCTAATTTGGTTAGTTAATTAAGTAGGGCACAACCTACTTATTTCTAACAATATTCCCCACTTATTAACTAGGTTAAACATTCCTAGTTAAATTAGTGGGTTCAGGAAATCTATAACCAAGTTTATTTCAGGTCCCGTTAACTCGGGCCTTCTATCACTTTATTTCTTAAAAGTTTTTTATTCACTTTTTGTTTATTATTAGGATTAATTATTTAAATCCTAATATTTACCGGGTAAATTTTTTTTTACCACTAACGGTATTTTACCCGTCAGTAATATTAACGTGGTTTGCTTACCAAACCCGTTTTTGGGGTGTTACAGTAGTTGACTAGAAGAAGTTACTTTAAACTTTGTTTTTGTACTTATCATGAATATGTTTGGTCTCTAAACATGAAAATCTTTTATAAACTCAAATTTAGTATAAATCCATGTAACTTATTAGTGAATCTCATTCTCATAACAAGGGTGTTACAAGTTGGTAATCAGAGCTCAAGGTTGTTAACAAGTGTGTTCGGTTCAAGCTTGATCAAGCATCCGGTAAGAATTAATCGTTCTAAGTAGAGTTATTAAGTATAAAAAAAAGAGAGAGGGAACATGAACGGATATGCATGGGAAGAGCGTGTTAACACACTCAAACCCGGAAAGTGCATTAAATAGGAACGGTGAAAACAAGTTATGAACTTGAATAAACTGAAGTAAATAAACCATATACTATAGATGAAATGTTTAACGCTTAATGTAAACATTTCAGCTTTAAAGATGACGGATAAAGGTAACGATGATGCGGTGCCAAGAGTCACCGAGCAAACGAGAGAAGTAATTGCCGAGGAGGTTGGAAAGGCAATCGAAAACAGTTTGTCGGGTTTTATTGATAAAATCCAAAACACAGTATTATCAGTGGTGGAAGAGAGAATCAAGAAATTGGAGGATAATACCAATTTAGCAAAGGAAAAGTCAGGAGGACGGAAGCCTTTCATATAAAGAGTTTATGGCGTGCAAACCACCAATTTACAATGGGGAGGTTAACCCGATAGTATGCCAACAGTGGCTAAGCGATATGGAAGGAGTATTTGAGAGGACCCATTGTGATACAGATGACTACGTGGCCTATGGCACGGGTCAGTTAAGGGGTCAGGCGAAAGACTGGTGGGATAACAAGAAGAAACAGATTGGAAGTGAAGCGACTAAGGCTATGACATGGGAAGAGTTTAAGACGTTGTTTCTTAAACATCATAGTCCCAAGGCAGTCATTAACAAAATCAAGGAAGAATTCATGCAGCTTCGACATAAGGGTGAATCTATCGACAAAATCACAGGGATGTTCATAGATAAAATGAAGTTTTGTGATGAACTGATAACAAACGAAGAGCAGAAAATATATTATTACTATAATATGTTAAGCGCCGAGTATAGGGAGTTTATGACTCCTTCAAAGTATGAAACTCTCACCGAGATCATAAATGTTGCTCAGGAACGAGTGATAGAGTTAAAGAAACAAATTGAAAGGGGTGAAAGAAGCACTCAAGTGGTTAATCCAAGCCCTACGAAAAAGGCACGCACGACTGACTCGTCGAAAAAGCAAGAAGGAAAAAGTAGTACGCCAAGTTGTAAAGTATGCGGGAAAGGGCACAAGGGTGAGTGTCGATTTAAGGACAAGCCGTGTCCTATTTGTGGGAAGACAGGGCACACGGCCGCGTTGTGCCCGGGGAAGGTGTCGGTGAGTTACAAATGTTATCAGCCGGGTCACAAGAAATCTGAGTGCCCGGAGTTAGTCGGAAAGAAAGATGACAAGAATACGCACACCGAGGCACCAAGAGCAAAAGCAAGATCCTTCCAGTTAACAGCAGTGGAGGCGAAAATGGAGCCCGATGTGGTCTCAGGTATATTTGCCATAAATTCAATTCCCGCACATGTGTTATTTGATACGGGTGCGAATAAATCCTTTGTTTCACATGGATTTATTCAACATCCTTCTTTTGTACTAACAAAATTGCCTATGCCATTAGAGGTAGAAATAGGTGATAACAAAAGTTTCCTTGTGTGTGATGTATGTCGAGATTGTAACATAAGCATTGACAATGAAGAATATTCAATAGACTTGATTCCAATGTCGATGGGAAAATTCCAAGTAGTGGTTGGGATGGATTGGCTATCCCGACATCATGCGAAAGTCGTATGTTTCCGCAAGGAGATAAAATTAACATCTCCAAGTGGAAAATAGGTTACCATATATGGCGAGAAGGGGGGTAATCCCGTTATGTGCTCAATGCTAAAAGCTCACAAGCTTATGAGGCACGGGTGTAGAGCATTCATGATATACGCAAACGAACCAGACAAAGGATCACTAAAGATTGAAGACGTACCGGTAGTACGCGAATACGCTGATGTATTTCGGGAAGATTTACCGGGAATACCGCCAGAACGGGAAGTAGAGTTCGGAATTGAATTAATCCCGGGCGCGAAACCTGTGGCCAAGGTGCCGTATCGGCTCGCGCCATCAGAGTTGCAAGAGTTGATGTCCCAAATCCAAGACCTGCTTGACAAGGGATTTATTCGGCCAAGTGTGTCTCCATGGGGCGCCAGTATTATTCGTGAAAAAAGAAGGATGGGAGCATGCGTATGTGCATTGATTACCGGGAGTTGAACAAACTCACGGTGAAGAATCGATATCCGCTTCCAAGAATTGATGACCTATTTGACCAACTACAAGGTGCAAGTTGGTTCTCCAAAATCAACCTTAGATCGGGGTATCATCAGTTAAAAGTCAAAGAGGAGGATGTTCCGAAAATGGCTTTCCGTACACGGTACGGACATTACGAGTTCCTCGTGATGTCCTTCGGATTAACTAATGCACCCGCGGCTTTCATGGATCTTATGAACCGGGTTTGCAAACCTATGCTAGACAAGTCAGTGATAGTGTTCATTGACGACATCTTGATATATTCAAAGAGTGAAGCAGAACACACAAGTCATTTGCGTGAGGTGTTGGAGACGCTCATGAGAGAGAAATTGTATGCAAAATTCTCAAAATGTGCCTTCTGGTTACGAGAGGTGCAATTTCTTGGGCACATCATTAGTGCAAACGGGGTGTTAGTAGACCCGTCAAAAATAGAAGCTGTGGCAAGATGGACTCCACCGAAGAATCCTTCGGAAATCAGAAGCTTCTTGGGGCTTGCGGTTTATTATCGGAGATTCATACAAGATTTCTCCGAAATTGCTATGCCATTGACCAAACTAACCCGTAAGGATGAAAAGTTTATTTGGGGCGAGGATCAAGAAAGGGCGTTCCAAACGCTTAAGGAAAAATTAACTCATGCACCAGTATTGTCATTACCGGATGGAACGGATGATATGGTAGTTTACTCGGATGCGTCGCATTCGGGGCTTGGCTGCGTTTTGATGCAACGAGGCAAGGTTATAGCCTATGCCTCGAGACAACTAAAGACTCATGAAAAGAAATATCCTACACACGACCTCGAGTTGGCAGCGGTGGTGTTCGCCTTAAAAATATGGAGGCATTATTTGTATGGGGTAAAATGCACTATCTTTACCGACCATAAAAGCTTGAAGTATTTCTTCGATCAGAAGGAATTGAATATGAGGCAGAGGCGGTGGTTGGAAACTGTCAAAGACTTTGATTGTGATATACATTACCACCCCGGGAAGGCTAATGTAGTGGCTGACGCGTTGAGCCGAAAGACAGATTATACGCCTATTCGAGTGCGATCGATGCAACTAATTGTGACATCGGGTTTGCTTGAACAAATCCGAAAATCTCAAACTGAAGCAATAAAGGAAGAAAATGTGAAAAAGGAAATAATAGTTGGGCAGTTAAAAGACCTAGCGGATGGTAACCAAGGATTGAAAACTCGACTTGGAAGAATTTGGGTTCCAAATTCATGTGGAGCCAAGGCACTTCTACTTGACGAGGCCCATAAATCTCGTTATTCGATACATCCGGGGGAGACCAAGATGTATAATGATTTAAAACAAAATTATTGGTGGCCCGGAATGAAAAGAGATATTGTGAAATACGTGGAAAAGTGTTTGACCTGTTTGCAAGTCAAAGAAGAACACCAGAAGCCATATGGTAAGCTGCAACCGTTGGACATCCCAGTTTGGAAATGGGAACAAATCACAATGGACTTGCTGACCAAACTGCCCAAGACTAACCGAGGGTATGATGCTATATGGGTAGTTGTTGACATGTTGACGAAAAGTGCTCACTTCATTCCAATTCGTGAGACTTACACATTCGAGAAAATGTCAGAGGTATACACCAATGAAATTGTGGCTCGTCATGGGGTACCGATATCCATTGTGTCAGATAGAGATACTCGGTTTACCTCAAACTTTTGGTGTGAATTCCAAGAACAAATGGGAACTAAACTGTTCATTAGCATTGCTTACCACCCACAAACGGATGGGCAAAGCGAAAGAACAATACAAACATTGGAGGATATGATGCGGGCTTGCATTATTGACTTCGGAGGTAGCTGGGATGTCTATCTACCCTTGGTCGAATTCTCATATAACAATAGCTATCACGCGAGCATTAGAATGGCCCCTTATGAAATGTTATATGGTAGAAAGTGTCGAACCCCGGTATGTTGGGGAGAAGTGGGTCCACAAGGACTAGCGCCTACTGATATAATCCGAACGGCGAATGAAAAGATCGACTTAGTCCGAACTCACCTAAAGGCGGCTCAGGATCGACAAAAGTCGTACGCGGATAAACGAAAGAGGCCGATTGAATTTCAAGTGGGCGATAAGGTAATGTTAAAAGTATCGCCTTGGAAGGGAATAATACGGTTTAGAAAAAGAGGAAAGTTGAGCCCGAGATTTATTGGGCCATTCAGAATCACCGAACGGGTTGGTAAAGTAGCATATCGTCTCGAACTACCCGAGGAGTTGAGTGGGATTCATAGCACATTCCACGTGTCACATCTCCAAAAATGTTTAGCAGATGAAACCGCTCGCATTCACTACGATGATATCGAGGTGGATAACAGCCTTAACTATGCAGTAAAGCCAATTGCGATTTTAGATCGTAAGGAGAAGAATTTGAGGAACAAAGTAATTAACCAAGTGAAGGTTAAATGGGAACACAGGAAGGGTGCGGATACCACATGGGAATCCGAAGAAGAAATGCAATGGCACTACCCTATATTGTTTGGTACGTAATTCGGTTTCGGGGACGAAACCCTTTTAAGGGGGGTGGACTTGTAACACCCCGGAAATATAAAACTTTATATTAGGATTATAAAGTTTAAATAAACAAGAATTAATTAACTAGGAAACTATAACCTAGTTAACTACAAGTCTAGTAGTAACTTGAAATAGGGTTAAAATAACCAAACTATATGTTAAACAAAAGTGGAAGGGCCTAAGTTGTTAAAATTGAAACTTATATTATTAGTTTTAATAAAAACAAAACCAAACACCCCATTTGAGGGGTCTGGTCGATCAAGAACAGGAGAGGGGCGATCCCCCATCTTCAAAACCCTAATATCACTAAACTCACAAATTGAAGGCTCAATCCAAGTTGAAATCGAAATCTGAACATAGATTTGTGATCACCTTGTGTCACACCCCAACCGATGGCGGAATCATCGGGGCGCGGCACTAGGCGAATCAGATTGCTCAAGAGAATCCATAACAACTATATTGCGATAATATTTAATACATTCGTTATCCCATACTAACAAATAATACAATCACATAAGTTATCACAGATTTCTTGTCCTCTCGAACAATACAAATCCGACAACCTAGATTTTAGTGGAGTTTCTAGACTTCCTAGCTTGATTTGATATAGCCTGCGATCTAACCTGCAACATAGGTTAAAATATTTGTCAATACAAAAGTATTGGCGAGTATACAGGTTTGATATGTATAGCGTAATAGATCAAAGTGTGTAGCGAAATTCCATATGCATAAACGTAACACACGACATATATACTCACAAAGCTGATACTACCAACTAAGTCCTCGATGCTCGAATATGCGATGGCAAACTAGACCCCGTCGGGCGCAATAGTACTATACTAGTCATGGTGGGACGTCGCGAGTATAAGCCCAAGCACATATGCGACTAGCATCACGTATATCTATGCATAACAGTTATTCACAAGTGATAACTCAATTGATTGAATAATTCGTTTAATAATTTTGATTTGTTAGAAACGTACGTTACACCCAAAAATGCGATTAAAAGGGGTTCAAGTATACTCACAGTGCGTATTTAGCGAGAATACAACTTGATTGGATCGGTTGCGAGTGCGTCTGCGTTGAATCATTGAGCGGTATTGTAAACGATGCACAATTAAGCGGGAATAGCGTCAAAATGTTAGTTATCCGGTCGGATGGTGCTCATCCGGTCGGATGCCCATCCATTCGGATGACATGTTGGTTTGGGTCGGATGGCTGTCATCCGGTCGGATGCCAGGCTATCCGATCGGATGACATGCTATCCGATCGGATGGTATGTGGTCCGTTCGGATGACATGTTATCTGGTCGGATAACACGTCTGTTTTTGCGTTCCGATTAACGTTTTTCGAGTGTTTTCGGAAGAAGTACGTGTGGTTTCACTGGGACAGTGTAATTTCGTATTAACAATTGAAATTTCATCAGTTCTGACCCGTTCTAACGGCCGGGAATCACCCCGTTCCTTCAGATCTGGCCGTTCTTGACGGTTTCTCATGGTTAACTCGAAATCGCACAGTTCCTTGGTTAAATACATAGATTTAGGTGAGATTTGTTATCAAAACATGTGGAAATCACCCAGATCTGAGTCGTTTATGGTGGGATGAGGTCACAACTTGAAGTTCGTATGAACTCTTGGTGACATCACCTTAAAACACCTCAAATTGGTAGATTTCACGGTTAGAAATCGAGTTTTAAAAGACAGAATGGTGTAGAATTGAGTGTAGATCATAGAAGTATAAGTTTTTAGGTTGAAATCTTACCGGAATCGCGAGGAATCGAGAGAAAAGGGTCCTAGAGCGTGTTTGGTCGAGTGGGAGCTGTCACATCACTTGAACAGTGATGTGACATGCTATTTATAGGCAAAAAGTGGAGCTGGAGGGTTACTGGGTCGGATGGCCCATCCGTTCGGATGGCTATCCGTTCGGATGGCCCATCCGTTCGGATGAGGCTGTCCCTCCGGAAGGCCACTCCGGCGCGGGGGATTTCTCCGTTTTTGAGCGTTGCGATAGTTTCTGGAGTACGCGCTTTCCATAGTTAATTTATATTTTTATTATATATGTATATATATCACTAGGGGTCGTATTTACGTATCCATATTTCAAAGTTTTGATATAACAATCGGTTTTCATTTCGAGTGTGCGATTATTAGCGACGTTTCACGGCCATCAAGGAGGGTAGTATAGGTCCTTTCTCGAGGTCATCGTGAACGTTATTGTGTGTTGTGCCACAATGACTGACGGGGTACCACTCACTCGTATTGTCATCATCGTCACGACGACTGGAGCTATAGCACTCACCCGAGAGTCTTTGTTAGCGTTAATTGTCTGCGTTTCAACACATCACGGCCACCGAGGAGGGTAGAATAGGTCCTCACTCAGTGTCATCGTGAGTGTTAGTGTTTGCTATGTGATGTAGTGATAATGTATTGCGAAAATATGCGATTTATCCTTCGAATAGTGATGTATGCGATATAGTTACATTATGATCCGAATCTCTGGTGCTAGGCGTAACGAGTATATCGAGTAGTAACAACGCACGAAAGTGCGGGTTGTTACAGTCTCCCCTACTTTAGGAAATTTCGTCCCGAAATTAATCCAATAGGTAGACTTCTGAGAGTTGATCTTGTATGAGTAGCGATACAGCGAGCGATTTGACAGTGAGTTGACAAGCGAGAACGCCTGGAATAAGAGAGATTGATTGCGATAGCGAGAAGGAGACGTAAAAGACAAAAGTAATATTCCACGAGTTGCCGTTCCAAAATACCTCGTGTCGTGAAGAATTCGTTAGTTCGATGCGATTGCAATTTCAAAGAACTTGAAAGGTTCCTCATGACGTTGAATCAACTGAGTCGATCATTAACCAACGTTACAAGAAGCGTTCGTGTTTAGATATTCAAAAGGAATTTTGGATGGAAATCTCGAAAAAATTTCCTTTTAACGTATGGCCAACTGAGTCGATGTTAACCAACGTTGCAAGGAAGTTTAGGTTTTACACATTTTAAGGAATTCGAAGATGAAAACTGGGGTTACGAAAACTCTCCTACGACATGGGTTCAACTGAACTCGATGTTGAACCAACATCTCAAGAAAGTCTTGTTTTGATATTGCAAAGGGTTTTAAGGAAAAATTGGACTCATGAAAGCTCCCCTTGGGAATGGAGTTAAGCTGATTCGATGTTACCTCCACATTGTGAGGAATTTCACTTGTCCCACGGTTTTTAATAAAAGTTTTATAAAAATCAGTTTTACCCGTTTGAAAAAGACAATTTAGCATCAAGCCCCACTTGGCACCTTCCCACGGAAGTTCGTTAATATGATTAAAACACTTATATATAGGAAGTACCAGTGGCGTATCCACCATGTTTTGCCCATATTACTTCCGTCTCGTGAGGCGGTGTCAGGTGTGCCGATAAGACACAGATAGAATTGCGTTTCCTTGGTCCACTTAATAGGAGGTCGGACCAAGTTGAAGATAAAAGCGATTAGTTTTGGTGACGAGATTGATTGCGAATATAGTGATGACGGCGCATGCGAGTAGCTTGATGACACGAAAAATCGAGGTAACGTGTCGGTTAGGCGACGAGCGATAAGCGGTAAGCGAATAGCGCGTTTTCGATTAGATCCCACTTTGAACCCACATGGCACGTTTCCACGAGAGTTTGCTAACATGGTGAAACACCACGTTTAACCAGGTTAGTTTTGCCTCGTGAAGCGATGTCATGTGTACTAATACCACACAGACTGCAATGAACACCAAACGAGCGAATAAGCGGTAGACTATACACGATAAGCGATAAGCGATTAGGTGAGTAAGCGAATAACACAACACCAACAATGACGACGATGATAAACGAATTACGATAAGCGGTAGTTGTTGCGTTGCAAGCGATGGAGGTATGCGCGATTTATGCGGTTCGATTTTGATCGATTAACACCACAGAGTTTAACTAATATCAGACCCCACATGGCCTTTTTCCACGAAAGCCCGCTGATATAACTAAAACACCTTGCTTTAACCATATGAGCTTCATCTCGTGAAGCGAGGTCATGTGTGCTAACTTAACACAAATATCACAGATGACGGTAGGCGATAGTGATAGATTGATACACAGCAAGCGATATAGATCCACATAATAAGCGATAGAGATTGCGAGATACACATGATAAGCGATTGCGATTAGACGAGTTTTGTTTCGAATAAGCTTTACGTTACGTTGCGACACATCACAGTTATCGAGGAGGGTAGAATAGGTCCTCACTCCACAATATCGTGAGCGTTTATGTACTTGATGTGATTCGTTGCAACAGACTTACGACTAGTGTTGCGTCGATGCAATTGCCCTGCGAGGTAGACTCCCCAGAGTCCATCGATGAGGCGATTGCACTGCATTTGCAGACTTACGACAAGTCTTGTGTGAATGCGATTTAGTTGTTACGCCTTGCGATTAAGTGTAGTGTGTTGAAAATAATCGCAATAGTATAACAGGTCTAATAATGTTCAACTCCACGTGGCACTTTCTTCACGGAACTTTGGTAGTATGATAAAGCACACCTTGCTTGACCCCTACTACTTAGATCCCGTGGTTTGGTGTCATACTTCGTCGTAACGCTTATGGCACCTTAGAATTTACTACGATCTCCGTGCACTGACCCAAATAATCCCGTGTGCACCCGTGATTAGTCGTTCCTTGCACGTTTATCGTACCTCGTTCTAAGAGTGTAGTGAGGGTAAAACACATTATTTCGTGATATAGTATATAGTACGTGTGTGACTCTAGTCTAAGTGCGACGACTAGAGTGTGAAAGAGAATACGAAAATGAGAGTTAATGTTACGCATAGCGGCAACATCGAGTAATAGAGTAGGTTCAAAACTTAGAAATTAATGTCGAAAATCGTATCATTACAACTTTATCCTACGCTTGCTAGATGTTCGATGCTGAAGACTTTTGCTGGAGCTGTTGTTGTTGTACTCAGTTTGCGGTTTGATGCGGCAGTTGCGGGTAAAGTGACCGTAACGGTTGCAGTTACTGCAATAGCGACAGTCAGCCCCAACTGGATGATGATAGGTACATGAGTAACACTGAGGATGAGCTCCAGTGTAAGCTCGTTTTGGAAACACCGGGACTGTTTGAAGAGGCTTCGGCTGCAGCAGCTCGGTTGTTGAGGAGTTTGGGCTTGAAGTCTTTCGTTTGCGGCTGGGTTTGTTGGTGTCTTGTGAAGAGGTGTCGTCGTTGGAGGATTCTTCTGAGGACTCACTTACAGAATCTTTGGCCGAGTTATCGGAAGATCCGTCGGCAGATTTGTCAGAAGAATCGGCAGCAGATCCGTCAGAAGAATCGTTAGCAGATTCGTCAGAAGAATCGTTGGCAGATTCGTCAGAAGAATCGTCAGCAGATTCGTCAGAAGTATCGTCAGCAGATTCGTCAGGAAAATCGTTGACCGGATCGTCTGAAGGATTTATGGCGATTGCTTGATAAGCGTGCTTGACAGGATTCTTGGAGGAAGACTCTTCCATGAGTCTTTTGTTGTTGATTTCTGCGGCTAAGCGGTAGGTTTCTTCGATGGTAGCTGGTCTTGCATAGCTGGTCTTGCAGCTTCGACAAAATCACCCACACACTCAGGCAAGCCGCGAATGTACTTCGAAATGGCTTTTTCTGAAGTGTTGACTTGACTTGGGCAGATTATGCTAAGCTGTTTGAACCTTGCGGTGTAGCCAGCGTTGTCACTTTCGACTTGCTTGATTTTCCAGAATTCGTCTTCTAGTTTCTGAACTTCATGAGGAGGACAGTACTCTTTCTTCATGAGTTCTTTCAGCTCATCCCAAGAGAGGGTATAAGCTGCAGAGGTACCACGTTTGTTTCGTTCGGCGGTCCACCAGTCGAGTGCTCGCGATTGAAATACTCCAGTAGCGCAAGTGGTACGGAAACTATCGGGACACCCACTTTGAAGAAGGGTAACTTCGATAGAGTCGAACCACTGGAGTAGTTGAGATACACCTCCTTCACCCGTGAACTCCATCGGGTCACAGGCTTTGAAGTGTTTGTAGAGAAAAGTAGATTGCGGCTCTTTTGTCTTGACGTCTTCCGAAGCTCGAGAGCTGCTAAGAGAGTGCACTTGAGCGACGATCTGGGGAATCATTTTTGCCATTCCCTTGACCACAAGGGAGGCGATCCTCTTCTCGTCCCTTCGTTTGGCTCGTCTCCTTACTGACATTCTCGAAGTAGAGTTATTGGAAGGCATCTAGACAGGAAGAGACTTGGAGTGAGATTCGATCATAATGATTTTTGAGTTTTGCGATGCGATTGAGTGCGTTCAAAACTTGATGCGATAGTATAATAGTAATGCGAATCACATAGGAGTCACATAGGAGACACGAAATTCCTAAGTTCTCACAAAATGACTTGTTGTTTATACGTATATATATGTATTTATATAATTGTAATTTGTAATCATACACATACAGATCGACTTAGAATATGCGAGGACGCGTTGAGGTGAGAAAGCGAAGGTGATAGATTATGCATTAGTTTTGTTGCGAACATTCGGGTTTCGTTTTAGATTGCGATGGCTGTGCGAGTTGTGTGTTGTTAAAGTAGGGAGTGAAAATCGTTAAATCGAGGAATCGATAAAGCGTAAAGTTTCAAAACGTAAATAAGTTCCAACCATTTGTAGAATCGGCGGTTCGTATGATAGAGTGCCTTGGGTGTTTAGGCGTCGACTACCCAAGGTAACCCAACTATATTTAACAAGTTCGTGTGCACGCGTTGACCAAGAAGACTCCATGCTTCCACTGGGATGCAGCTCATGGCATTCGTCTTCCTAGTCATCACGTGGCTCGAGTTATCGTGATAGTCGAGTCCTTGGTGAGAGCTTTTGAAAACCAATTTAGAGAGTGGGGTGGCTTATTAATGTACGGCTTTCACCCCTGACTTAACAGCTTCGTTCCTAATTGTGGTTATGCTCTTCGAATAAATTCGTGAGTTCCACTAGAATTTCGAAATGGAGACTTTCGTCGAGATGTGGACGTCACTCCTAACTCGATGAAAGGTTCTTGTGATAGAAAAATGCGCTGAGTGAGCGATCTCATCGAGAGTTCTTGGTTTTCACACCTGATCTCGACTGGATCACTCGGTTTTGTTATGGGAGTATTTTCGAAACATGTGTATTGTGTTGGCTTAGGAAAGGCTAAGTAGTATTCCAGCCTTAGGAAAGGCTTCTTTGTGTGAAGCTGTAGTACATGGTGTTCACACAAAGTTGTAGCTTTTAGCAACTTCGATCGAGAGTATCAAGTAGGCCCTATACAAACCCTACTGGTTCGTACGAGTCGTCCTGTTGGTACTTAGACTATAGACTAGGTTGGTTTCTAAGACGTCGACCCGGACTAGGTCGAGTTTGGCCTAATTCCCTATAGTTATGGCTCTGATACCAATCTGTAACACCCCAACCGATGGCGGAATCATCAGGGCGCGGCACTAGGCGAATCAGATTGCTCAAGAGAATCCATAACAACTATATTGCGATAATATTTAATACATTCGTTATCCCATACTAACAAATAATACAATCACATAAGTTATCACAGATTTCTTGTCCTCTCGAACAATACAAATCCGACAACCTAGATTTTAGTGGAGTTTCTAGACTTCCTAGCTTGATTTGATATAGCCTGCGATCTAACCTGCAACATACGTTAAAATATTTGTCAATACAAAAGTATTGGCGAATGTACAGGTTTGATATGTATAGCGTAATAGATCAAAGTGTGTAGCGAAATTCCATATGCATAAACGTAACACACGACATATATACTCACAAAGCTGATACTACCAACTAAGTCCTCGATGCTCGAATATGCGATGGCAAACTAGACCCCGTCGGGCGCAATAGTACTATACTAGTCATGGTGGGACGTCGCGAGTATAAGCCCTAGCACATATGCGACTAGCATCACGTATATCTATGCATAACAGTTATTCGCAAGTGATAACTTGATTGATTGAATAATTCGTTTAATAATTTCGATTTGTTAGAAACGTACGTTACACCCAAAAATGCGATTAAAAGGGGTTCAAGTATACTCACAGTGCGTATTTAGTGAGAATACAACTTGATTGGATCGGTTGCGAGTGCGTCTGCGTTGAATCATTGAGCGGTATTGTAAACGATGCACGATTAAGCGGGAATAGCGTCAAAATGTTAGTTATCCGGTCGGATGGTGCTCATCCGGTCGGATGGGCCCATCCGTTCGGATGACATGTTGGTTTGGGTCGGATGGCTGTCATCCCGTCGGATGCCAGGCTATCCGATCGGATGACCTGTGCTCGGGTCGGATGACATGTACTCGGTTCGGATGACAGTTATCTGGTCGGATGACATGTTATCCGATCGGATGACATGCTATCTGATCAGATGGCATGTGGTCCGTTGGGATGACATGTTATCTGGTCGGATAACACGTCTGTTTTTGCGTTCCGATTAATGGTTTTCGAGTGTTTTCGGAAGAAGTACGTGTGGTTTCACTGGGACAGTGTAATTTCGTATTAACAATTGAAATTTCATCAGTTCCGACCCGTTCTAACGGCCGGGAATCACCCCATTCCTTCAGATCTGGCCGTTCTTGATGGTTTCTCATGGTTAACTCGAAATCGCACAGTTCCTTGGTTAAATACATAGATTTAGGTGAGATTTGTTATCAAAACATGTGGAAATCACCCAGATCTGAGTCGTTTATGGTGGGATGAGGTCACAACTTGAAGTTCATATGAACTCTTGGTGACATCACCTTAAAACACCTCAAATTGGTAGATTTCACGGTTAGAAATCGAGTTTTAAAAGACAGAATGGTGTAGAATTGAGTGTAGATCATAGAAGTACAAGTTTTTAAGTTGAAATCTTACCGGAATCGCGAGGAATCGAGAGAAAAGGGTCCTAGAGCGTGTTTGGTCGAGTGGGAGCTGTCACATCACTTGAACAGTGATGTGACATGCTATTTATAGGCAAAAAGTGGAGCTGGAGGGTTACTGGGTCGGATGGCTCATCCGTTCGGATGGCTATCCGTTCGGATGAGGCTGTCCATCCGAATGGCCACTCCGGCGCGGGGGATTTCTCCGTTTTTTAGCGTTGCGATAGTTTCTGGAGTATGCGTTTTCCATAGTTAATTTATATTGTTATTATATATGTATATATATCACTAGGGGTCGTATTTACGTATCCATATTTAAAAGTTTTGATATAACAATCGGTTTTCATTTCGAGTGTGCGATTATTTGCGACGTTTCACGGCCATCAAGGAGGGTAGTATAGGTCCTTTCTCGAGGTCATCATGAACGTTATTATGTGTTGTGCCACAATGACTGACGGGGTACCACTCACTCGTATTGTCATCATCGTCACGATGACTGGAGCTATAGCACTCACCCGCGAGTCTTTGTTAGTGTTAATTGTCTGTGTTTCAACACATCACGGCCACCGAGGAGGGTAGGATAGGTCCTCACTCAGTTTCATCGTGAGTGTTAGTGTTTGAGATGTGATGTGATGTAGTGATAATGTATTGCGAAAGTATGCGATTTATCCTTCGAATAGCGATGTATGCGATATAGTTACATTATGATCTGAATCTCTGGTGCTAGGCGTAATGAATATATCGAGTAGTAACAACGCACAAAAGTGCGGGTTGTTACACCTTGTCAAGGAGGTCATAAGGTATGTCAAATTAGGTTGTTTTGATTCAACCCAAATTCTTGCATGTGATTGAAATCGAGTGTTGAGCTTAATTATGTGTTGTAAACATGAAATTGGAAGTGATGTAAGGTTTAGGGACAAACCCTAGATGATCTCTTTTCAAAATCTTGCATGATAATTGTAAGGATCAAAATCACTATAGTGGGTGATTAATAAGTTAGTAGAACTTGATAAACACTAGGATTAAGACTCTTGTTCTAGTGTAAACTGAAATTATGAGATTATCGCTGAAATATTGATGTTGAAATATGTGTGTATTTGCTTAATTGAAGTCAAATTGGGTGAAAATTTCAAGTCATGAACTTGGTTGTTATCATATAGAAATCTGAACCGTTAGGTGTTTGATAAAACGCCTAAATGTAGGTTAAAATGTTAAAAGTTAGGTGAAAACGCAGATTTGACTATGTTAGAAAATAATGCGTTAAAGCTTATGAAGGAGTTCTAAACTTGTTATGAATTAAACACTTTAGGCAAGGAATCTGGAACGTTAAGCAGACACGCCGGAGGAGATACACGTGGAAAAGGTGTGCTTTAAAGGTACGTGACTTTAGTCTCGTTAAATTATGCATAAATGTTTGGGTTTAGTGAATAAATGAACTCGTAGAGTAATAGATGCGTTTGATGTGTCTTTTAAGTGGCGAAGTTCACTCGACTATCAAACGGGTCAAAATATAGATTTGGAATTGGGTTTGACTTGTTAATAAAGTGATGGTTTTCACTAGATAGTCAAACGGGTCGAATTAATACCTTTAAAAGGATCATGTGAGTAGAAATTGAAAATCTCGTATGTATTAAGTGTTGAATAGCACTACGTCTGTAGGATCGTTGTTTGACCCGATTGAGTCGATCAGAAGAGCTTTATGTCCGGTTCAAAGGCGGAATCAGAGAACTAGACGCGAAAACAGCTTGATACTATAAGATCTGTCACTTTTATTAATAATAACAATGATTACAACCTGGACTGACTTTGGCAGCACTTCGTTACAAGTTCTGGATCCGTGCCAAATGAAACAACAAGTGCACTATTTATAGGATGATGATTTCGCTTTTATGACCTGCCATATGAGCGAAATCATGAGTTTCTGATTTCGCTTATATGGCATGTACATATGAGCGAAATCACATGCTAACTTTCTAACAATTGTTTCTCGAACCTCGTGCACTGGATATCCTATTCTATCCTATTCTAATACATGAAACAAGACGAAGTTAATAGACGTAATGCACTAACAGACTCCCCCTCGAATATTAACGAAGTCTTCAGTGACTAATCTTCAATATGATACATCTTCAGTCTTGATCATTCTGTCTTCTCTTTCAAGTTGTAACACTGTAAGCATCCAACAATCTTTCTCTTCTTCTATCAGCTTCAGGCTCCCCCTTTCATCAAGCTTCCGTGCTTTAGGATCGACACCTAGCTTTCCATCTACAAGCTCCTCTTTGCTTCAAGCTTGTCTTCAGACTCCCCCTTAAACTCTGCTCTCGGGATCGTAGTCTGGACTATCTGCAATCACTCAAACATTCATAAATACAATGTTTTCATATTATCAATCAATCTTCTCTAATCCACTCCCCTATCAACAAACTTCATTGATCTAGCAGCATTAAAGAATCCAACTCCCTCACAGTTTATCATCCAAGTTCAAGTTAATGACCATCGTTCAACTGATCTGAATGAGTCGTTTAGAGAAGTTTTGATCTATTTCAGGTGCGGAAAACAAGAAATAGACTTAGTAACAGCTTGATCTTCACTTAATTCACTGATTGTATTGATTATACGATGTTTACAATCGATCTTCACACCGTCAGAGTTTCGGCATGGAATACCAGGACTGATTCATGATTTCGCTTATGAGCACCTTTATATAGTGCATGAGATTTCGCTCCAAGGATCACATGTCCATATGAGCGAAATCACCAATTGCCAAATAAGCGAAATCACCTTTCTGTCCCTATAAGCGAAATCATCATCCTAATTACAATTCTATTTCATACATTGACATTCTATTTTGTTATCTAGTCACGTGCATATGTTATATTGATGATGCAAGATGATGTCACTTGGATGATGTCATCATTAAGAATGATGACATCATTCTTGTTTCGAACCGCAACAAACCGAAGACTCGACATAAGACGAAGACGATAGATGAATGCACTAACAGACTCCCCCTCAGATGTTGACGAGTCTTAAGTGTCGAGTCTTTGCATCTTCAGTCTTTATCAGTCTCTTTTCTTTTGTAGCATATACCAGGATCTTCTCTTTGGCTCTAACCTCGTCAAACTCCCCCTTTCATCATTATGGGATCGCCGTCTGGAATTAGTTATCACCTTGAGATCAATCCCTGGCTTTATCTCTGTTTAAGCTCATTACCTGCACAATATTTTCTCACCACCACATAAGTTTTCACTTAAATCAATAAGAAAAACTTACTAGTAATAGTTACATCAAATTCAAATTAATGATCTCGATTAACTAATCAAACTTTTCTTTCTCAAAACAAATTTCTTCTGTTAAACACACACTCCCAACCCTGTTCGTCAAAGTTCAGCACTTGAAATTTTGAAAATCAGCTCATCAACATCAGTTGTCGAAAATCTTTTTGGATTTTTCAAAATTTATGCTAAAACACACTAAAATCTTTTTGGATTTTCTGAAAGAAAATAACTAACACCACTTGTAGAATCAATAAAAATGCAGAAATGAAATATTACAGACAATATTTTTTTGTGAGTTTGTGCAAGAGGATCATATCAGTTTTTTAGACAAATCACCAACACCGTTAAGCTTCATTTTCATTTTAAGTTTTAAACGATTCACTTAGATTGTCAGTATACTGGTCCACTTAAATTTTCACCCAAAGTTCAACTGCTTCGAGATACGAAATTAATGTTTTAAGCACTTAAACTCAATCGCGTGTCCCACCTCAGAATATACTCCCGTATCCAGATCCCAATATTCAGTCTTACAGGTAATTATGACACAAATGATATCTGTAGGGGTTAATAAATTATGAAAAATCATGAGAGCTCAGGTCAGAACTACCGTTCAGCAGAGAGATCATGACTCAACTTTTGGGTGTGTCCCCTTTAGAGGATCTTTTTTTTTACAACAGCATTGCTAAGCAATTTTATTGTCTTATCATATATGCTGAGGGTGATGCTATGTTTCAAGCATTTGCAGAAAGTATTATTCGAGGACTAGGTCAGAACTTCCATTCAGCAGAAGTCCCGGAATAATACCCCAGATATCACTGAGTATAAAGACCTAGTATATCAGAAAAAGGAATCTTTCAAACGAGATTTCGGGGGTTACCCATATATCCGAGAGATGTTTCCCCACGATATAAGCAAGTTTGAAATTTAGGTTTATATCTCGTCACAATCTACTAAATGTGCAAAAACCTACTGGCACATCATCAGTGAGACCGTTTATCACTTTTTAACTTTCCATTTCTTTAGCATGTTGTGATAGTCCACTGATGTACTATCATTTCCTCTTTTATACAACAAAACTCATTTTTCATTTTATCATGTTTTTGACTTTTTCAAATTTTCAAATGTTTTTGGATTTTCTGAAAAAAATATACTCCCCCTAAAATACAAATACATCTAAAGAAAATTGAAAACAAACTATACAGAAAAGTGACAACTGATATCGAATCACTTCAATTCTCCATCCACTTGGCATAAACAATCAGAACTCCCCCTCACAACAAACTATTTTCCCATTGTGATCTCAAAACACTTAAGTTAGTTTTAATCAAAATGGTTTTTCCGGAAAATTAGTTTTGTTGATTTTGTAAAACCATTAGTAGGTTAGGGGTTTGGTTCATCACATTGTTGTTTAACCACTTGTAGAAAATCAGATACAATTTAATGTCCCTGATTTACCACTTGTAAGATCAATCCAATCAAGCATTTTCAACCAAACATCATCTGTTGGTTGAATTCTCAAAGTGCCGATTCCTACTCCTCGCTTACCAACCTGGGAGTTCTGGCTAGTTAGGTTTTTTTTTTTCATTTAAACAGATTCACCCAAGCCTGACGGTCCTTGGGTGCTTTTGAATTCTTCTTCAACAATGGTGGAAAATTTGCATCATCCATTGTTAGACCAAAATTCTCAATTTTTACCTCAACAACTGGCTCTTCTGGTTTTACCATACCAGAATCATTGCCTGAATGTGGCTTGTCTGACTTTGATGAGCCAGATTCATCGCCGACATGTGGCTCCTTTGTTTCCGAAGAAACAGATTCATTGCCAGAAAGTGGCTCCTTTGTTTTCAAAGAAACAAATTCATCGCCAACTTTTATTGGAACCCAATCCACTCTAGATTTAGGTTTTCCAAATTCATCAACTTGTGACATAAATGACTTTTCACAGTTTCTTTTATATTCAAAAACTTTGATAAAAGTTTTGTCTGAAAAATTAACTTTCTTTGATTGTTTATCAATTTGATTAGTCAATTTTTCTTTCGTTGCTCTCTCTTTTGTCCTCAGATTTGTATCTGATGAATTCGTTTTGCCTGACTGATCATTTGAGCAAATCGATTCATCAGAACTTTTATCTGAATTACCAATTGTACCCGAGGACAAAATCCTTTCTAGATACTCTCTCGCTTTCTTCCTCTTCTTCCTCAGTCTGTCTTTTTGCCCCTGTGAAAGCTTAACTTTCTTTTCTTGAACTTTCTGTTCTTGAACTTTAGATTCTTGATCTTTTTGTTCTTTGGGCTTGACATTGACTGGTTTCTTCATTGCCATTTTCTGAAATTCAGCCCTCGATCTTCCCTTTGATCTCATTGGGCAATCTCTAGCAATATGGCCAATGATGTTGCAGTTAAAGCATCTCCTTGACTCAAATCTCCAACTCTGGCAGTTAACAGCAATGTGTCCTTGATAGCCGCATCTGTAACACATTCTGTTATCGTACCAATCACCATTTTCAGTCCAAACATTTAGATCAAAGCACTGTTTGGCTTGGTGATAATATTTCCTCCTCTTGTTTGCTGGATTTGGCTTTTGAGCACTGTGGTCCGACCTGCACCACTCATTACCAACAATTTTTGAATTTTCATTTTTTACTTTTTGTAATTTTTTATTGCGATTGGATGATTGATCTGATGAACTTTTATTTTCTTTTTGAACATTTTTCAAAATTTTCTCTTTTTGTTTTTGTTCCACTTTCTTCTTGAAAGGTTTTTGCTTAGAGCATTCTCCCTTTTCAGTTGATTGTGGAACAGTTTCTTGAAACTTTTCTTTTAATTTCAAAAATAAATTCTTTTTCTTCATTTTTTCATTTTCATTATCAGATTTCTCATCACAATCTTCAACTTTGACTTTGTCAAAGTTTGTGACATCGTCACTTATTGGAACTGAATTAATAGGTTTTGGACAAGGAATAGTTGAAGTATTCACAAACACCTTCAACTTTTCTTCCCATTCCTTGATTTTCTTTTGAGCACACTCTGCTTCCTTTTCAAGTCGAATAATCTTTTCAAGATGAGAATTAATTGCAATTTGTTTTTCAAGATTGTTTTTACCAAACAAATCTCTCTCATCTTCTAAAATTTTTATTTGACTTTGAAAATCTTTCTCAATTTTTACTTTTTCATTTTCCAAATTGCGTATTTGATTTTTCAAAACATTTTCTGATTTTTTAAGATTTTTGTTTTCTAATGACAAACTCTCTACATTCTTCAAGAGTTTGTCATTTTCAGATGTCAACTTCTCACAATTTTTCAGCAAAACAAGAATCTGTTTATCATCAGCTTTTGTCTCAACCTTTAAAGCTGAAATATTTTCAACCTGTTTCTTTTCCTCATGAACACTTTCATCCTTACTCTCTTCTTTTGATGAATGATCAAAGATAGGTGCGTCTTCTGCAACCTCTTTCTTTAACTCTGGTTCAGGATTCACCGATACAGATTTTTCAGATTCTACTTTCTCAATCTTGACAGATGAAACTTGTTCAACCTGCCTTTTCACACTAGATTTGATTTGCTTTTCTGTTGTTGCTGCTTCTACTTCTTTCTCAGCTCTGATCTCCTCTTTATCAATAACTGCCTTTTGATTCTTTCTTTTTGCATCTTGTTTGTGTTTTACACGTTATACTCGAAATTCAGGTCATTTCAACCGTAGGAACTAGTTCAACTCGAAAAAGTATGAAAGAAAGTGAGTAGAAATGAGAGAATTTTGTCGAATCAGCTGTAGTAGTATGAACTCCTCGTCCTGAAGCTCTTATACCACTTGTTGGACCGTGTTCCGACCCTAAACAGTCAGTTGAGAACGTTCATCTTCACATACGAAGGCGGAATCAACGTAAATGAAGTTACACAGCTTTTCCTTTTCAATTCCTTCTCTTTTATTGCTTTCTGATTCAATTTTGACAGAGTTCGGTTACACAAGCAATGACAAGGTTCCGCTCCAACGTCCCATGAATGATCACACATGAGGGTATTTATAGAGTGGCTGATTTCGCTTATATGTCATGACATATAAGCGAAACCCCATGTGACGAATAAGCTAAACCCCCTGTGACATATAAGCGGAACCCCTTGTGACGTATAAGCGGAACCCCATACTAAATAAGTACATACCCAATTGAGTCGATCAGAAGAGCTTTATGTCTGGTTCAAAGGCGGAATCAGAGAACTAGACGCGAAAACAGCTTGATACTATAAGATCTGTCACTTTTATTGATAATAACAATGATTACAACCTGGACTGACTTTGGCAGCACTTCGTTACAAGTTCTGGATCCGTGCCAAATGAAACAACAAGTGCAATATTTATAGGATGATGATTTCACTTTTATGACCTGCCATATGAGCGAAATCATGAGTTTCTGATTTCGCTTATATGGCATGTACATATGAGCGAAATCACATGCTAACTTTCTAACAATTGTTTCTCGAACCTCGTGCACTGGATATCCTATTCTATCCTATTCTAATACATGATACAAGACGAAGTCAATAGACGTAATGCACTAACAGACTCCCCCTTGAATATTGACGAAGTCTTCAGTAACTAATCTTCAATATGATACATCTTCAGTCTTGATCATTCTGTCTTTTCTTTCAAGTTGTAACACTGTAAGCATCTAACAATCTTTCTCTTCTTCTATCAGCTTCAGGCTCCCCCTTTCATCAAGCTTCCGTGCTTTGGGATCGACACCTAGCTTTCCATCTACAAGCTCCTCTTTGCTTCAAGCTTGTCTTCAGACTCCCCCTTAAACTCTGCTCTCGGGATCGTAGTCTGGACTATCTGCAATCACTCAAACATTCATAAATACAATGTTTTCATTTTATCAATCAATCTTCTCTAATCCACTCCCCCTATCAACAAACTTCATTGATCTAGCAGCATTAAAGAATCCAACTCCCTCACAGTTTATCATCCAAGTTCAAGTTAATGACCTTGGAGATATCACAAACTGTTTTTGAAATTTTTGATTTTAAATCAAGTTTCAAATTAATGAACTTGTTTTATTTTCAGAAACACAATCAGCTTACTTAGATTTTGAAACTCAGCATTTCAGATATCGGTTGTCGAAAATAAAGCAGAAATCAAAATCTTTTTGTATTTTCTGAAAATATAAAGCAGTAAAGAAATATGTACAAACATATTTACAGACAATATTTTTGTTTGAGTATGCGTCAGAGGATCATATCAGTTTTTGACAAGTCACAAGTACCGTTGAGCTTAGTTATCACATTAAGAATTAAACAATTCACTTAGATTGTCGATATACTGATCCACTTAAATTTGCACACAAATTTCAACTGATTCAGGATACGAATTAGGTGAATTAAGAACTTAAACTCATTCATGTGTCCCACCTCTTGAATATACTCCTGTATCCAGATCCCAATATTCAGTCTTACAGGTGAGTATACCTAGATGATATCTGTAAGGGGAATAAATTATAGTACGAGACCATGAGAGCTCAGGTCAGAACTTCCGTTCAGCAGAGAGATGACGGCTCGACTTTTGGTGTGTCCCCTTTAGAGGATCTTTTGTATTACAGCAGCAATGACTATCAATTTTATTATTTCATCAATTTGCTGAGGGCTGCGCTATATTTCAAGCAATGCGGAAAGTATTCTCCGGGGACTAGGCCATTGCTTTCGCAAAATCAGAAGTCCCGGGATAATACCCCAGATATCACTAAGCATGAAGACCTAGTATCTCAGAAAGAGGGACATTTCAAACAAGATTTCAGGGGTTACCTATATATCCAAGTAGTGTTCCCCACGAAATAAGCACGTTTGAATTTAGGTTTATATCCCGAAAAAGTTTACTAAATGTATAAAAACCTATCAACATATCATCAGTGAGAGTGTTTAACGCTATTTAATCATTACAATTCTTTAGCATACTGTAACTGTCTACTGATGTACTATCATTTCCTCTTTTTACGCAAAAACTCAAATTTTTGAATTTTATCATGTTTTTTACTTTTTCAAATTTTCAAATGTTTTTGGATTTTCTGACAATATTACTCCCCCTAAAATGCAAAATCATTTAAAGAAAATTTGACAACCAATACTGATAGCTTTGTCTTGCCATCCATTTTCTGCTAAAAGTGTACTGATTTGCAGAAAATCTAAAATACCCCCATGATTTACAACACATTGATTTTTACAGTTTGAAAACCGTTTTTCAATCTGGTGAAAGTAATCATGTTTGTTCAGCCGTGAGGGTTTCGGCATATTCAATCAACACATATTTTTGTATTTTTGAATATTTGACAGAAACTAAAAACATATTTTTGGTTTTTCAAATTTTTCAATTTTAGGGTTTTTGAAATATTGTTTATTTATGTACATAATGAAAATAAACTTCCTGCTTCAACAAACACAGGATCCAGCAGCCTCCTCTCCTCGTTGTGCCAGGCTGCTCCAACTTCCATTCTCACAATCTTCAGATTTGTTGAGCACTTGCACATTCAGACTAACTGAATTACTTGAACAATTTAGCCCAGGCCTGTTGAACCTTAGGCATTTCAACACAATAATTTTCATTCAATGCTGGAAATTCTTTGTCATTTTTCACAAAAACTTTCTCAATTTTAACTTCAACTTTCTCATCTTTTACCAAATCAACATGTTTCTTAACAAACCATGTCTGACCTTTTGGTGTACCTCGTTTGTAAAAATGTGAATCTTTTTGAACATTTTGATTTTGAACAACTCTTTGTTTCCAAAACTCTTGAGGTTTTGTCATATCAACTGTTGTTTTCTAACTCTGTGTTGTTCTGAATCTGGGTGTGTGAGAATTCCAGGTCTGTCTTGAATCAAATCTGTTTTGATTTGATTTCCAATTTTGATTTGAAGCAAACTTGTTTGTATTGTACCTCCAAGTTTGTTTCGAATCAAATTTGGTTGACCTTTGTCTTACATTCTCAGATTTTTGTTTCTCAGCATCAATCTTCTTTTTGTCAACATCCACAGGTTTTAGATTAGGACACTTGCGTGCAAGATGTCCTTTTTGATCACATTTGAAACATTTTCTCATGGACACATCTTTGACCTGTGGTTGTTGCTTTCTCTTTTGTGCAAAGAACTCATCATTAGACTGTCTCAATTTGAATTCTTTTTCTTCTGCTAAACTGTTTCCCTGAACAAAACTCATTTTAGCTTGAAAATTCGGCGTCTCATTTTTGTTCCGATGTTGTTTCTTCTTATAACCCAACCCAGCCTTCATGTTCTTCTTTTTGAAACCAGGTTTGTTATACGAACCTCTATGACTCTTACCAACAAACTTTGAAATCTCAAACTTCTCAATCTCAACCATTTTGAACACTTTATCAACCTTTTCTGAAATCACATTCTGAATCGGGAATACAACATCTAAGAACAATTTGTCTGATCCAATCATGGTATAAACCAATCCTTTTGAATCATCATTCAAATTTTTCTCTGATTTTATGTTTTTCAGATATCCATCATGAAGATTTCCTTCATCTTCATCCTGTGATTCAGATTTACCTGTAACAACTGACTCTTCTTTCAACACACTTTCAACGACTTTACCTACCACCTCTGAATCATGAGAATCATCAGATTTGGAATAGGTTATGTCAATGTTGTCTGGCAATTGGTCTACCATGTTGAAAGCTTTTTCGACCTTTTCGTCATCATAAAATGCAAATTTTCCCGGTGGTGGAACTTGATGAAACTCTGAGCCAATGCCTTTCTTGTTCTGCTCAGACACACCATCACCCGGTTTTATATTGAAAATTCGTTCAAGCACATATGACGACACGTGGTAACTCTTTAACTTGTTGTTATCCTGTTCTAAATCAGCAATCTGTCGCTTTAACTTAGCAACATCCTCAATATAAGAATTAACAACATCTTGTTTTATAGAATACATTCGTTTAAGCTCTTTGGTTGTTTCAAACAGATAATTCATTCTTGATTGAGCATATTTCATTTCATCTTTCACTTTTTCATATGACTCTTTCGTAATATGATATGATAATTTCATAGAGTCATATTCCTTTTTCATTTCTTGACAAGCAATTTCTTTTTGTTCACATTCATTTGTCATTTTCAAAACATTCTCTTTCAAAACTTCATTTTCCTTTTCTAATTTGTTACATTTTTCTGAAAGTTTTTCATCATTTTCTATAAAAACTTTTTCTTTTTCTAGCATTTTTTTGCATTTTTCTTTGAAAATCTTTTCAATTTATGTGAACTCAAAATCTCTTGTTCTAAATTGCTCATCTTTTTCAGTACAAGCTCTGCACGGTTCCATGCATTTCCTGCACTGATCAATCAGTTTCAAGTTTTCAGAATCAGAATTTACCTCAGTGATTGGCACTTCGGTGTTTTCAGCAGCTTTTGTCTGCTTCAACTCAGCATCATCTTGTTTTCCTTCAATGTCGACTTCATCACCAACATTACTAGCTACCAAATTCTCATTCTTTTCTTCATCTTCTTCTTTCTTCACATCTTCTCCAATTTGCTGTTCTTCAGTAACAGCTCTCTCAACCTCTTCATTTTTGATTTTCTTCACAACCTCAACTTCAACAGCTTCTGCTTTAATCTCTTCAGCAACTTTCTTCAGATTGTTCACCATTTCTTCAACATTCTTCTTCATCCTCTCCTCATCCCTTTTTCTCAGACACGATAACATGGCATATCTGATCTCTTTTTCATGCCTTTTTGCATATCTATCATCTTTCAACACATTCCTATAATATTCAGCTCTTGAAGGAATTATAAGAAGAACATCTTCAAAGATTATGTTTTTCTTTGGAACAACTGGTTCTCCTTCTCTGTTATAGTAACATTCTCTCTTTTTATCCCATCTTTTGCTACTGACAGCAATCTCATATTCTTCCTGCATATCATCCATTCTGTTCAGAACGATGTTTCTTTCTCTGTAAGTTTTCTCACTTAAGATTTCTTCTCGAGTTTTCTCTTTGATCTCAACTTTTTCTTCACGGATTTCAGCAGTGTCTTTGTCTTTGTTTTCATCTTGAATCTCAGCAACAAAAGCAAACTTTCTTTCTTCTGTCATAGCTCTCCCATGAGCTGTTTTACGAACATTCTCTAAATGATCTTCTTCTGGACAAACTTCTGACCAATCATAACCTTCATCTTCGTAAATAACAGCATAAGCTCTTGATTTCTCTTTCGGTTTATCTTCAATCAACTTTGGTTCTTCTCTGCTTCGATGGTAAATCGCCTTTCGATAATAGTCATCGTTGAAAGGACGTTCATTTCCTTCAGCAACTTCAGAGTTTCTGCATTCTCTTTTGAAATGACCCTTTTGCTTGCATTTGAAGCAGGTCACTTTGGATTTGTCAAATCCAAGCTTTGTTGACGCACCTCCAAGAGATTGTTTCCCGGTAATCTCCATATACCTCTGAGCTCTTCGAATACAACTAGCTAAACACCAACGGATGTCAATGAGCTCCATCTCTTCCGGATCAATTTGGTCGTAGTCTTCTTTGGTCAATTCAGAGTTTCCAATTTTGCCAGCTACTAAACCTTCATATGACTCCAGAATAGATGAAAGAAAACTCATTTGCTGCTTAGCTGCATTGATACTCATTGCAGGAGAATTCTTCAATTTGAGAGCAATGTTGCACAGAATCTCTTCAGTTTCATCAGAATTTGACTTTGAAGATGAATGATATCCAGAATGATGACTTGTTGACGTTGTTGGAGGTTTTATCATCTTCTCATCACTAAATGCTGTTTTTGGTGAACCAACGCCTTTATCAGAAGGTACACTACCTTTGTAGTATAAGCCAACATTTTGTTGATGTGAAGAACCAGTCATCTTATTTTGCTTTTGTAGCTCCAGATCATGACTCTCTATCTTTTCAAACAATGCATCAAGAAAAATTGTATCAAACAAAACATCATTTTTCAGAATAAAAACAAACGTTTATCACTGATCTGCTCGTGGTAACGCTTCAATTACTTTGTCTATCAGTTCCTCTCTTGGTTTCACTATCTCAAATCTCTCAAGTTCAAGTTTTAAATGGCAAAACCTCTCAATCATTTGCCTCACTGTCTCTCCTTTAATACAATCAAATAGATCAAATTCTTTCTTTAATAAAGCGATTTTGTTCTTTTTAATCTGTTTACCCCCCTCAGCTTTAACTCGTAAAGCTTCCCAAACAGATTTAGATGACCCGTCATGAGTAAGCAGAGCAAATATATCATTTCTGATTGCTGTCTGAATCAAAGCAATCATTCTCTGTTCAGCTGCGTATTCTGCTTTGTCTTCTCTCGGTAACCTCTTGAATGGAAGTTCTTCGCCTTTATCATCTTTTGGCCTTTCATATCCAAACTCTAAACAGAACCAGCTTTCATGGGCATATGCTTTCGCCCAGTTGATGAAACGTTCTTTCCACCAGGTATAATCTTCAATGCTTTCCAGAGTTGGTGGCTTTGAGTGAGTTCCGTAAAAGTTATCATGCTTGATGTTCTCATTGATCACCTTCGTGATGGTTTTTGGTGTAACATTTGCTACATCAGACGATTCGGATGTGAACGCGTTGAAAAACGTGTTGTAGAATTCCTCAGCCATGATGTAAACCTGGATAGATAATCAAACAAACACAATCAGTACAATCAATATCAAATAAATTGTAACAGACTGACACTTGATCGACGTGAAATGATCCCAACAAACATCACATGTATCAACTTATAATGATTGGGCCGCACACTTGTTTTAAATGTTGAAACTTTAACTTGGGCCGAGGATTAAGTGAATGTGATTGGACCAAATAATCCACTAACTATATCACATGCAAATTGTTGTTTTCAACACCACTTAGCCGACAACCCTTATCAATTCTCATGCACTTTTTAATATTGGTGAACACTTGCCGACAACTTCAATACCAAATCACATGAACCGATATAATTCACATGCTCACAAATACCAATCCCACTTTGCTGACACCCATTTAATTGTTTAATCACAAATCGATGCAACTATCAAGCGGTTCACACTTTACAAAACACTTTCTTAATCACGTGAACGATAACTTCTAGACAATCAATCAACAGACAATCGATGCACTTTCAAGCAAAATATGACACTCAAGCGAAATCAGACTGAACTTCTGAGCGAAATCAGATTGAACCCTATGAGTGAAATCAGGTTGAACCCTATGAGCGATATCAGGTTGAACCCTATGAGCGAAATCACATGTATCTTGGAGCGAAATCTCAATGAATATGTGACACAAAAGCGAAATCCCAAGATATGTGTGACACAAGAGCGAAATTAGGGTTTTGAGGTGGACATATGAGCGAAATCCTTCAGATTATGTGACCCAGGAGCGAAATCAAAATGACTTATAAGCGAAATCACAAGATGTTCGTATAAGCGAAATCAAGTCCGAAGTCAATTTGGTCCAATTTTAGTCCGAATTTTGTCCTGTAACTTTCAAGGCTTTGTTAATATCCACTAATACACATTCTGTAAAAAAAATTTGGCCAATTTTAACCGTGGAAACTTGTTCAGATTGAAAAAGAAGGTGTAGAAGACAGAATGAGGATGATATCAAGCTAAACTCTTCTTCCTGAGCTCTGATACCACTTGTAGGATCGTTGTTTGACCCGATTGAGTCGATCAGAAGAGCTTTATGTCCGGTTCAAAGGCAGAATCAGAGAACTAGACGCGAAAACAGCTTGATACTATAAGATCTGTCACTTTTATTGATAATAACAATGATTACAACCTGGACTGACTTTGGCAGCACTTCGTTACAAGTTCTGGATCCGTGCCAAATGAAACAACAAGTGCACTATTTATAGGATGATGATTTCGCTTTTATGACCTGCCATATGAGCGAAATCATGAGTTTCTGATTTCGCTTATATGGCATGTACATATGAGCGAAATCACATGCTAACTTTCTAACAATTGTTTCTCGAACCTCGTGCACTGGATATCCTATTCTATCCTATTCTAATACATGATACAAGACGAAGTCAATAGACGTAATGCACTAACAACGTCAATGAATTTGGCGATGATTACTTTAAGTTTGTAAATCCGTGAAGTCGGATCAAACAATAAGAAGCAAGTTGCAAATGTCGCTTGAAATGGAATGTCTGAATTCCGAGGAAACAAGCTTTTAGTTCTAAGGGAACACAAAGTCATGAATGACGCAATTATGCCAAGGTTATAAGCCCGGGGAATTGGGTAACCATGCCTAAGAGTAATACGAAATTGAAATGTAGTATAATGCAACTAATGTTAATGGGTTGGATAATGGAAATAAGGAAATCGGGAACGAATCGCTGGTAATTCGGTTTCCGTGATGTGAAATTTACATGGTTAGATCCGTAATTTTATTACGGACTCATAGGAAAAAGAATCGGTTAAAACGGACTAGCGAGTAAGAAGTTATTATAGTTTAAAGTTGGATTTTGGGGAATTTCCGGAGCTGGGTAAAATGCAGGTCCAGAAACTGGACCTACTGGAAAACGTACTACCCCGCGCCACGCGGGGAAAGCGCAAGACTCTGGCGCGACACGCGGAGCCTCCCGCGCCACGCGACAAAACTAACTGCTCCTAGCGCGACACGCGACAGGATCAGTTTTGAAATTTTATTTTTATTTTGATGATTTGACACTAGAACTTGTTTATATGCATTATAATTATGTCAAGACTAATTTTTAAAGTGGTTTTGGCCCTAGGTATGGTTGGGGTCTTCCCGAATGGTGATCAAGTATGATATCAAGAACCGAACACGCATTTTGAAGCTTCCGCGTTAACTTAACTTTGTTTAGACAATGATTTTGATGTAAATGAATTGTTAACCATGTTCTGAAGGTTTAAACTAGTCGGTAGTTGACTAGTAGAAGTTACTTTAAACTTTGTTTTTGTACTTATCATGAATATGTTTGGTCTCTAAACATGAAAATCTTTTGTAAACTCAAATTTAGTATAAATCCATGTAACTTATTAGTGAATCTCATTCTCATAACAAGGGTGTTACAAAATTCAACCCCTATACACAATACATACGGTTTGTATACGATCTAACAACTAATATACATTAACAAAATGAGGGTTAGATTCGCATAGGTTGATAGCGTAGATCTGTATCCGTATTCTAGGTGTAGATCCGTATACATATTCCAAGCGTAGATCGTATAGAGAGCGTATGTGTGGGTTTGGGTCGTATTGGTATGTTAACCCCCTGTGAATCAGGGGGTTATACTACGCTGATGTCTAATACGCATCGTATAGGCCTATACGATGCGTATTAGACCCCCTGAATTCTCAAACAACCTCTTGTATTTTGGGGAATTTCAGGGGGTCTAATACGCATCGTATAGGCCTATACGGCGTGTATTATGGTCCTTATACGAGACGGTTTTGGCCTATACGATGCGTATATGTCAAAAAAAATTAATTGTCCATTTACCTTTTCGATACGTATATGACCCGTATATTGACGCATTTTGCCATTACATGTCATTTTATGAAGTATAAGCTCTATACGTGTCATTCTAGCTGGTTGTTCTCTTCTTTGTTGTTGGACCTTGGACGTTGGCCGCCTGCGAGTGTTTACTTCTACGATAGGCGGTTTTTTGTCGCTCATGAATGGGTTCATCACCACCTTGATCTTCGATATGATGCTTTTCTTCACTTGCGGGGGTTGGGTAGACATTTTCAGTTTCGCATCTTCAAAGTCTTTTTCTACATCAACCTCTTCATCATCAACAGTTGATGGATTCAGGTCAAGTTTTCTCCAGAAAATGTCTATATCATCGAGCTGAATAATGTGTTCTGCAAACAAAAAAAAAACATTACACAGGAATATTAAATTAATACAATGAAACATTTTTATAAGTCTATAAGTACCTCTACTTTGCAATTTCTCCAAACGTCAGGCACATAACAACCCGCAACCCGTGTATAACAGGCAACCACATGTTGATCCAAATGACCGCAGCGTGCATAGTTTCCGTGTAATGCTCGTTTTCTAGTAGGTTAAGAGCGTGGACGGAAACTTTACAAAGTAGGTTGCGAAACATAGGAATCTCAAGGTAGTGGTTCATTCGCTTGGTGTGACTTTCTTCCAAACATTTTTTTATTTGCGTATATTGTTTTAGTACCAATGTATCCACCTTTTTCACCAGGGTTTCCAAACCGCATTTCGGTGTAGTGAGTTGTTTCTTTAATGCAGCATTTGCGCCTTCGGCTCTATTTTTCGTAGTTTGATAAAATGTTAGCGTTTGATTGGTCCATGCAGATACAAATTATAGCGGGATGTGTTTAACCAGTTTTCCCACAGGTAATTAAAAACATCTGAAAAAAACATATTCAAATTATATATCTATTTAAATAAATATATTAACTTAAAAGAAAATGCATCAACGTTTACGTTGATGATTAAGAAGGTGTATATGAAGGTTGGTGAGGTTATGATCGTATAACTCCTCGTTAGTAGAATCACACACAGTTTTCCATTGACGAACAAAGTCCTCCCAATCTGGTTGAGTAAATGAATTCTTGCAGTGCTTTTACGATATTCTGTAGGATGTGGAACCTGCAGAGATATCTGTGTGCGGCAGGGAATATTTTTTTACACGCGTTTATCAGTGCTTGGTCTTTGTCCCTAAGAATTACACGCGACTCCATACACTCGTTCAGCATGGATCTAATCCTCTCCAGGACCCAGACGTACGTTACCTCCTGCTCGTTTGAAAGAAATGCATGCGCAACACAAAAGGTTTGGTTTGTCGAAGTCATACCCACAACTTGAAAAAATAGAAGATTGTACATATTAGTTTTGTAGGTCGCGTCGTGTACAAATACTTACCTCGTTGAGGTCTGGCAACAACAACTGATTATCATGGGGACAAAAGGCGGAGACGACCTCCTCCGCGTGATCATCATTTCCTTTCCCATCGTAAGAATCAGGGACAACAGACCCCTCCTAATACAAACGGTGTGCTAAGTATTTGATAAACAAAACAAACAAAACAAGTTAAAAAATACTATACCACACTGCTTCCCGAAATAAACGTGCTCGTATTTGTGTCGGACGACTCGCCGAAAATGTAATTAAGGTTGAACCAAGACATGGTGGAATCTCGAATATAAAGAAAAAACTAAGTGAGGTAAGCACTGACTTTTGTGAAAGAAAATTTACAGACGAGTCGTATTGCAATTGAAATATATCGTCGATATGCTCATATAATTGAGCGTAATTTCTACGCCTTTAGGGTTATATAATCAAATCAATACGGGACCCGTATAGGGCTGAAGTAATTTCCAGTCAATCACTTTATGTCACTCTTGATAGACAACCTTGTATCAATACGCATCGTATATCCCTATGCGATGCGTATTGGATACGCATGTAAAGACAATATCAACCTTTCAATGACCTTAGAAATTGAATAAACCCAATACGGGTCGTAGGCATCTCATTCTCTCAAACAACCTAGAATTGACACCGGTAAAAGAAAAGTTAAAGAATTTTTCAACAAATAAAACCACCCAGAGACAGAGTTGATAAAACCCTGTTTGTAAACCTAGACGCCATAACCATGGCAAAACCCCAAAAACATTCAAAACCCCATGGCCGCAATGATCTCAAACCCAAAACCAAATCATCAAAAAAACTTAAAAAACCCAAACAAAAACCGCCGCAGCTCCCGCCGCCGCCACCACCGGCACCGGAATTGTTGACCACCGCTTCACAGCAGCTGCAGTTTTTCATTCAGCAGTATCAGTCAGCAAATAGGATACAACTCTCTTCTCTTGAACTTGAATCTTTTACTGGTATAATCTATTTATTTATACAAGTTTTTTAAATATGGTTTTTTTTATTTTTTTTATATATAAAAACCTGCGAAAAAAATAATAAAATTGTAAAAAAAAAATTGGTATGCTTTTTAGGCTTTTTTTAGTTAGTTTTTTGGTTTTCTCATTTAAACTAGTTTTCTCATGATCCATCCCCTAGCAATTTAACACTAATAATTCAGTGATATATCGGTTATATTGGTCAAATATCGGTGATATATCAGGTATATCGGTCAAATATTGGTCAATTTCGCCGATAATATCGGTACCGATATTATGTCCGATATTTTACCGATATGACCGATATCTCACCGGTATATCACCGATATTAACTGCATAGCCATAATCTTCTTTTATGTTAGTTGCTACACAAAAGAATTTAAGTAGGACTGTTCAAATATGTAGTGACCCTAACTTTTAACATTTTATAGCCTAAGTAAACAACATTAAATCTTTTATGCCCAACTTTAAAGTTTAAACCAAGCTGAGCTCAAGCTTAAGTTTTCAACTCGGTTTTATAAATATGACTGAGCTCAAGCTCGCCCTGGGTCGGCTCAGAATCTAAGCAAAGTTGAAGCTCGCCCTGGCTCGGTTCTTGAACAGCACTAATCATAGGTGGCAGCCATATGCAGATTGTTTTTGACTGAAATCTTATCACGTGATGCTCTTTTAATATGTTCCAAGAAACGATGACCTGATTTAGTGTTTGACCCTGAAATATTCTCAATTTATACTATGAATCAAGGTTTAAAAAAATGGAAACGAGTTTCGAGGCGTTTTCCCTTCGCCTCACGAGGCGTAAGCCTCGAGGCGTAAGCCCGAGGCGGAGTTAAAAAATAAATATAAATATTATATATCTTATAAAAATAGTAATACTAACTAAATTCATCATCAAATTCATCAAAATAATCAAAAACACACATAAAAAAGACATAAACTGCTTGAAATTGACACAAAACTCAAAAACAAATATCAAAAACCCCTGAGGCGCAGCCTTTTTAGCGCCTCAACCCCTCTGAGGCGCACATACAGTATAAACCCCCTGAGGCGCGCCTCAGAATTGTTTTCTGGCCGTTTCGCCTTGAGGCGCGCCTCGAGCGCACGCCTCAACCGTTTTTTAAAACCATGCTATGAATTATAAAACCCTTGAAAAAAATTGTAACTGGTCATAAAGCTTCAAGAAAGCCTTTATAAGACAACAACATAGTCAGATGAAGTTGGATTGCATTTTAATTACAAGTTGTTTTATTTATTGTTCTTTACGCAGATGCATGTATAGTGAAGCTTTCTGAAAGCATACCTCAGGATGTGAATCATTTAAGTGAACATATGAAGGCTTCATTCGGATCATCTTGGAAAGAAGCCTTGTGTACGAAGCAACTACCCGGGAAAAGCTGTGAACCTGGGAGTCCAACACTGCTTACGATCAGTTTATCTGCTTTGAGATCGCTGGAACTTTTCAGGTGCAAACTGACTCTTTAACCGTACAAAGCAATATTATGATTCTTCGACTTTGCAAAATTATGTTTTGATGTTGTTGCCACCCGTTTGATACAATCTATTACTCTACGTAGGGGTTTTTTTTATTTGCGTTTTGGAACTGGTTATGTGATTAATTTGAAATAATCGGTTTTTTAATGTTTGGTTAACAGATTCTGCTTTAATTTATTGATTATTTTTAGTGTTAAAATAAAACTATTTCTTGATCCCTTGCTTTGAGCTATGTAGTTAATATCCCGATATATCAACCGATATATCAGTGATATATCGGTTATCGGTCCCCTGCCGAGATAGCGGTACAAAATACTGGTCAGAATATCGGTACCGATAATATCAGCGATATTGTCCGATATTTGATCGATAAATCACCGATTTTCCTGATATCAGTACCATTCTTCTTATTTCTACTGTTCATTTTTCTTCTTATTACTGCTATTAGTGTTTTAAGTCTTAATTGTTATTTGTTAGTTGTTACTGTTAAATGTTAGTGTTTTAAGTCTTAGTCAGTTCTTACTTGTTACAATTGTTAGTGTTAAATTGCTATATATGTAAATTTAGCATGATATTAAAATTACCGATATCCCACCGCAATAACCGATATCTCAAATATCGGTCCTTGACCGATATCCGATATTTTACCGTATTAACTACTTAGGCTTTGTGAGACTTGTATTTCAATTTCACAAACCATCTCTATTGTCTCACAAAATTGTCATTTTTAGTAATTAATATACTGTCTGCTGATTTCTTAAACCGTCAAGAGTTTAACAAACATTCCAAGATTCTCCAGTCATTTTTAAATGTTAATGCATTTATCCTCTTTGCTGCAAATCTGCAGGGGTTTGAAGGCTTTTACTAAAGAATGTCCTGCTGCAAAACTTTTTGCGAAGCATTTGAAGATCGAAGAACAGGTAATACATACTTTTAAGAACCTTACTGAACACTTGTTGATAGCTGATGCTGAGTATCAAAAAGGGGTTAAACGGGATCATATGTGAAATGCTTTTGGTACCCAAGTGACACCTCGTCATTTTCTTTGGTAGCAATTTTAAAGACCCCCCCCATACCGTGTGGCCTTAGTTAGACTTCATTTTTGAAACTCCAAAGTAGTTGGTGTTAGGGGCCTAGTTGTTAAAAGCCATCGCCTCTTGAACCTAGGCCCATTTTTCGGGCGAGGCGAAGCAGTTGCGCTTTAAGTCGAGGAAATTGCGCTTTAACTCTCCAGGTGATGGTTCAAGCGCACATTCCGGAAAGATTCCTAGCTTCCGGAGAGTTTCCGGCTAAATTCCGACAAGATTCTAGCCAAATTTCTACTTTTAATCAAGGAAAACTACTTTTCAACACTAATACACTAATATTTTGGTACTAACTGGATGATATAAAGTGTTGCATAATAGACTTTGTTTATTTTATTTGAAGAATAGTATTCTTTTTCTAATACCTAATATTATTTTTTTTTTATTTTTCATTATGCGCTTTATTTTATCAGGCCCTCGCTATTTTTGCGCTTTGCGCCTAGGCCCCAGGCGAGGCCTATGCGCCTTGAGTGCGCCTAGTGCGTTTAATAACTATGGTTAGGGGTATTCATCGAGTTGAGTTTCAATTATCTTGAGTTGTTCGGGTGCGAAAACCGAACCGAAGTCGCATTTGAATCATAAACTAGATCTCCTGTTAAACAGTTTTAGTTAATTTTCTCCAATCCGAGATTAAAAAAAGTTTAGAACAAATTACTACTAAAGTTCAAACTTTCGACTACTTGGTGAGCCAAAAGTACAAATTACAACTTAAGATTTGAAGTTCAAAGTTTCTAATTTAAGGTTGGGACGTTCAGTTCAAAGTTCTAGTAGAGTAGTAGCCAATTCTTCACAATATGAGACACCATTTGGTGATTCGACTAAATGCAGTTTTCAATGATTAACAGGTGTAGACTCTGTACAATTACAAAAAATAGAGATTCACGTTTCCAATAGATGCTATTTATATTCTAAAAAAATGTTATTGAGGTTTGTTCAAAAGTTGGTCATTCGCAAAGCAGTTTTTAGATTTGTGTTGGGTCCAAAAGCAGAAAACCAAAAAACCGTGATAATTACTAGATTTTCTGAATATAGAGTTTATATTTCAGACTGTGTGAAAAAGTGTTATAAATTTATTTTTGGCTTCTCACGCTTCTTTGCTGCTAATCATGTGCTCCATGTGATCTTGGCTTCAGGTTTCCTGTTTAAAGAATCATGTCAATGTTGCTTGTGGAACACCAAGCAGGTAGGCTTGAGGTGTATGTTTGCCTTCCCAACATTTTTTGGGTCTACTTTTTTATAACTTTTTAAACATACATTACATAAATATTAGAGTTAAATGCCATTTTAGTCCCTGTGATTTGGGCCAATTTGCTAGTTTAGTCCAAAGGTTTCATTTTTCGTCTGTGGGTCCAAAAAGGTTTCACCATTGCCATTTTGGTCCACTGGGTTAGCTTCATCCATTTTTTCTGTTAACAAGAAGGGCAATTCGGTCATTTTATATGTAATTCTGTGAACTAGAAGGGCAATTCGGCCATATAAAATGACCGAACTGCCTTTCTCGTTAACAAAAATAATGGATGAAGTTAACCCAGTGGACTAAAATGGCAACGCTGAAACCTTTTTGGACCCAAATGCGAAAAATGAAACCTTTGGACTAAACTGACAAAGGGTATGTTTGGCAAAAGTAGCTGAAAGCTGGTGGCTGGTAGCTGTAGCTGGTAGCTAGTAGCTGTAGCTTTTTAGATATATTTGGTGTTTGATAGAGTAGCTAAAGCTTTTAATAAAATGTATAAAATGGACATAACTAAAAATTTAGAAAGTTGGTGCATTAAAAAGTTTCTTATTTTTAGAGGTTAAAATAGTCATTTTTTCCCTAAAAGCTTGTAGCTCCTTCTAAACGCTACTAGTAGTAGCGTTCAACCAAAAGCTTCAAGCTCCTAACCTAAAAGCTTAAAGCTCCTTCAACCAAACAAGACTTTTTATTGAGTAGGAGCTTTTTTTTAAAAGCTTAAAGCTAGAAGCTCCTAAAAGCTCCATGCCAAACATACCCAAAATGACCCAAACCACAGGGACTAAAGTGGCATTTAACTCTAAATATTATTATAAACATATCAATAAACTAATGATCCATTTTTGTTGATTAAGAAAGTTGTTTGTATACTTTTGAGTATATTTAGGGACACCTAAACCGTTTAGTTATTTTACCCGTTTAATTTATACCAATAAACTTTTACACAAGTTGACCCATTTTAACATAAAGGTTCAAAACTTCAAATCAACTTAAATGAATTAGAAGTAATTCTTTTTTGTAAAGGCAAGCCTTTTAGTATCTAGCAGTTTATGTCGATTTTTTTGTTTGATATATCAATGGCTACTTGTTTCAGGATCAAAAAGTTAATTGACCTGGAAGCGTTGGGTCTATCACGATTATCAGTTCTTGTACTCGACATGCACACAGATGTTAAGGGATATTCTCTGTTTAGCATCCCTCAAATCAGGTTATATTTCCAACTACATGTGTATGATGTTTTTATCGTCTTCTTATAATTTTGTCCGCCTCTCTTTGCATTTTCGTCTCATTATCTCAAAATCTTCATTTTTTATCATGTTTGGACTCATATTGAAGTATTGATCGGATTGAATATTAATTTTTGCGCAGGGATGAGTTTTGGGAATTGTACACAACCCACTTTCACCAAAGACTCCTAAACGGCAGTCTTCGCATCTGTCTTTACGGAACCGTAGATGCTAACAACTTCAAAAGAAGAATGAAGGGAAAATCAGAAGCCGACGAGTGAGCAATTGCCTTAAGTATATTACTAAAGGTGACAATTTTGATCAGTTTGCTTATAAATGGGTCGGTTTGGGTTATGTTTCATTTTTAACGGATCAAACAGGTATAAGCTAATTAAATGATTTAATAAAATAGATAATATACATAGAAACCTCAATAGACTACTATACCAAAAGAAGTCAATAATGCTTTTGTGATTTGTTATCATGTTTAGCACCCTATTATTTAATTTAAAAATAAAAAAATAAAAAATGAGTAGTAAGGTGTTTTGGGTTGGCCCCAACTTCACCTGATGTGTTTTGATCCGCATAGATTACCTCTTTTGACACGTTATCCAACCTGCCTAATTTTTATTTTTACTTGGATCATATTTCAGGTTTATTGTGCATGCTTAAGAGGCTGGATATGTATGATCATGAATGTTATTTGGAATTCATAGAAGACATTACATGAGGATGGTCAAAGAGGACCCGAAAACTTGAGAGGTTCTAATCGAAAACAGAGAAAAAAAAACTTAATATTTTTTTTTGCTCTTGACACTATTTGGTTAATGGATCTGTTTACATTGTCAAAAAAAATATTAAGTAGCCGTAGCTTTGATTCGTAGTCTGTCTTTCACGTTAGCATGTAAGGGCTTCTTGTAGGCACAACATTGTTCATTTCTTCTTCGATCATTGTTTGTTCCAACATAACCTTGCTCATTTACCGGGCGGAACTAACGTGTAAGTAGCCTAGCCGTAGCATGGGCTACAGCTCAACCCCGTATTTGCAGTGTATTTTTTTTGGTTTTATACATAGGATACCCCTAAGAGAAAAATATAAAACTTGATATTATTAATAAAGCCCAAATGATAGCCCAAATGATAATTAAACACAAACTATAATACCAAAAGAATAAAATAAACCATTGATTATGGGCATGGGTAGCAATTGGAAACTGGATGGAAACCCGAACGTTGAAGTGTCGAACATTCAACATCGCACGAACAGGAGTATAGGACAGAAGCCGACAATTAGCGATTCAGCCCTGCTCACGCCTCACTGTCTGAAAATCGATTCAACCTGTTGTTGTGTCGCCGTTGACCGGCAGACCTGTTCGATTTCTTGTCCTTTGAATCTTTGATAGTTTGATTTCTTGTATGATGATGTTATAGTTTATCTAGAATTCTAGTCTAGTAGTTTGTATATTTGTTAATTGTTAGGTTTTAAGACTTCTTTATCGTTTTTTTATTATAGTTAACAGAATTACATATAAAATAACCAAATTGACCTTCTCGTTAACAGAAAAAATGGATGAAGTTAACCCGGTGGACTAAAATGGCAACGGTGAAACCTTTTTGGACCCAGAGACACGGAAAATAAAACATTTGGACTAAACTGACAAAAATGACCCAAACCACAGGGACTAAAATCGCATTTAACTTGTAATTCTTGTTTTGAAGTTTATTATAATGATTCATGTATTCTCTTAGTAATTTACATCCTAATACGTTTTTTTACTAATTACTTTTAATTCCACTTTAGGTTAAGGTATCACTTTTTAAGTTTACTAATCTTTGTTATGTTTGTTATTATAATCAAGTTTCGTTAAGACTTATACTAATTATAAATAGACATAACTTTATGTGTACTTTTCTTAACCTTACAATCTTACATTATATACATAATTATATGTACTTATAAACCTTCTTTCTAGTTACTAAGTTATAATTATTTACAGTTAAGTCTTAATGTTTTATCAAATGTTATCATTTAATAATAAAAAAAAAAAATATGATATGTTAGGCTATTAGGCTGCGAGGTATGGGACATTATGTCCATGCCACCTTTGCAAGAACACACCAATAGCGCCCCCACCCCCATACTGTCGGCGCTTTAGGGGGCGCTATTGTACCCTCACCAGCGCAATAGCGAGCATTCACGGGAGAAACTTGTTGGTTGTTGTGCTTTGACTATTGAATCAATGGTAACTTTTAAAAAAAATCACTCCAAATCAGTTAATATCTCCTCTATGTATACACACACTCTCTTATTTTATTTCACTCAAACCACTCAATACTCAAATTTTGTATACCCTTAACCGTTTCATACCCTCAATCTCTTTAAAATTTTCAAAGGCACGTCGTTGGACCGAGGCTGAGGCTGAGAACATAGCGTTAGTCACAAGTTGGGTGGATACGGTCGATTTAGGATTCTCTGCCGATTCGCCTCAATGTTGGAGCATAACTAGGACCACATTCTACAAACATGTAGGTGAGAATTTTCGTGGAAGAGAACAAATTCTAGGAAGGTTTATACACCTACGCATAAAGTGTACTCATTTTGAGATGTGCTATGTCACTGTGTTGAACTGCGAGGAAGGTGTAGCCGAGGATGAAGCGCTTGCTGAGGCACGTACCGAGTTCGAAGCACAGTACGTAAGGCCGTTTGATCACATTGCGGCTTGGAGGATTTTGCGAAACCTGATTGGGGGCTTGGCGCGACACGTCCTTAGTTTACGTTTGTTTTATTTAAATGTTTGACTTTTTATTTATGTGTTATGTTTTTTTTTCTAAGTAAATTAAATGTTATGGTTTTTTAATTTTTTTAGTTATTTAAATGTTATGTTTTTATTTCTACTTTATTTAAATGTTGTTTACATAAAAAGATATTAATTAGGTAATTATTGAAGAGGCTTTATTCTATACCGTGTGCTTTATTCTAAAAAGACAATTGAGCCCCTTATCCTATGTGGCGTCTACGTATTGATGATTTAACACAATGGAACCCCTATATTCCATACCTCGTATCCTTAGTGTTTTATCAAATGTTATCACTTAACAACCCCAAGTATTCTCTATTCATGACTTATATTTAGGTTATTAATTAGTTTTAATTCACGTCATTTAAACTTTAGATTCTCTATTTTAAGTTCACATCGAAAGTTAAAGGTTTAGGTTTATGTTTCGGTTTAGAGTTAAGAGTTCCTACCTATTGTAGTGAATAGTGATAGTCTTTTCCTAAGGGGGTGTTTGTTTTTTGCAAGAAGTATTTCCTAACCTCTTATGTATGCGTCGCGCAGACCACGCGCAGACCTTTGGGTCTGCAACGTGTTTGTTTGTTTGGAAGAGTTTTCACTAAAAAACCTCTTCTAGGGCTTCCTCGCGCAGATCTGGACCATCCTCTTCAAAACTCTTCAAAACACTTCTCTCTTTCAAATCTCAAAACCCTAGCACACATCTCACTTCTCCAGCGACCTCACCTTCTCCGCCACCCCCTCCACCTTCGCCGCCCCTCCACCTCCGCCACCCCCTCCACCTCCGCCGCCCCTCCACCATCGTTCACCCCCTCCAGCCGTTCAACCTTCTAAATCGACAACCATCTCCAGTGTCGTTTACCCCCTCCAGTCGTTCAACCTTCTCAATCGACACTCATCTCCACCGTCGTTCACCCCATCTCAGTCGAGACACGGGTATATTTTAAGGTTTTTTTTTCAAAAAATTGTTCGATGTCTGAACTGATTTTGGCTGTGAATGATTTTGGCCGAACTGATTTTGGTTGTGAATGATTTTGGCTGAACTGAATTTTTTCTTGATTTTGGCTTTGAATGATGAAACAGACATGAGAAATAGTCACGAGAATGATTTTGGCTGAACTGATTTTGGCTATGAATGATTTTGGCTGAACTGAAAAAAATGTTTTTTTTTCAAAAAATCAACGTAACTTTTTATCTCAGCAATGTTCTAGATAGTGAAATTGTATCACATAATGGAAATGTGGAATAAGATAATCTTCTAGAGAAACAGATATGAGAAATAGTCACGAGAATGATTTTTGTTTTTGGTTGTGGTTGTGTTATGAAGTATATTGAATGAATATGCATACACAACTATATAGATTCAAGCATTTCTTGCACTCCACTAGTTAAAAGTTGTTAACTATAAAGAAAGACTGGCAATATAAAGTTGGTAGAAAAGATTGTTAATGCACAACCAAACTTCCAACACGAGTAGATTCATATGTCGACTAGTGTTTGTTGAAACTTGTATGTGTTATTGGGTAAGGCTTCTTGCGGTCTCTCGGCGAAATTTTGGGCAAGTTGGCATGTTTGTTTTTCTATATTTTTAACACTAGCCCGTTGGTTTCTAATTTCAGCTTCAGTTTGTAGGAACTTTCTGAGACCTTTTATCAAATTCGGAGAAGAGGCGAGTGATAATATCCTCAAGCCTTTCTCTTCCTCCTTTTTGTTGTGGTTGGAAACCTTGTTGCTCATTTCGTGGTTGTTGTTGAAAGTTATATCGTTGATTTTGATTTTGTTGGTTATTACCCCCCGATTCCCTCCAACTAAAGTTAGGATGATTACGGCACTCGGGAGTGAAAGAGTTACTTGGAGCTCCCGTTGGTCGTGGCCGATTATTTAGGTAATTTACCACTTCTGTTTTGTGACACCCCAAGAAAACCAGTAATCTTCGCAAACCTGCTCGGGGAGCCGCGATACAATACAGGTAAACAACGTCACACCACTAGCTTCCTCAGTAACCGCATGCTAAATTTCGGGACGAAATTTCTTTCAAGTTGGGGATAATGTGACAACTCGAATTTCCGACATTCTTTATTCGCATTTATTGCACGTTGACCGTCTAGATTATTGCTTACACGAATTATTTACCTGGTAATTGTGCACACTAAATTATAGTTAAGATGATAATCTTGATTTTTGAGTGATAAGGTGTAAGTACTTGACTGCATGATTAACTGTAAACTGTTTGAGACCTGAACAACTCGACGAAACACAATATCTGTTTCGCCATAACCACTCTCGACGAAACAGATTGTTTCGCCAACCATCCACTCGACGAAACAGGTCAGTTTCGCCGAGCCCAGTTTCACCAAAGCCCAGTTCGGGCCCAACATGTTATTTTGAGTTTTAAAAACGCGAAACAACATCAGTTTTACATCTGCTATCAAATTAGAACCCTAGAGCGCCTCTTTCTCTCCTGTGTGACGGCAGTGGAGGTTCCCGAAGATATCTTATCGATCGATTCGTATTTCTCTTATTTCGGTTAGTGTGTAACTATTGTTTATTATATGCTTGATTGAATCGTGAAGTATTTGCTGATTACCATGAGTTATTTGTGAATGGGTAATGATGAGAAGCATATGATTAAATCGATTTGATGTTTGATTTCACACAACTTGTTGTTAATAAACTTTTGTTTAATGGCCGACACACTTGAATCTTTCACATGTAATCGGGTTCTTTGAATTAAAAGAGGTGAGAGATCCATATTCCATGAATATAATTGGACCACAGGATCCTTTGACTGTTTGTTGAAATTCTTGATATAGTGGATTGTAAGTTGTTTGTTGATTGGGCCGCTATTTTAAAACATACATATATTATGGGAATTAATAGGAGTACTTGCTGTTTTGTTTTGACTATGTGTTGGTAGTTTGTTAAAGTCAAACCATGTGCACACTTAGGGTGTATTGTCAGATTAGATAAGGGATGAATTCTATGTGTTAATGATCTTGCAATCCACTACATATTTTGGGGTCCAATAATAGTATGAGAACATGTAATAATGGTCGGCCATGGATGTTGGGATTTATAAAAGTAATGATAGATGCCAACTGATAATTTATTATGATTCTGTATGTTTGAGGATTTGCTGTTTTGCGGCTGTTAGGGTATTTTGGGGATGTTTCTGCAACTGAACCGTTCGACGAAACAGAACTCTCGGCGAAACAGAATGTGTTTCGCCAAGGGAAGTCGACGAGATAGAGATATGTTTCGCCAAACAAGACTCGACGAAACAGGACATGTGTTTCGTCAATATATGTGTTTCGCCAACTATGTAATCAGTTCAGTAACCTACTTAAATTCTGTTAAAAGTTAACCTGGTTAGTTACTACTGTTAAGAATTAACTGGAATATCTAACTACTGTTAAATGATATACATGACTTGTGTGATTGTGAATACGTACTACATGCTCATACGTGTACCACTCGTGACTACAAACTGATTGTTCTATACGTGCATACTTTAGGACGTGATTGATTTACTTTGAGCACATACTTAGCATACCGAGCAAACCAAGGTGAGTTCACACTCTTTCTAAGGCATGGGATTCCCGGTGGTTGGGAATGGGTTAAAGAAACTAAAATGGAACCTACATATCCTCCTTGGGTAGGATATGTACCGCCATCCTCCATGGGTAGGATGCCAATATTAATCCTGCGTATTCTCCTTGGGTAGAATACGTACGTTCGTCCGGTAGGACAACAACCTTAACGTACGTAAAACCTACGTACACTCACACTCGCTACGGTCCTTGGATCAAGAAGGGCACGTACAAACACGACTAGTCTAACACATGGGGAAGCCCCCACTAATCTTCGCACAGATGCCTGAAAAGGCCGCGATACGGCCATAAACCTTCGCACAGATGCCTGAATAGGCCGCGATACGGCCACTAATCTTCGCACAGATGTCTGGAGGACCGCGATGGGAATTAATAAGAAACATGGTTTACAAAACGAACAACTGACTTACGAAACGAATTCTATAACTGAATAACCAACTGTGAACTCGCTCAACTAGTTGTTGACTCTCTGTTACATGCCTTGCAGGACCTTAGGTACTTTTGGAGCTTGCACGGGAGGCACGGTCGTTGTGGACATGGATCGTGAATGTGTTGTTAAACATTATAACCTTTTGTACTTAAACTTATGTTGGGTTTTACATTAATGCTTCCGCTACACACTTGTTTATATTTGGTTTTGTAAACACCTATCGTATTGATGAATGACTTTTGATATATATGTACTTATGTTCAATATGATTGGTGGCTTGATCCTGGTCATGTCACGCCTCCAAGCGGTGGTACTCCGCGTGTGGATTTTGGGGGTGTGACAGATTGGTATCAGAGCCATTGGTTATAGAGAACTCGGTTTTAATAAGGGGAAAACGATTTTGTTAAAACCAGACTATAACCAGAACAGTGCTCTCAACGATCCACAACGACGCTTCGCTCCACGTGCAAGGCTCAACATCATAGGTACTACTATTCATGTTACTTTACCTACTTGCTAGAATTACATAGAACTTTGCTCGTGGTATGCTCAGATTACAGAACCTACTATAAGTTATTGCTTGAGAATACTGTGTGCTCACTCTCTTCGCACTATTCGCGAACCTCTCACCCACATGTTCTCCTTGATGTCAAGATCATGGGTGGACGCGTTAACCTAACTCAAGCCCAGTTGGCGGCTTCGATCACTGAACAAGTTACCGCAGCACTCGCAGCTGCCCAGGCAGGAGGTGTAACCTGCCATCACCACTTACTCTAGGATCTTTAGATCCTACTCTCGTAAACCAACACTCGTGCTCAAGTATGCTTACTCTTACGCACACGACAAGTCAACACGCTCAGCCACCTGTGTGCACATACACGACTTTTATGGACTGTCGTCCTACTACTTTCAGCGACACTGAAGGAGCTGTTGGACTCCTCCATTAGTTCGAGGAACTCGAATCGGCCTTCGAATGTGCGAATGACCTGAGGCTCGTAAGGTGAAATATGCCACTGATATTCTCGAAGGCACTGCGCAAACTTGGTGGAGCGCGCAAGTTACGATACTGGGGCTGGCGGCTGCTAATGCCACCCCATGGAATGATTCTAAGGAACTGATCAAACGTGAATACAGTAGTTATGATGCCATCCACAAGTTGGAAGTGGAGTTCTTTAACATGACGATGACGGGATCAGAGATAGAAGCGTGCAAGATTACGATCCAACAAACTGGCAATTTTGTGTCCAACTATGGTGGATCCTCCCATAAAGAGCTTTGAGCTGTACCTCAAGGGTTTAGTACCAGGAATTCAAAACCATGTGATGACGGCTAAACTTGCTACTATTCAAGATGTTACTCATCTTGCTCATCGTCTCACAGACCAGGCAGTGGAACAGAACAAGCTGCCTCAACGTATCAGCACTACTACTTCTGCTACCCTCAGTGACAACGAATGAAAGTGGGATGGAACCTCTAGCAAGGATTCGACTACGATTCCGTCCCAGGCACTAGCAGTGAAAGGTCGATGACAACTAAAGTCCTGATCAGCAACATTTAGTATCCAAGGGCAGGGTGGATACAGGGGGAAACCACCCTAAGCGCAAATGATGTAACCTGCACCACCGCGGGCAGGGCAAACGCAATCATTATCAATAATGCAACAAGCTTGGTCATGGAACCAAAGATGGTAGAAACTCACGTCCTGCAAACCAGAACCGACAACAACAGCCACAAGATCTATAGAATCGGCGGCAACAGCAGGGTAACAAGGGATGTTATCAGACGATGCTGAAGGTCACTTCAAAATACACTGCCCACGGTTGAACCAGAACCAGAACTAGAACCACAACCAAGGAAACGGGAACAATAATGGAGACAACAATGGGGGTAATAACGACGGCAATGTTGCCAGGGGTCGAGTGTTCGTGATGGGTCAGGGTGATACTAGGAATGATCCCAACTTGGTGATGGACTTTCCTTATCAATCGTATTCCTATAATTTTGGGTAGTTTTGACATCGTCACTGGTATGGATTGGTTATCCCAACAGCAAGCAGAGATTCTATGCAAGGAGAAGATTATTCGCATTCCCCGTACTGGCAAAGAACCTCTTGAAGTTCAAGGCGACAAGAGTGGTGTCGTGAGTGGCATCATCTCCTTCTTGAAGGCACAGAAGTGTTTGCGAAAGGGCCACTCAGCTATATTAGCACTCGTTTCTGATAAATCGATGAAAGAGAAAAAGTTAGAGGGTATTCCAGTTGTGCGTGATTTTCCTCAGGTGTTCCGTGAAGATTTACCTGGGCTACCGCCTCATCGCCAGGTCGAATTCTAGATCGAGCTAGTTCCAGGAGCAGCACCCATAGCTCGAGCACCCTATCGCTTAGCTCCAACTGAACTGGAAGAACTGTCTAAGCAACTGCAAGAACTTTTGGAAAAGGGTTTCATACGTCCTAGCTCTTCGCCCTGGGAAGCTCCAGTATTATTTGTGAAGAAGAAAGACGGCACTTTCCGCATGTGCATAGATTACCGCTAACTGAACAAGGTAACCGTGAAGAATCGCTATCCTCTTCCACACATCGACGACTTATTCGACCAGTTGCAAGGGTCGAGCTATTACTCGAAGATTGATCTGAGGTCAGGTTACCATCACTGAGAGTCCGGGATGAGGACGTCTCCAAAACAGCATTCAGAACTCGCTACGGCCATTACGAGTTTTTGGTCATGCCATTCGGGCTAACGAACGCGCCTGCGATTTTCATGGATCTTATGAATAGGGTGTGCAAACCTTATCTTGACGAGTTGGTTATTGTTTTCATCGACGACATCCTAATTTATTCAAGGAATCGGGAGGAACACGAACAGCATTTACGACTTATTCTGGAACTCCTTCGAACGGAACAGCTGTACGCTAAGTTTTCAAAATGCGACTTCTGGCTTCGTGAAGTCCACTTTCTAGGCCATGTGGTAACCAAGGATGGGATTCATGTCGATCCATCCAAAGTAGATTCGATCAAGAACTGGCCTGCACTTAGTACACCAACCGAAATACGCCAATTCTTGGGTTTGGCGGGTTATTACAGACGATTCATCATAGACTTTTCAAAGATTGCACAGCCGCTTACACTACTGACACAGAAAGGTGTTGTTTATTGTTGGGGTAATACACAGGATACAGCGTTTCAGCACTTAAAGGATAGACTTTGTAGCGCACCTATCCTCTCATTGCCTGAAGGCACGGACGATTTTGTAGTTTACTGCGACGCATCCATCCAAGGTCTTGGATGTGTGCTGATGCAACGGAATAAAGTTATTGCTTATGCTTCACGCCAACTTAAGATTCACGAACGGAATTACACTACGCACGATTTAGAGCTTGGAGCTGTTGTTTTTGCACTTAAGATATGGCGACACTATTTGTATGGTACCAAGTGCGCAATCTACACTGATCACAGGAGTCTCGAACATATTTTCAAGCAGAAAGTGTTGAACATGCGACAACGTCGAGGGGTCGAATTACTGAACGATTACGAATGTGCCATAAAGTACCATCCGGGCAAAGCCAATGTGGTGGCCGACGCCCTCAGTCGAAAGGATACTACACCTAGGCGTGTACGAGCATTGCAACTCACTATTCAGTCTAGTCTTCCTTCACAAATACGAGATGCTCAGGTAGAAGCATTGAAACCAGAAAACGTTAGGGCTGAAGCCCTACGCGGCTCAAGGCAAAGGTTAGAACAAAAGGCAGACAGAGCCTACTATGTAACAGGATGCATCTGGGTCCCACTCTATGGCAACTTACGCGAGCTTGTAATGGATGAAGCTCATAAGTCTCGCTACTCAGTACATCCTGGTTCGGATAAGATGTACCACGACCTCAGAACTACATATTGGTGGCCTAGCATGAAAGCCCACATAGCCACATACGTTAGCAAATGCTTGACTTGTGCGAGAGTCAAGGCAGAATATCAGAAACCGTCAGGACCACTCCAACAACCTGAGATACCACAATGGAAATGGGAGCAAATTTCCATGGACTTTGTTACTGGTCTACCCAGATCTCAGCGCGGAAATGATACTATTTGGGTGATCGTGGATCGACTCACAAAGTCTGCTCACTTCTTGGCTATCAAAGAAACAGACAAGTTCTCTACCTTAGCAGACATCTACTTAAAAGAAGTGGTCTCGAGGCACGGGGTGCCCACCTCTATTATCTCTGACCATGACGCACGTTTTACTTCAGAACTGTGGCAAGCAATGCACAAATCTTTTGGCTCTCGATTAGACATGAGCACAACTTATCATCCTCAGACAGATGGGCAATCTGAGCGCACTATTCAAACTCTATAAGACATGCTTCGGGCGTGCGTAATTGACTTTGGCAAGGGCTGGGAAAAGCATCTGCCACTTGTGGAATTTTCATACAACAACAGCTACCACACCAGCATTAAAGCTGCTCCGTTTGAGGCATTGTACGAGCGTAAATGCCGATCACCTCTTTGTTGGGCAGAGGTGGGTGACAGTCAGATCACAGGTCCAGAAATGGTAGTTGACACTACTGAAAAGATTGCTCAAATACGACAACGCATGGCGGCAACTCGTGACCGTCAGAAGGCATACACAGATAAAGACAGGAAACTACTCGAATTCCAGGTTGGGGATCGAGTGCTACTCAAAGTTTCACCCTGGAAGGGTGTTGTTCGTTTTGGCAAACGCGGCAAACTTAATCCACGATACGTCGGACCTTTCAAAGTCATAGAGAAAATAGGCAAAGTGGCCTACAGACTGAACTTACCAGCTGAACTCAGTGCAGTTCACAATGTCTTTCACGTGTCCAATCTGAAGAAGTGTACATCAGATGAGACCCACATAGTTCCCTTGAAGGAACTCACTATCGACGAACGGTTGCACTTCGTCGAGGAACCTGTTGAAATCACGGACCGGGATGTTAAGGTCCTCAAGAACACGAGAATCCCTCTTGTACGAGTTCGTTGGAACTCCCGTCGCGGCCCAGAGTTCACCTGGGAGCGTGAAGATCAAATGAAACTCAAGTATCCCCAGTTATTCGGAACCAATGCAACTACTACTGAGGCTGAAGCTACCAATACAGAATTTCGGGACGAAATTCCAAATCAACGGGGGGATAATGTGACACCCCAAGAAAACCAGTAATCTTCGCAAACCTGCTCGGGGAGCCGCGATACAATACAGGTAAACAACGTCACACCACTAGCTTCCTCAGTAACCGCATGCTAAATTTCGGGACGAAATTTCTTTCAAGTTGGGGATAATGTGACAACTCGAATTTCCGACATTCTTTATTCGCATTTATTGCACGTTGACCGTCTAGATTATTGCTTACACGAATTATTTACCTGGTAATTGTGCACACTAAATTATAGTTAAGATGATAATCTTGATTTTTGAGTGATAAGGTGTAAGTACTTGACTGCATGATTAACTGTAAACTGTTTGAGACCTGAACAACTCGACGAAACACAATATCTGTTTCGCCATAACCACTCTCGACGAAACAGATTGTTTCGCCAACCATCCACTCGACGAAACAGGTCAGTTTCGCCGAGCCCAGTTTCACCAAAGCCCAGTTCGGGCCCAACATGTTATTTTGAGTTTTAAAAACGCGAAACAACATCAGTTTTACATCTGCTATCAAATTAGAACCCTAGAGCGCCTCTTTCTCTCCTGTGTGACGGCAGTGGAGGTTCCCGAAGATATCTTATCGATCGATTCGTATTTCTCTTATTTCGGTTAGTGTGTAACTATTGTTTATTATATGCTTGATTGAATCGTGAAGTATTTGCTGATTACCATGAGTTATTTGTGAATGGGTAATGATGAGAAGCATATGATTAAATCGATTTGATGTTTGATTTCACACAACTTGTTGTTAATAAACTTTTGTTTAATGGCCGACACACTTGAATCTTTCACATGTAATCGGGTTCTTTGAATTAAAAGAGGTGAGAGATCCATATTCCATGAATATAATTGGACCACAGGATCCTTTGACTGTTTGTTGAAATTCTTGATATAGTGGATTGTAAGTTGTTTGTTGATTGGGCCGCTATTTTAAAACATACATATATTATGGGAATTAATAGGAGTACTTGCTGTTTTGTTTTGACTATGTGTTGGTAGTTTGTTAAAGTCAAACCATGTGCACACTTAGGGTGTATTGTCAGATTAGATAAGGGATGAATTCTATGTGTTAATGATCTTGCAATCCACTACATATTTTGGGGTCCAATAATAGTATGAGAACATGTAATAATGGTCGGCCATGGATGTTGGGATTTATAAAAGTAATGATAGATGCCAACTGATAATTTATTATGATTCTGTATGTTTGAGGATTTGCTGTTTTGCGGCTGTTAGGGTATTTTGGGGATGTTTCTGCAACTGAACCGTTCGACGAAACAGAACTCTCGGCGAAACAGAATGTGTTTCGCCAAGGGAAGTCGACGAGATAGAGATCTGTTTCGCCAAACAAGACTCGACGAAACAGGACATGTGTTTCGTCAATATATGTGTTTCGCCAACTATGTAATCAGTTCAGTAACCTACTTAAATTCTGTTAAAAGTTAACCTGGTTAGTTACTACTGTTAAGAATTAACTGGAATATCTAACTACTGTTAAATGATATACATGACTTGTGTGATTGTGAATACGTACTACATGCTCATACGTGTACCACTCGTGACTACAAACTGATTGTTCTATACGTGCATACTTTAGGACGTGATTGATTTACTTTGAGCACATACTTAGCATACCGAGCAAACCAAGGTGAGTTCACACTCTTTCTAAGGCATGGGATTCCCGGTGGTTGGGAATGGGTTAAAGAAACTAAAATGGAACCTACATATCCTCCTTGGGTAGGATATGTACCGCCATCCTCCATGGGTAGGATGCCAATATTAATCCTGCGTATTCTCCTTGGGTAGAATACGTACGTTCGTCCGGTAGGACAACAACCTTAACGTACGTAAAACCTACGTACACTCACACTCGCTACGGTCCTTGGATCAAGAAGGGCACGTACAAACACGACTAGTCTAACACATGGGGAAGCCCCCACTAATCTTCGCACAGATGCCTGAAAAGGCCGCGATACGGCCATAAACCTTCGCACAGATGCCTGAATAGGCCGCGATACGGCCACTAATCTTCGCACAGATGTCTGGAGGACCGCGATGGGAATTAATAAGAAACATGGTTTACAAAACGAACAACTGACTTACGAAACGAATTCTATAACTGAATAACCAACTGTGAACTCGCTCAACTAGTTGTTGACTCTCTGTTACATGCCTTGCAGGACCTTAGGTACTTTTGGAGCTTGCACGGGAGGCACGGTCGTTGTGGACATGGATCGTGAATGTGTTGTTAAACATTATAACCTTTTGTACTTAAACTTATGTTGGGTTTTACATTAATGCTTCCGCTACACACTTGTTTATATTTGGTTTCGTAAACACCTATCGTATTGATGAATGACTTTTGATATATATGTACTTATGTTCAATATGATTGGTGGCTTGATCCTGGTCATGTCACGCCTCCAAGCGGTGGTACTCCGCGTGTGGATTTTGGGGGTGTGACATGTTTGATTTTCTAAATCTTTCATACAACTCCAGTTTTCATGGGGGCCGCCGCATCCTTCGCAAGCCATAACCGAAGCCATTTTGTTTAATTCAAGTTTCTTTATTTTAGTAGTTAAGGCTTCGATTTGGGCTTGCAAAGAAGTGGTTTCATCCACTTTGTGGGTGCCCGGGGCTATGGATTTTGAGCCCCTGGGAGTGTGCCATTGAAAACTGTTTTGAGCAAATTCTTCAATTTGATTATAGATTTCCTCGGGACGCCGATTCCCAAGGAGTTCCCCGGAGCCGGAATCAAGGATTTGCCTTGTATGCGACAAGAGTCCGTTGTAGAAAGTGGACACTTGTTGCCAACGTTCAAAACCATGATATGGACATTTTCTTAATAGCTCCTTGAATCTTTCCCATGTCTCATACAAGGATTCCCCGTCTTCTTGAGAGTAGGTGTTAATCTCGGTCATGAGTTTGGCGTTTTTAGCGGGAGGGAAATATTTGTAGAGAAATTTTTGGGCAAGTTCATCCCAAGTGTGTACGGACCCACTTGGGAGGGTGTTTAACCAAGCTTTCGCTCAGTCTTTGAGAGAAAAAGGGAACATACGGAGCCGAATAGCATCGTTGGAGGCTCCGTTGATCCGAAAGGTGTCACATATTTCCAAAAAGTTGGTAATATGTAAATGGGGATCTTCATCGGATAGGCCATAGAAAGTGGCGGAATTTTGGAGCATTTCGGTTTAATGTGTCACACCCCAACCGATGGCGGAAACATCGGGGCATGGCACTGAGCGAAACAGATTGTCCAGAAGTTTCCATAACAATTATCATTACCAATTAATTTAAAGTAACATGTCCATACCATGTCTCAAAAGGCAAACAAATTATTACAGACAAATCTAGTCAAATAGTTCTGTTCCGACAACTCAGATTTCATTTGTACATACAACTATTTGTTGGCCTCTAAGACCTTATTCTAGCCTCGATTTCCTAGCAGATAAGCATCCAAGGCACCTGTCACATACGTTAAAATAAAAGTCAATACACATAGTGTAAAGGTGAGCATACAAGTTTGATAATAGCATATAGAGTTCGAAAGCGTTACGCATAACCAGCACGTACACAGAGTGAAATGAGGCATGTTAGTTATCGACATGAACCTATCGATACCAATGACTGCGGGTTGACTGCCCAAGGCAGTTCGTAATACATGATCACCACTGTAATCCATGCAAATAATTGTCCTTAACAACCCCCGCGTGAGCGGGTGCTGAGTCCAAACTATAGTACTATCGTTGCTAAGGCAGGTAGACAGCATTCCATGTGTAAACATAACAAACAAGCATTCATTAAGTCACGTATAACACGCGGTAATGGTTAGCGTTTAAAGTATTGTGTAGTGTGTTCGATGTGATTTAGAATAAGTAACGTATGTAACACCCAAAAGTGAGTAAAGCAAAAAGGGATCGAGTATACTCACAGCGATGGATGGATTGAAGGGAGCGCTAGAGAGTAGGGTTAGCCTCATCAGAACAATAGTAATACGATAAGCGACGCGTAAAACGATGCAAGGTGTAAGTGGCTCGGACAGCAGTCCGGTCGGATGGTAGTCCGGTGGGACAGCCAGTCGTGCGGGTGACAATCCGTTCGGATGGTTATCCGGTCGGACGGTAGTCCGGTCGGATGACTATTCGAGTGGATTGTTTCTTCCCTTGAGAAGGATGTGTTTGTGTATGATGGCTTGACTCTTGAAGTTTTCGTTGTAGCATTTTGAAAACATTGAAGTATCTCTACCTTTCAGGTCGGACGGTCGTCCGATCGGACGGCAATCCGATAGGTTGACACTTCAGTGAGAACAAGTTCACAGCAGAGCGGTCACTCGGTCGGATGTCCATCCGAGCGGGTGGCAACCCTATTGTTGAAAATTGTTTAAGTGTTAAAGTCCAAATGTCTCATGATTCGGGTGGCTATCCGTGCGGATGGTAGTCCGGTCGGACAACAACTCGTTCAACAACCAGACTTCAATCGTTGGAAAAATAGTTAAGTGTGGGACCCAAGGTGCCAGTCGTTCGGACAACCGATCGCTCGGATGGTTGTCCGTTCGGACATCAGTCTGATCGGACGGCACTCCGTCCTGGTCGTTCCGTTCGTCTTACACTTGGTTGTTTTTATTGTTTGTCGTGTTATCGAGATGTGTTGATATCGTGCTAACCAACAGAGTCCCATCCTAAGCCCTAGTGACCCGACTGAACAGGAACCACCCAAGTTCGGTCAGTCCGCCGGTTTAGGACAATAGTTCTTGGTTAACCCGAAGTCGATAATCTCGTGGATAGAATACGGATCTTGAACCAATACAACCACAAGATTGAGTAGTGAGTCGGCACAAGCTCCGATTCTACCGGTTTTGAATGCATTAAGTGTAAAAGAGTTGAAAGAAAGTTGGAAAACCTTCTCTCAATCCTTTTCACCGTGAATATGTTTAGATCTATGGAAGATCTTTGTTCGTTTATGTGGAAATCGATTAGATCTAAGTTGTTCTTGGTGGGTTGAGGCCAAAACATGAAGTTCTTCAAGAACACGTGATGACGTCATCCTAGAACACCTTAAATCTTGATGATTTCACGGTTAAAAGTTAAGATTTAAAGGATAGAAGGGTGTAGGAGTGCGTGTAGATCAAGGAAGTACAAGATTTAGGACGAGATCTTACCGGGATTGCGAGAAATCAGAGAAAAAGCGAGGAAAACGAGCTGGTTGGACGTCACTTGCCAAAAGTGGAAAGAATGAAAGTGACATGGGGTATTTATAGGATACCCAAAGTGGAAAGGGGTGGGTCGGTCGGATGGCATCTCGCCCGGATGACAGTCCGGTCGGATGTCACCTCATTCGGATGGCAACCCGGCCGGATGTCACCTCATTCGGATGGCAACCCGGCCGGATGGCAATCCGGCCGGATGGCAGCCTGGCACCTCGATCAAGTGACAGCCCGGTCGGATGGCAATCCGGCCGGCTGGCACCTGGTTCGAGTTCTCGGCGCGACGATTTTTGCTGTTTCAATTTCGATTGCGAGCGTTGCGATGCGATAGATTTTCCAAGTCAAATTACTTTTAATCCCAGCGACTCATATCTCGCACTATCTCTTCTCCACTAATTATCATACCATTTCGATTGCGATTGAGTTCGATTGCGTTTCGAGTTTCGATTGTGATTCGATTGATTACCACACATAACATAATTTAAAACATGCAAAAGTAACACATAAGGCACACACACACGTATAACAATAACCAAAATGCGTAATTCGAGTTGCGAGTTCGATTGCGATAGCGATAAAAGCGATTAAACAACTATATATAGCGATTAATATGCGATTATTAATAGATACTCCACATAATACAACTAAAGCGAAAATAAAATAGGCTAATTACAAGTCAAAGAAGTCAAAACAGGGATTGAGCAAGGAGAGACAAATCGCAATTAGCAATCTTGTCTTCTTTTGACTTCAATCTTGACTTTGACTTTGACTTTGACTTCAGAAACACGGGGTGTTACATAATGTGGTCGAAGCTCAAAGTTATTAGCATCGACATTAGGAGGGTTAATAGCGGCTCCAAGATTACCGACCGTAGGCTTTAGGTAATCCGTGAGAGTACGTTGATCCGCCATAGGGGGTTTTGGGTTGAGGCTTTCTGTCTGTTTTTTACTTGAAGTCTTTTTCTCAAAAAGCGCTCAGGTTCGTCAAGCGGTACTTTTATGTCTTTGTCGGAGGTGGAGGTCATGCACCAAACGGTATCTCCTACGAAGTATACAGAATTGTGTGATTTTCTGCGAACAAAAACAAAAAGATTGCCTGGTTAGAAGAATAGCATGGCCTCGTGCTGGTGTTAGCACGACCCGTGCTGTCCAGAAAAAGTTTATGTTTTCAAGTTCCTAGATACTAGAAGTTTAACACGGACCCATGTATTTGTTCCAGATACTGTAGGTTTGACACGACCTGTGTTGATCAAACACGACCCCGTATTATTCCTGCAGAAAGTAGAAAATTGAAAGAAAAAAAAAGAAAAACTTAACAAGAAATGATAAAAATGATTAGGCCGTTAATTTTAAGCTTTCTCAAAATCCTTGTGTCCCCGGCAACGGCGCCAAAAACTTGACGTGAGTGCGGGTGTGTATATTTTTTAGATATATTTTAGCTCTTTTTACTCGCGAATTTAAGTTTTAAATTTATAAAACACGATATAATACTATCACTCTACACACACGTTAGGGCAAGTGCTGTAACACCCCGTGTTACGAAAGTCAAAGTACAAGTCAAAGTCAAAGTCAAAGGAAGAAAAGATTGCGAATTGCGATCTGTCACTCCTTGCTTAACTATTGACTTTACTTCATTGACTTGTTATTGAATCCTGTATTTTATTTGCTTTAGTTGTATTATGTGGAGTATCTATTAATAATCGAGGTTTAATCGATGTTTATCACATGTTTTATCGCTTTATCGCTAATCGCATCGCAATCGCATTCGCAACCTTGATTGGTAGATTCTGAATATTGTTTTACGTGTGTGTGCTATTTATGTGTTACTTGTGCATGTTTACTTTATGTTTGTGGTGATTAATCAAAATGCAATCGCAACTCTATCGCAGCGCAACAAATCGCAAATGCTAAATGCAAGTTATTTATGATGGTTGTATGTTAGATATAGTATTTGTGTGATTATTATTAATCTATCGCATCGCCTAATTGACCCTCGCTTAAACGCATCGCAACGCTCAAAACGCAAAACGAAACGCCGAAACTCAACTCCCCGGACCACTTAGATCGAATGACCGTTCGATCGAATGGTCATCCAAACGGATGACCATCCGATCGAAGTGCCATCCGATCCATTACTTGTGATCCTATTTCCTCTTTTGGCAACCTATAAATACCAACAGTGATGTGACAGCTCTCTCGTTCGACCAGCACGCTCAAGCCCGCTTTTCTCTCGATTTCTCGCGATTCTTGTAAGTTTTCAACCCAAATCTTGTACATCTATGATCTACACACACTTCTTCATCATTTTCACCTTTGAATCTTAACTTTTAACCGTGAAATCAGCAGGTTTGAGGTGTTCTAGGATGATGTCATCATGGAGTTTTTATGAACTTCAAGATTTGGCTTCATTCCACCAAGAACAACTCAGATCTAAAGGATTTCCACATGATTAAACATTGTTTTCATCTAGATCTAAACATTTTCAAAGTTAAAAGGATTGAAAGATGCTTTTCCAACTTTCTTTCAACTCTTTTACACTCAATGCACTCAAAACCGATAGAATCGGAGCTCACTCAGGTCTTCTACTCATTTCTTAGTGAAGTGTCGGTCTGAGATCTGATTTCCTATCAAGGAGACAACCGATTTAGGGTTGAACATGAACAACCGTCACGAACAGTTAGCTGAACGGACTGGGGTGATTCCCACTTCGATCGGACGACTTGGACCTGACAAGGTTCCGTTGTTTAATACGTTGTCATACCGTCTCGATCAAACCGCAAACTTTTCAAAATAATCAAGTTGCAAGACGATTAGATCGTTGGGACGGATTGCCGTCCGATCGGATTGCCGTCCGAACGGATTGCCATCCGATCGAACAACATTTTGATCGGTTGACGTTTGGATCTCCAATACTTAAACATTTTAACAACTTTCAAAGATCAACAGTTTCTAACGTATTGCCATCCGATCGGAAGACCATCCGATCGAATGACCATCCTGCTGTGAACTTGTTCTCACTAGAAATGTCTCGCCAATCGGATCACTATCCGATCAAACGACCATTCGATCGATCGACCTGAAGGGTAGAGATACTTCTCTGTTTTCAAAATGCTACAACGAAAACTTCAAAGCCATCATACACAAACACATCCATCCCAAACGAATCTCAATCCGACCAAATGGCCATCCGATCGGATGACCATCCGAACGGATTGACATCCGATCAAATGACCATGATCGGATTGCCATCCGATCGGATTACCATTCGTCACTTGGTTCTTTTCACCGTTTAACGCGCCACTATTCGCTTATGCTAACGTTAACTGTTCAGGCTAATCTCTCAGCGCTCCCTTCAATCCAAGAGAGTGTTTATTTACTTAAACACAATCTGTGAGTATACTCGAACCCTTTTTGCTTTACGCACTTTTGGGTGTTACATACGTTACTTATTCAAATCACAACCGACACACAACGCAAACACTATTTATACGCTGACCGTTATTGCATGCTACGTGTTATTCGATGAATGCTTGTATGTTATGTTTACACAGTGATTGTTGCCTGACACCTTAGCAACGATAGTACTATAGTTTGGACTCAGCACCTGTCGTGGACAGGGGTTGTTAAGGGCTTTACTTCACATGTCCCAGTGGGGATATGTGTTGCGCATTCTACAACTCGCAGTTACGTCTGTGCATATTTCATTGTCGATAACCAAGTAGCCTTCACTTTGCTACATGTTACATGCTGGTTATGCGTAAACGATTTCGAATACTATTATACTATTGAAACTTGTATGCTCACCTTTACACTATGTGTATTGACTCTATTTTAACGTATGTGACAGGTGCTTAGGATGCTTGCTTGTTATTTGCTGGAATCAAGCTAGGATGGAGTCTAGAAACAAATTAAATAAAATCTGAGTTGTCGGAACATTTGATATGTCTTTGAGAAAACAATGTCTGTAATAACTGCTTTTATTTGATATATTATGGTATGGGACATAATGATAAATATCCGGTAATTTTAGTTGTTATGAATTTCTCCTGGACAATATGTTTCGCTCAGTGTCGTGCCCCGATGTTTCCGTCATCGGTGGTGTGACAAGTACACCCATCGCGGACGTAGTATAGTGATGGCAAGATATCGAGGTCGTCCAAGGACACAAGAGCTTTTAGTACCGGCTTATCGTTAACGTCTAATCTAACCGAATTTTGATGGAAATGTTTTGAAAGTTATAAAAAGATAAACTAAAAATCAAAAAATAAAATATAAGGAAAAACAAATAGACAAGAAGGAATCACTTGGTTCCAACTTCTCTTTTATGTATCCTTTAAATGATTTTCGTACTTTGGGCATTTTAAGAGATTATCTTTAAGTTATAGTAGTAAGCCCCCTTCCAGGAAGCGTTACCCTCAACCAATTGGTCTGAGTCAGCAGGGATACATTCCCACAAGGTCGGATTATTGAAAGATAATTAAGTAAGTTATTAATGCAAAAAGTTGTAGACCCCTTCCAGGCAGTGTTACCCTCAACCCTTTGGTCTGAGTCAGCAGGGATACAGTCCTCGCAGGGTTGGTTTAAAGTTTTAATAGTATTTTATAGATAAGGGATTCAAGTGGTTTCTTACTTCTCCCGAGGCGAACAGTACCGCCCACTCGTGAAGTCTTACTAATCTTGAACCATGTTCTCGCAGGATCTATACACTAACGAGACATATAATTACCCAACCACCTTTCTAACCCCCTTCCAAGTAGTTGACGTGCTTTATATAGACCGTAAAGACACGAATATGTGAATCAACAACATATGAAGAATGGTTAAATAAATTCGCTTTCAATAAAAAAAAACTAGTTATTAAAGTCATTAATACATACCCAAATAAAAAGGTGCCAAAGATTGGAAATCAAAAAAGTAATACATAAAAGATTTGTCTTCACCAAGCGACGTAAGAGTTTCGCCAAGCATGGCCTTTGTTTGACAAGAACTCTTACGATCGATCTTGGATACCGAGACTAATACACTCTAAATGATGGAAGATGGATGATGGTGGTGGGCGTTGGTGTTGTAGTGGTGGCAAGTGTGAGAGAATTAGTTTGCCAATGGATGGATTTGAATGGAACCAAGCACCCCTATTTATAGCTGAAGTCAGACGATCAACATTGCCCGTGCCCACCTGGCACGTCCCCGTGGCCATCCTTCTCTCTCTTCCTCATTAACTGCAGTGTCAGGTCTTGTACTAACACGACCTTGTGTGTCAACGGCACGGCCCGTGGCCATTGTGCTTGTTGTACTATCTCAGATTCTGCGAATCTTAGAGTTGAACACGCCCCGTGTTGCCTTAGAACGGCCCCGTGTTGGTGGTCTGGTTTGTCCTTTGTTGTTGTCTTTTCTTCTGCAAAGAATCTTGCCTTGGGCACGGCCCCGTGTCAGAGCTTCTGATCTTGCTATTTTGTTGGTTTGGATGTGGATGGGGGCTTGGCGAGTTGTGTCAATCCTCCTTCATTGTATTTATGTTGGTTTTTGCGGTTATTTTGCTCCTTTTGTGAGTTTAAGCTCTTTTGACCCTGTAAATTTAAAAGGAAAAAAGAAACAAGCTTTTTCCAACATTAGTATCGAAAAAGGGTTGATTTTACGCCGTATTTGATATAATTTATATGTTGTATTTTACGCACATCAGTGTTTAAGTTGTCGGATTTGGTGGTTATGGTTGTTGCCGGAGGTTAGGGTTGGGTGTTTAAAGGCAGCAAAAGGGGTGGTATTTAAGTTGTTGGATATGGTGGTTATGGTTGTTGCCGGAGGTTAGGGATGGGGGTTTAAAGGCAATGACATTGATGATTCAGATGGTGGTCGTGGTGTGGTGGAAGGTGGTGGAGAAAAGGTATAAAGAGAAATGAGGAGATGATATAGGGAAGTTAAATGACAATTTTACCCTCACGTGGGGTCCACATGAGCCCACTTAACGTTTAAAAATGCAAGGTTTTAAAACACAAAGGACGGCCCTTGTCAATATTAAAGGGAAATGGCATTCATTGCAATTTGGTATAAACATAATGGAAGATAAGTGTAATTTACCCTTCAATAAATACGTATACTTTTTTCACATTGTATTATTTATTCATCCTCGTTGTAATACACTATTACGAGATCAAAGAAGATAGTTTTCTCTCAATCTATGTTTCTCGATGACGATAAATAAAATTAAAGGACAGTCGCTATCAAGAGTTGTTTTTTTAATAACCAGTGTATTCACACGGTCTGTGTCTGACTCTTTCAAGAGTCAACTAAAGATGAACTTAAATTGTTGATAAAGATGGTAATCTTCGGAATAGAATATCATTGTTGTCTACAATAATTTTTTTAGAGACTTAGTAATTTGTATTTGTATTGATAGATTTATAAATTGTAAATGTAACATTAATTTGTACTTTATTATTACATGTAATGTAATGTGGAACTACTTATTATAAATGTTTTTAATACATTATTTTTGGTACCCAACTCTATGTAATACACTTATACACGGGTCTATAATATAGTATTGTAATATACATCTTCAACTTTTATAGGTTAACCACTTAGGCTTTACCCAATCCTTTTTAGAAATGGGGTTTTAACATAACTTTAAACCGATTGGAAGTCACAGGACCATATAAGTGTAGAAGTGCACAAATCTTGTTCTGGGGTCAAACATTGTCAAAACCATGCTTGAAACAGGGTTTGAGGGGGAAAAGGATTGGTTCGCGTTTGAAACCGAGTTTTAACTTGTTTGGTTCGGCTTAGCTTTACTTGGTGCCAATCCGGTTTCATAGTATAGGTTTATAAATCGATTACAACTTCTAGGTTCGGGTCGGGTCTAAACTGGTTCCATCCAAACCGGTATCGGTTCTGATTCCCAAAGCGGCTTTTTTACACTTCTACATGTAAGACGCACCCGGGCCTCTTACAGATTACTGTCATCTGTAACCTTGTCAACAAAAAATCTCTCTTCCTCCATCAAGTACTTTCTTCATTATATATTTATATCCCCTCATTATACGCCATATGTGTAGATTTATTTATTTTCCTTGATTATAATTGAAGTAGCATTTTGATTCATTGGAATCTTGTGGTTCAAAGCTCAAACCGGGTTTTACCGGCCTTTATCTTACCGGACTCATGTCCGATATCCGGTTTAAGCTGTATAACCAGCCGATTCATACCGGTATTTAAAACATTGGTGCAAAGTTTAAAAGCTTTTGTTTGCCTTCGAAACTTTGATTTATAGCATCCCACAACTCTTTTGAAGTCTTACATTTACTAAAACGATCGCGAAGGTTCAGTTTTTTTGTTTTATCTACACTTGCTAGAACATGTTTCACCTTTTCTGCTTCGCCTGCCTCGTTCGCAACAATATGCAATCATCAAACACAATGAAATAAATAAATGTCAACTTAGACACACATACAGAAGACTAAAGTATTAAGAATACAATCTGATGTGTTTATATGACGACCCACATGGTGAAGGAATGTATAGATGCAATTTCAAAGTTTTTATATGCTAAATAAATAAACCACAAACAGAGTATGTAACCAACACTCATTGTCCAGCGACACAAAACCAGAGAATCAATGGTAGGTTTTCTCAAAACCCTGGCTCATATCAAACGGTAATTACAAAATCCCGAATTAGGAAGCAAACCAAAACAGCAGTATCATCCATCACATAAAATCATAATCATCATAACCGTCATAACCAGCGTTTACAACAGCTTCATCATCAGGCTTATCCACCAGCAGCTGTTTCTTCTTACCCCCTACACAACACAACGTAAAAACTTGAGATACCGTCTAATAATTGTTAAACGTCGCAAATGTGTTAGCAATATTATTAGTGCATTAACTAGTTACCTGTTTTCTTTTTACCAGCTGCAGCTTCTTTCTCCGCTTTCAACTTTTCATTAGCAATGGCACTTACAGAAGAAGCAACTTCTTTTGCATCAGCAGCTTTTAAAGAAGTCATTGATAATCTCATTACATGCTTTAGCAGTCCAATATAATGAAAGCTTTTCTGCAAATACATTACAAAGTGAGCAACAAACTCCATAAATAAACAAACCAACATAACAATAAAAGGTTTACCTCAAAGGGACGGAGCTTATTAGAAATGAGTTCTGCATATTCTAAAAAGTCGTTTTCTGATTTTGGGATAAAAGTATCAATTGTTTTGTCATCACCCTTCTTACTGGCAAAAAGTTCTGCTGTGTTCTTGTAATCAGCTTCTTCCACGAGCCTGTGATCAATTAGTTGATTACATATAAATTAAAGCTACACAAGCCACCCGTATTTGCAGGAGGTTCCTTACCAACTCAATTAAAATGTTAAATGTACATGGTTCAAGCGTTGTTGGTTATGTGATTTAAAAAAAATTAATATGTTAAATTCAATTAATATTTTAAACAGTAATATCTCCAAATTGAGAATATCACTGTAATATAACAGATTTTTATTCAACTTTAAGAGTGTAAATTATCCAAATCAAACTGGAAAACAAATAAACTTCGAACCAAACTCTGAACTTGGTTTTTGAATCTTCCAGACTCACCCATTTTGGTTTCTATAGTTACTGCACACATATATAAGGGTGTATAGAAATGGCATTAGGTGTCATTACGTGCAAGTGCAATAATACTACAATATAAGTCGCAATAGATCATACAAATAAAGGCAGTACGAAGCTATCAAAACGATAACTCCACAGGATGTCATGAACAAGAGTAACCAAATTTATATAATTGCATTGTATATTTGACAAATAGGTGGTAATACTATTAATGGTGCATACCTCTGTTGTCTGAGCTTCTCTGCTAAAGGATCTAATGGCACCTCTTTTGCTGCTTCAACGGCTTTCGCTTTTTCTTGGGCTGGTTTGACTGTTGACTTCTTGGGAGCCTTCACAACAGGAGGAGGTGCTACCACTGGTGGCTGATACACATTAAAAAATATATTGTAACATTAGATGAAAAAAAATTATTGTTTTCAATTAGAAATACTCCAATCTAAACTGAAGTACGCGAAGCTAAATACAGCAAATTTCAAATCATATTGTTTAAAGATATAAAATGTACCGGAGCGGGTTCATCATCATCTTCCCATGAATCTTTTATACCATCTTCATCAACATCTTCATCATCCCACATGCTTTTAGGGTCTTTTTTTATAACAATTGGGTCTGGCACATCCTCTGATATCAATTTTAAAAGGTTAAACCATGTCAAAAAAAATACATACAATATGAATTTATTTAGTTGTTAATATGCAAAAAATAAAAAGGCTTGAATATGAAACTAAACAGTATTCTTGCTACGCTGAAATACAAACAAATTTATCGTTGTGAATTAAACAGTAGATGGTAGCTTTCTAAACATTATGCTATACTAGCAAAGGACTATGGTTCTTCAAGATGTAACAAACAAACAGAAATAAAAAATCAAATTAAAAATTGCTAATTTTAGTGCTAATATACAAATACATATGTTTGTATAACCTCCGGAGATGCTTCATAAGCAAGTTCAAACATAAGCTTAAAAACCATTTGTTTTCTTCACCATTTGAATTCAAGCGAAAATCCCAAAATCAAATTTAAAAACAACAATATGAACTTAACATTAACAATTAAAAGATTAAAAAATGCAAGTAAGATTAACTACGTAATGACTAATCTATAACTAATGATAAAAAACAATCAAAAAAAATTTACCCCAATCTTCCATCTTCTTTGGCTTTCTTTATTCTCGTACAAAACCGTGATCAATTGAGATGAGTCTGAGATGACTCAAGCCTGCTTAACAAAACCAAAAAGAATATAAAAAAACTTGAATTAAAAAATAAACAATATCTCTATTAAAACAGCTATCATCAATTAGCATATGACTCGTTCTTACAGGCTTACAAAACCTCAATCAAAATTAAATCAAATCAAAACCACATAACAAATATCTGAAGTCTACCAATACACAAAAAAGCTTAAGATTTTATCTTCTTAGTTTATCGATTTCTGTCTCGTTGCTTCAACTAGGGTTTTTATTTTCAACAATTCGTACCTTATAGAAATAATTTTGATTCGAATTAGGGTTTTAATATTCAACAAATTAAACAAAAACAATAAATCAATCTGACTAAATCTGATAATAACATCATAATTCTGAATCAACAACAAAACCTTCACAGAAATCATACTAGATATTGCATCAAAAGATCAACGGTGCAGGAGTTCTTAATCCAGATGAAGAACAATAAACATATTAAACAAAACGAATACCTTGTTGAATCGCGAGAGACGGGGAGATCGGCGGTCGGAACTGTCGGCGGTCGCCGGAGGCAGCGGAGAACGGTGATCGTAAGTTTAGGTGTGGAGTCGCTGGAAGATTGGAGGAGAGATCAGAGAGACTGGTGAGTTGTGCGAGTTGCGGCTAGGGTTAGTCGGTGCCCTATATAAATATAATATAGTATATAAAAATATATATATAAATACTAGGTTATAACCCCGTGTATTACACGGGGTTGAATAAATAAATTTTATATATTTTATATACTATATAATAAAACAATATATCTTTAAAAACCTCATTACGGGTTGAATAAATATAATTTTATATATTAAATAATAAAAAGTTATATCTATAAGAACCATATTGTACGGGTTGAACAAATCTAATTTTATATACCAAATAAAAAAGTTATATCTTTAAAACCACGTATATTACACGAGTTGAATAAATGTAATATTGTTTACCAAATAATAAAATAATACATTTTTAAAAGCCTAATTTATTACACGGGTTGAATAAATGTAATTTAATATACCAAATAATAAAAAAATACATTTTTAAAAATATGCGCATTACACGGTTTGAATAAATGTAATTTTCTGTACTAAATAATAAAAAAATATATATCCTTAAAAAACCCCGTGTATTGTACGAATTTAATAAATCTAATTTTATATATCAAATAATAAAAAGTTATATTTTAAAAAACCTCATGTATTACATGGGTCGAGTAAATGTAATTTTGTATAGTAAAAATAAAAATATTTAATATATTAATACAAAGTTTGGGGTTCGTGATAAAAATAGATTATTCTATTGTTGCAAAATTTGTTAACGAAGTCTCAATAAATTTAACTCTTTATTTAAAACTCCGTAAATGTATAAATGATAAATAATATTATTTAAATTTATTTTAAGTTTCATAAAATCTATTTGATACCAAACTTAAAAAAACGTTCAAATATAATTAATTCAAATAAATAATATTATAAATGAGATGGAGATTAAAGTAAATAATAATTATCCATATGATATTAAACTAATAAATATTTAGTAGGAGAGTTATCTATAATATAAAATATTAAATTAAATAATGTTTAGTAGAAGAGTTATCTATAATTAATTAGATAATATTTAACTAAAATAATAATTATCTATAAGAGATGGCCTAATATGATGACAAGTGTCCCAAAAGTGGTTTCTTTTATTATATAGTATAGATAAGGTTAGAATATAATAGTAAGTTTATTTGACTAGGAAATAATCTTGACCCTACATTTAGTTAATTAAGGGCTAAGATTAAATGAGGGAAATTAAAGGGGAAAAAAGAGGTGCATGGGTTAGTTTAGGGGCATTCTAATCAATCCAAGGCAATAGTTTCTGTCTCCTCCAATTCCTCCCCATTTTTTAAACGTTAATAACTCTTTCATACGACATTATTTTTTTATAAAAATTGCACAAAAAAAACGAGCGTTTTTTATCTTTAAAACGAGTATATTATTGCATATTTTCGGAAAAAAAAAATTAAAACCTAGTTGCGTAAAACGTAATGAAAAAAAAACCTAAAAAATGACATTTTTCTAAAACGCAATGCACCAAAAACACAAAGAAATGTCTTATTTGTAAAACGCAATGGCCAGAAAACACAAAAAAATGTCTTATTTCTAAAACGCAATAGCCTAGAAAGTGTACTTTCTAAAACGTAATAGCCTAGAAAGTGTACTTTCTAAAACGCAATGGACTGAAAACACATAAAAATGTGTTTTACCTAAAACGCAATGCACCAAAAATACAAAGAAATGTCTTATTTCTAAAACGCAATGGCTAGAAAACACTTAAAATGTCTGTTTTCTAAAACGAAATGGACTGAAAACACATAAAAATGTGTTCTACCTAAAACGCAATTCACAAAAAACACAAAGAAATGTCTTATTTATAAAACGCAATGGCCAGAAAACACTTAAAATGTCTCCTTTCTAAAACGCAATGGCCTAAAAAACAAAAGAAAGTGTTCTCTCTAAAACGCAATGGACTGAAAACACCTAAAAATGTGTTTTACCTAAAACGCAATGACTAAAAACACTTCAAAAATGTGTTTTTTCTAAAACGCAATGGCCAGAAAACACATAAAAATGTCTTAGTTCTAAAACGCAATGGCTTAAAAACACAAAAGAAAGTGTTTTCTCTCTAAAACGCAGCTCAACCCCAGCCAGGGGCTCTGCCCCTTGGACCCCGCCAGGGGCTGCCGCCCCTGGAACCATACTACCAGGGGCGCTGCCCCCGGACCCCCGCCAAGATCGTAAAACGCAATGACTAAATCAAAAACCCAGATAATAAAAATAAAATTAAAGAATTTCTTACATGAATCGAAGTCGGTTTCTTCAACGATTGACGAAATTTGAATGACTGAAACACTTATCAGAGATCGAAATCGAACGAATCGAGTGATTATCTTCAAAATCACCGAAAAAAACGAGATTTTGTATGAAATTAAACTGGGTTTTCTTCAAAAAAAAGCTGAAGAACACGTTGATCGGGTGTTTGAATCATTGATTGGTGACGAAAATCGCACTATAATGTAGTGATTATTGAGACAGAAAGTGAAAAAATGGTTGAAGATGGTGGTCTTGAAAATGGTGGGTTTTGATGTTACTGGGAAGAAGAAGGAAGAAGAAAATGATAAGATTGACTAAAATACCCTTCCTCTTTATTTTAAATTTTGCCACATGTCCTAATCCTATTGCTTCCTATACTTCCTAGCCAAAATAAACTTTCTATTTGATCCTCACCCTATAAATATAAATGTAATAATAGATCATAAGAAACCGTTAAAAAAATTTATGTATTTAATCTAAATATTAATAAAAAAACTCCAGTTAATATCACATTCTATTTTTTCAATCAACTTATTAAATATTAATTAATTAATAATATTACTAATATATTTTATATCTAATAAATTATTAATATCTTTTGAATTAATATAAATATATCTAAGGCATGTTTGGCTAAGCTTTTTGAAAAAACTTATTGAGTTATTGGCTATTTGAAAAGCTAATAAGTCAATAAGTTGTTTCAAAAAGCTTAGCCAAACATCCCCTAATATCTAATAAAAATTCGGATGTGTGGATTTATTTGAACATTTAAGTAATTATGTATTATTTTATATTTTTTATTATTTAATGATATTATCGTAAAATACGAAGAAAATAAAAAAAAAAACAGATTTACTAAGTATACAAATGTAACCGAAATTTTAATTTCCATACTATTAATTTATAATTTTTTTTTTGTGCTTCATAGGGTTGTACCCTATGTTTAAGGGGTTGAAAAAAATTAATTTTCACTTTTAACACAAAACTTCTCCTCTTTTTACAATTTAACCTCTTTGATTATTTTTACTTTTAACCTAAAGCTTTTCATTTCTTTTTCCAGTTCAACCTAAGTACATTTTTACTTTCAACATTGGTCTTCCATACTTTTCATCTTTCACATGTTTTTTTTTTTCGTTTTACGTTTCGTTCTAAATTTTATGAGTTAACACGCCGCAACATGCGAATGGGATTCAACGCTTTTTTGTCTATTTTTTCTCGTTTGACATGCCCGCCCAAGGTGTGTATTTATTCTCGTTTGACATGTTCGTCACAACGCTAGATCGACTTAGTTATTTTTTCTATGTTTTACATTTCACACTAATTTCTTTGCATTGACACGCTGCAACGGGTGTGTGTGGTTCAACAGTTTTACGTTTGCTTTTCGTTCGGTTTTATTTTTTCATTTTTTTATTTATTTTGTTTTTACGAGCTTTTCAAATATTGGTAGTCACTGACAGTGGTATGATATTGGTGCTACTTGGCATGGTTTTACACCTCCGCCGCAACGCGGGGGGCTTAATACTAGTTATTGTATAAAGATATAGAGGCGGTTAACCAACAAAGTATTAAAGTACGACACGTACACAATGCATAATCAACATGCGAATACTTGTAACTAACATGCGAATTTGTGTTCCGATAACAGCATGCGAATTTGTGGTTCCAATAACAACATGTGAAATTGTAGTTTTATTTGAACATGCGAATTGGGTTTTATTTGAACATGCGAATTGTATTTTTCTTAACGTGCGAACTTTCGTTTTATAACATGCGATATTTCTTTTACGGGTTTATAACTTGCGAGCATGCTGTCACACCCTCAAAATCCACATGCGGAGTACTACCGCGAGGCGCGTGACTGACCAGGATCCAGCCATCAATTACATTGAACATTTAGTTAATAATAATAATAAAGTTCACCAACCATAAAGGTTAGCAAATACCATAGTTAAAATCCAAAGTTTTAAAGTTCAAATAACAGTTGAGTAAGTAGCGGAAGCATAGTAGAATAGTCAAGCAAAAGTTCAAGTTTCTAAATTATTTAATAAAACCCAACGCATGGGTTTAGACGTCCACTACACATCCCCAAGCGGCAAGCTCCCGAGTCACTGAGTACCTGCAAAGCATGTAGTAGGGTGTCGACACAAAGTTGGCGAGTTCACGAGTTTGTCCAGTTTTAATTCCAAAAACTTGTTTCGATAGTTAATTTACTCATTTATATCATGCCATGGGGAGCTACCCCATATAAAAGCTACTAAACTGCGTCATACCGAATACTCTGCGACCTCTGTTTGTTTGCCCCGCGTTGTCAATGTCTATCATCATTGATGGGTTTTGCCTGAGTCTATTAGTTCACGACCGATCCTCTACAAGCACGGTGTGAGGCTGGTGAGACCTAGATAGCGCTATCAACTAATAACCCGTTCGCCCGGCCCCTACGACTAATCGGTATCAAGAGTAGGGACTTAGTGATAGAGTTTTGTTTAGTCTTGCTTGTTGCATCTAATATAAATAGTAATTAACTTGAGCATCCCTCACAAGGGGAGAAAAGTAGTTTGTATCCCTCACAAGGGGATAGCGTTGTTTTAATTCTGTTTCCCAACCACCGGGAACGCATGCTTTAAAAGTTGTGAACTCACCTTGGGTTGCTCGGCAGATGGGTTACTTGGTCAAGGGTGCTGGTCAACCACGTCCTAATATGGTTACCAGTATGGGTCAGACTAGGGTACAAATAAGTCACATATATCCTACACGTATCTAACACATAGCATACATATCATACCAGTATCCTATACGTCATTGGGCTTGTTCTAACACTTAAACAGTTAAATCATAGCAGCACATAGTCCAGTTGAATAGTAGCAGGAAACACACACACAACCCAAAACATGTTGTTACACATTGCGGCCCAATAACGGAGTCAAAGTAAGGACCTGCACGAAAATGTCCTAAAACACTCCGTACGTAAAAACCCGGACCCCTAAAACCCTAATCTTTATGAAAAATCAAGAAAATCCAAATTTATTAATCTTTCGTGGGCCTCGACGAACTCAATTTTCAGCTATAAATAGTTCGTGCATGGGCAGTTCACATGTGCTCGTAAAATTCCTTCAAAAACGTTCTAAACTGCTCAAAATAGTGTGATTAAGTGTCGAAACGCTGCTACGATCACAGGGTAATAACTCGATCACTGCTATGACACAATGTCCGATCGATTGAAACCGATCCAATGGATGTTTAAGTGCTGCCTGAATTTGGGCTATACTTTGTCATTCGTCGTGAGGGTTTTGATTTCGTGAATTTATCGTAAATGTTGTATTAAGTTACTAACCTAGTCTCGTTTGCATTATTTAACTAGGTTACCAGGCTTAATCAGTAGGCGGACTCTGTCCAGTTAAACTTGCAATGTGAGTCATTATGTTTTTATCAAAGTTGCTTTGTAAAACCCTAAATGTTTTTCAGTTATATTTTACAGGGATTAAGTCGTTGTTATCTTAAATTACTAGCAGTAAGTGGGGTACTGTGCACATTACTGTTGTTTTATCACTTTTAGGTGAACGGACCTAAATAGTGATACACGTCACTTTTGGGTGAATGGACCCAATAGTGATATGACCACAGTCATAGATCCGGTCGAGTGACAACTGGACCAGTTAATTATAAGATGGGAGCAATTGTAATCGCTCTTAACACTGTAAATTTATAACAATGTGTCATTTTATACAACTTGAATGACTCGCCAGTATTTCCCCGCTGATAAAATCTTTTTAAACATGTTTCAGGTGATTTTACTGTGAACAAGGAAAAGTGCCGTGTAGCACTCCAGCTTGAATGAAGTGGCTCAGTAAATAATTAAACATGTTTTTATAACCAAGGAGTTTCCCGTAAAATTCCTTTATTGTAAATTACGGGGTTTATCCCGAAATTTGAAATAAAACAAATGGGTGTTTTCAGTTTAAACGATCCTGTTAAAACTTTCCACTGCCTAATTAAACACTAATACCACGGGTTTCTGTCCCACGACTTCGGAACTGGGTAAAACCGGGTCAGGGGCCGTGACAGAAAAAGGTGGTATCAGAGCCACTGATTTAAGCCAATTAAGTATTTAGAAATACTTAATTTCAAATTGCCATTTCGTGATTCTGTGAAAATTTAATTTACAATAAATAAAATTTTAATTTGGATTTTTGTGTGTTTCCTTATGTGTGCTAACAACATGAATGAACTGTCGGAAGCACTCCGAAACTTTACAATCCATACGACTGATATGGATACAACAGGAAACCAGTCCGGTTATCAGGCGGATGCCGATGTCACGACCCCCGACCCCACCCTGGACGGAATCGGGAGCCGCGAGCAGCCAAGTGGTACCGGTGGTTATTTAGAAAAGTAGTGCAGCGGAAATTTCATCAGGACCGTGAGTTAGGAAAAAATATCAGAGTTTAGAAAACACCGGATTTTATTTATTAAATAGATGGGATAAACCATGTTTTGAAAGGTAGCTTTAATATGAGATAAACCCGAATACATAAAACAACTTTTCTTAATTTAATTGATAAATTAAGCCACTTCTGTAAGCCTTGTTGGTGCCGCATCCAACTCTAATTCCTGATCTACTGTAATTACCTGAAACGCGTTTTAAAAACATTTGGTCAGCAGGAAATACTGGTGAGTTCATTCAGGTTTTATAAAATGACCCTTAGTTATAAATTACAGCATAAGAGCGATTACAATTGCTTCTATCTTATTTTTATCTGGCGCCGTGTCACCTGGTGACGATGGTCATACCACTATTGGGTCCTTCCCCAAGTAGTGATGATTATCACTGTTAGGATTTATTAGCCTAACCGTGAGAAATTAGTAATGTGCACAATACCCCACTAGCCAGTGATTCAAGATAACCACGACTTAATCCCTGTAATTATAACTTTTGAAAATGATTGGAGTATTGTAAAACTTTGTTGATAAAAAGAGAATGACTCACATTGCAGGTATAAACGAGCAGAGTTTAGCCTATTGATTAGCCTTGATTCCTAGTTTAAATAATAATGCATACGAACTAGGTTAGTAACTAATACAGCATTTACGATAACTCACGAGATTAAAACCCTCACGACGAATGACAAAGTGCAATACTTAAACATCCATCGGATTCGCAACGAATGACAGAGTGCAATACTTAAACATCCACCGTTTTCACGATGAATGACAAAGTATACCTCGAGTTCGGGTGGCATTCAAACATCCTGTCGGATTCACGATTAATGACAAAGAATAGCCCGAAGTAGTGCAGCACTTAAACATCCTGTCGGACTGATTTCAATCGATCGGATATTGCATCGTAGCAGCGATCGAGTTAATACCCGGTATCGTAGCAGCGCTTCCCTAATGAAAATTATGATTTTGGGCAGTAAATCTTCGTTTTGAGAGAATTTGTCGAACACAGACGAACTGCTCATGACCAAACTATTTATAGCTGATTTCTGAGGTTGTCGTGGCCCGCGTGAGTCCTAAGACAAACCTTACGCGGCCCGCGAGGAGGTCTAGTCTACGTATAGGCTTGCTGGGTCACGAGTAGGTGTGCCACGTGGATGACACGTAGCCCCGGATGCTTATCCGGTCAACTCTCAAGTTGACGCGGCCCGCGTGACCTCCTGGCTATTCTTTACGCGGCCCGCGAGAAGACCAAACATCTGATTTTCTTGATTTTTCATGTGTATTAGGGTTTCAGGGGTCCGGGTTTTCACTTACGGATCGTTTTGGAGCATTTTTGAAGGTCCTTACACTTGACATGCGTTATGGGGCTCCAGATCAATCGGAAAGGGTAGTGGTGACCGGGAGTTAAAACACTTAAAACGGGGCATGGCTTTATTATTATTATTATGGGGTGAAATAAAATTTATAGATTTTTAGAGAGATGGAAAGTTTGGCGAGACTGAAGCAGTTTTGGATGCTCCTTTTCCATTCCTATTTATATTAATTGTAGATTGAAGGCTACACTACTAAGGATACTTGCCTTTATTTCAAATGGCCATACATACGTGTACTTCATGATTTATTCTTTTAGTTTTTAAATTTAATATTATTTTATTTAAATGGGACACGTAGTGATTGAAAGCATATATTTTGAAATTATGTTGGATACATCCAACTTTCTAGATTTCCTTTTAGTTACTATTATTTTATTCACATTTTAGTATACAGATACGTATATTTACAATTCATTTTCAATTGAATTGTAACTTGTAAGTTTAACTATTATTATATTATTATAATTAATTCAGCTGCTTCACTTATTTGGCGTGTATAACTTCTAAAATATGACGTTTTAAAAAACAATGAATATGTTATTAGAACGAGAATATTTGTATCTACATTTTGAACCAAGTTTCATTAAAAACGGAGTAGGTTCAAATATATTGTATTGTTATAATTTAATTATTAAACGGTCTCTAGGCCCGTCTAGGTACTTCATATTTCTAACAGTCAACTTACCCGTAATCTACCTGTCTAATAATATAAGTTTTTATATACTTTTATTTTAATAGAAAGGTCACCCATATACGGGTCAATTAATTAATATAATATTTCAACCAACTATATAAAATAGTTTTTTAAAACTATTTGGGTCGAATAATTATATTAAAAATAAAACTAGTTACTAGTTACTAGTGGTTAACAAACCTATAATTCTTATATGATAAAAATAGGAATGTTACAACCGAGGAGCCACTAGTGTTTCAGGCCCAGCCCAGGAAAAACCAAAACCCAAAAAGGGAAGAAGGCTTCTAGACTGGAAACGAGGACGAAAGAAGAAGCCCGCTGCCCAAAAGGTGAAAAAGACGGATGATCCAAAAGGAAAAGGAAAGGAGATATGGGAGAGCTCTGGTCAGGCCCAGGAGTTTCCACCTTGGGAAGAGCTAGTTAGAAAACTTGCAAACTGTGACCTCATCGGACCTGCTGATGAAACTCTTTTCAATTTCCCCGTCCAATCAGAACTTCCTATCAATTTGGAACCTGCTATCCCGGACCCAATTGTCAACCCTCAATCTTTTACAGGGCAGTTAGAAGAATGGTGGACGAGCGACTGACATTTTCAAAATTTTATGAATAACCCAAATGTTTACGTTCCCCAGTTTGATCCTGAACCTGCACCATTTCCACCCATGAACCCGGAGAACGTTGCCGAATTACGCCGCTACGGCGAGGAACTGGTGGATGCGGGAAATCGGATTTGAGAAGTGGTGGAAAACATCTCGTGGAAGTACGACGAGAGGGAGCGTCATTTTTGAAAAAGCCAGTTAACCATAGTTAAAAGTTTTTGTATAATAATATGAATATATATATATATATATATATATAATATAATGTGGTATAATAATAATAAAATAGCTGTAAATACCTGGTTGGTATGGATGCATAATATTATATAAAATATAAATGTCGCAAGGTCGATGATTTTGGCTATATGTGTTGACTTAATTGTGTATGTGATTGCTCTATTGTGTTTAGTTACTATCCATTTTGTGACAATAATTTGTATATATTTAATTATTCAGATGGAAAATGCAATAAACCAACCGGCAAACGAAGTTAATCAATCTGAACCCAATAATGAAGACCATTTTCTCAATAGACAAGATATAAAAAATATTGTTGCTCAGGGAATAGCCAACGCTATCCCAACAATCGTCGCTGCTGTTAAGAATCCTGTTGAACCTTCCCAAGCCAACCATAGCAAACGCACCCGCGACGATAATTTCAGTAACAGTGTAAACGGGGGTGGCAATAATGATAATATTGTGGTTCAAACCCCATTTATTAAGAAAATGAAAGTGACAACGACTGGTTGCACTTACAAAGAATTTCTTGCCTGTAAGCCAGTCGAATTTGCAGGCAATGAAGGGGCGACTGCCGCACTGCGTTGGTTAGAAAAGACCGAAGCAGTAATCAAAATAAGTAAGTGCGCAGAGGAAGACAGGGTGATGTATGTGCCCCACCTTTTCAAGGAAGAGGCGTTAGAATGGTGGAACACGGTGTTGCAAGCTAAGGGAAGTGACGTGGCTTATGCCATGAGTTGGGAGGATTCAAGGAATTGGTGGAAAGAAAGTTTTGTCCCTCCTACGAAAAGGAACAGATGACAAATAGATTCCTAAATCACCGGATGGTGGATGTTGATTGTTGGGGGTATACTTCGAAATTCTTCGAGTATGCTAGAATTGTACCAACTCTGGCTTCGCCAGAACCGGTGCTTATCTCTCGCTATATTTGGGGACTAATTAGCGAAATTCGTGACATAGTCAAAGCTGCGAGACCTCAAAAAATTGACGATGCGGTTGAATTGGCCAACACCTTAACCGACGGGATGGTACGCACAAGAGAAGAAAACAGGAAAAAGGAATTGGCCCAAAAGATTACCCAAGGGTTCCGTGGGGGTAATACTAATAGTAACTTCAAGAAAAAGGGAACTGGGCAATCTTCCACACCTCCATTTTGCAGTACCTGTAAAAGAAAGCATTTTGGAAAATGTAAAGGGTACTGTAATTTCTGCAAAATCCCAGGGCACCGAGAAGAAGAATGCAGGAAGAAATCCATGATCTGCTACAATTGCGGAGAAGCAGGGCACTTCAAGCCCGATTGCCCAAAATTGGTTAAGCCAGCTGACAACAAGGCCAACATGCCGAAGGAACTACTAAGAAGAATGCAAGAGCCTTTCAGCTGACAACACAAGAAGCAGATCTGATTCCGGATGTGATAGCTGGTACGTTTCTTGTACATAACGCTTACGCAAAAGTATTATTTGACTCTGGTGCAAACCAAAGTTTTATAAATACTTCATTCTGCCAAGCTCTTAAGCAACCTTTAACCAAACTTAGGCAGATTTATACGGTAGAAACGGCAGATGGAAATTCTGTTAAAATAGATAAGGTTCTTCAAGAAGGAAAAATAGAACTCTCTGGCCATAAATTTTCTGCAACCCTTCTACCTATGAATTTAGCCGGATTCGATGTTGTATTAGGAATGTATTGGTTAGTAGCCAACCATGCTCGAATCCTCTGTGATAAGAATTCCATAGAAACACATACGCTAGCAGGAGAAGTAATTTTGGTTATAGGAAATAAGCCACGTAAACAAATGAAGTTCATATCAGTAATGAAAGTTGCTAGTTATGAACGGAAGCAAGGAATAGTGTATATGATTTCGGTAATCATTAACACTAAAAGTAAGGAACTTAAGGAAATCCCAGTAGTATCCGAATACTCTGATGTATTTCCAGAAGAGTTGCCTGGACTACCACCAGATAGGGAAGTAGAATTTAGAATTCATCTAATTCCTGGAACTACACCAATAGCTAAGGCACTCTATCGGTTAGCACCCATAGAAATGTTAGAACTGAAAAAGCAGTTAGATGAATTATTAAGTAAAGGATTCATACAACCTAGTTCATCCCCTTGGGGAGCACCAGTGTTGTTCGTGAAAAAGAAAGATGGTTCGATGTGGACGTGTATCGATTAAGAGGAATTGAATAAGGTAACAATTAAGAATCGATACCCATTACCTAGGATTGATGATCTTTTTTATCAACTTCAGGGAGCTAGATATTTCTCCAAGATAGACTTGCTCTCCGGATATCATCAGTTGAAAGTACAGGAAGAAGACATACCTAAAACTGCTTTCAGGACTAGGTATGGTCACTACGAATTTACAATCATGCCCTTCGGACTAACGAATGCTCCCGCAGCATTCATGGACATGATGAACATGATCTGTAAGCCGTATCCCATAAATTTGTAATTGTCTTCATCGACGATATACTTATTTATTCCAAAAGTCAGGACGAGCATTGTGAGCACTTGCATGCACTCCTAACTCTGTTAAGAAAGGAAAAGCTTTACGCCAAATTCTCGAAGTGTGAATTTTGGCTACAAGAGGTGCAATTTTTAGGACACATGGTGAATCATGAAGGCATTCACGTAGACCCTTCTAAGATAGAAGCGATCACAAATTGGAAGGTCCCGCAATCAGCTACCGAAGTTAGAAGTTTTCTAGGATTAGCTGGATACTATAGGCACTCCATCAAAGACTTTTCTAAGATAGCCGTTCCATTAACTAAGCTAACCTGTAAAATTGTTAAGTTTGAATGGGGACCTAAGAAAGAAGAGGCCTTTAGAATCTTAAAGCAAAGGTTAACAAATGTCCCAATTCTTGCCTTACCAGAAGATTTTGAGGTCTATTGCGATGCTTCTAAACTAGAATTAGGTTGTGTGCTAATGCAACGCAAAAAGGTAATTGCATATGCATCAAGACAATTGAAAAAGCACGAGGAAAATTATACGACTCATGACTTAGAATTAGGAGCAATAATTTTTCCCCTTAAGATTTGGAGACATTATCTGTACGGAAGTAAGTTTACAGTCTATACAGATCATAAGAGTTTAAGATACATATTTGGGCAAAAAGAATTGAACATGAGGCAAAGAAGATGGATGGAAATTCTAAGTGATTACGACTGTGACATTTTATATCACGAAGGAAAGGAAAATGTAGTAGCAGATGCCCTAAGTCGTAAGTATCATGAGAAACAAAAGCGAGTTCGTGCTCTAAGATTAAATCTACAGTTAGATTTAATGGAACAACTGAAGAACGTTCAAGAAACAACAATCAAGGATGATGCTGAAGGAGTGAAAGGACGGATAAAGGAATTAGAGCAAGGGACTGATGGAATATGGAGATTCCATCAGAAAAGAATTTGGGTACCTAGGCAAGGAGATTTACGAGATAAGATATTAGAGGAAGCCCATAAATCTAGATATACGATGCATCCTGGTAACAACAAGATGTATCAAGATTTAAGAAATAACTTCTGGTGGATAGGAATGAAAAAGGACATAGCTAGATACGTTTCTAAGTGCCTAACTTGTTCGCAAGTTAAGGCAGAACACCAGAAACCTTCAGGTTTACTTCAATAGTTAGAAATGCCTGTATGGAAATGGGAACTAATAACAATGAATTTTGTTACTAAGTTGCCCAAGACCAGGAAAGGTAACGACGCAATTTGGGTGATTATAGATCGATTAACCAAATCAGCTCATTTCCTACCAGTGAAGGAAACCTTTAGCATGGAAAGATTGGCTAAGCTCTATGTAGATGAGGTAGTGTCACTACATGGAGTTCCACTCTCCATTGTGTCAGATAGGGATAGCCGTTTCACTTCGCGTTTCTGGACAAGCTTCCAAGGAGCAATGGGGACCCGACTAAATCTAAGTACTGCATACCATCCCCAAACGGATGGACAAAGTGAAAGGACGATCCAAACCCTGGAAGACGTGCTCAGGGCATGTGTAATAGATCTTGGTGGAAACTGGGATGACCACCTACCCTTAATAGAATTCTCCTATAACAATAGTTACCATACCAGCATAAATGCTGCCCCGTTTGAACTCCAGTATGCTGGGCAGAAATAGGAGAAAGTCAATTATCAGGTCCCGAGATTGTACAGGAAACCACCGACAAGATAACTCAAATAAAGGAAAGACTGAAAACGGCTCGAGATTACCAGAAGAGTTATGCAGATAATCGACGTAAGCCGTTAGAATTTCAAGTTGGGGACAAGGTACTCTTGAAAGTTTCTCCTTGGAAAGGGGTAGTTCGGTTCGGTAAGAAAGGAAAGCTAAGTCCTAGATACGTAGGACCATTCATAATTACCCAAAGAATAGGACCAGTTGCCTATCAACTACAACTACCAGAAGAGCTCGCCGGGGTACATGATGTGTTTCATGTATCTAATCTCAAGAAGTAGTTATCTGATGAATCACTGGTAGTACCTCTTCAAGATATAGAGGTAAATGAAAGATTGAAATTTGTTGAGAAACCTCTTCAAATAGAAGATAGAAAGGTCAAGCAATTAAACACAAGAGGTTGGTATTGGTCAAAGTAAAGTGGGATTCAAAAAGAGGATCTGAGTACACATGGGAGCTGGAATCGGAAATGAAGCGAAAGTATCCTTACTTGTTCCAGTAAATCTCGAGGACGAGATTTTATATAAGGTGGGGAGGATGTAAGGACCTGCACGAAAATGTCCTAAAACACTCCGTACGTAAAAACCCGGACCCCTAAAACCCTAATTTTTATGAAAACTCAAGAAAATCCAAAATTGATTAATCTTTCATGGGCCGCGACGAACTCAATTTTCAGCTATAAATAGTTCGTGCATGTGCAGTTCACCTGTGCTCGTAAAATTCCTTCAAAAACGTTCTAAACTGCTCAAAATAGTGTGATTAAGTGTCGAAACGCTACTACGATCACAGGGTAATAACTCGATCACTGCTACGATACAATGTCCGGTCGATTGAAACCGATCTGATGGATGTTTAAGTGCTGCCTGAATTCGGGCTATACTTTGTCATTCGTCGTGAGGGTTTTGATTTCGTGAATTTATCATAAATGTTGTATTAAGTTACTAACATAGTCTCATTTGCATTATTTAACTAGGTTACCAGGCTTAATCAGTAGGTGGACTCTGTCCAGTTAAACTTGCAATGTGAGTCATTCTGTTTTTATCAAAGTTGCTTTGTAGAACCCTAAATGTTTTTCTGTTATATTTTACAGGGATTAAGTCGTTGTTATCTTAAATTACAGGCAGTAAGTGGGGTACCGTGCACATTACTGCTGTTTTATCACTTTTAGGTGAACGGACCTAAATAGTGATACACATCACTTTTGGGTGAACTTGTCCAATAGTGATATGACCACAGTCATAGATCCGGTCAAGTGACAACTGGACCAGTTAGTTATAAGATGGGAGCAATTGTAATCGCTCTTAATACTGTAAATTTATAACAATGTGTCATTTTATACAACTTGAATGATTTTTAAACATGTTTCAGGTGATTTACTTTGAACAAGGAAAAGTGTCGTGTAGCACTCCAGCTTGAATGAAGCGGCTCAGTAAATAAATAAACATGTTTTTGTAACCAAGGGGTTTTCAAGTAAAATTCCTTTATTGTAAATTACGGGGTTTGTACCGAAATTTGAAATAAAACAAATGGGTGTTTTCAGTTTAAATGATCCTGTTAAAATTTTCCGCTGCCTAATTAAACACTAACACCACGGGTTTCTGTCCCACGACTTCGGAACCGGGTAAAACCAGGTCAGGGGCCGTGACAGTCAAGCAGCCTAGTCGAGACCAAGTGGTCTTGACTCGAGAATACGAGGTCTCGAGTCGTATCCAATGGTCTCGAGTAGTGAATACTTGTGTTGCTGCCTTGGGGATCTCGAGTCCAGTCTCGAATCGAGATCAGGAGATCTCGAGTCGAGATCTTGCTGGTCTCGAGTCCTTGAGGCTTGCTGCTTGGTCTCGAGTTGTCACAAAGATGTCTCGAGTCGCAACCAGGGTCTCGACTCGTACACCTGATGACAAAGGGAATCTTTCTAGAATGTTTACCAACCTTGTACGATCCAATGAGGTTTCAGGTGTATGTACTGTCTAATCATAATTCATTAACATGTTCCCACAATTCTACCCTAACCAAAAATGGATCAAACATAACATTTTTCAAATATTTTCATGATCTTCAAACAGTTCATCAGGCATATTCATCAAGTTCATAAACCAAGACACACCTAATCCTATATTTCCTAATATTGTTTTAGCCACTTGATCCAACAGGAAGACATGTAGCTATTTTTATCACAAGGGTCATCACATATCACCACGGTTTTGTCAACAAGATCATCATCACATTCATGTTTTCTATCATGCAAATACCTATTTGATAATCATGGGTTCCTCATCTATTTGAATGGATTCATATTTCGTATACTAACTCATCACCAAATCAACTATCTTTATATCATTTTAGCACACAATCCATACATTAAGTTGGCACAACATTCCATTCATTCATTATTTAAACATCTAGAGCAAGTACCCACACTAACATGCAACACATTCTCACACAACCGAGATGAATTCAACTAACCCGAGATCTGTTATGGTGCAAGAGTGTGCAAGAACGATTGATGAATCCGAGCTTCCGAGCCTTCGTCTTCCAACTGGTTTCTCCGAGAATGGTGTGAGGTGTATAGTGAGATTTTTAGGGTTTTCTAGAGAGAGAAAGGGGGTGAGAGGAGAGAGAGAATGAGGAATGTTTTTGGGGGAGTGTGAGAATGATTGTTGCTCAAAAAGGAAATGTCGACTCATGGTATGGGTTTTATACCCGTTCTAGGTCGGTGCACCCTAATGGGTTTCCGAATGGGCTTGGCAGGTGTGCGGCCCAACTGTTCCGGGTCACTCGAGACTGGGTGGTCTTGAGTCGAGACATTGCAGTCTCGGTTCCTATCTATGCCTACATATATATCTATATAATAGTACACGTAACACAATAAGGAGATCACACAATGCACATCAAATAATAACAGTTCCTCATTTAATATTATATATGTACACGTAACGCTAATACAAGAAGAAGGTTGCTCGGGAAAACCCGAAGTGTCACATTATCCCCAAGTTTTAAGAACTTCCGTCCTGAAAGTTAAAGCGCAGCCACTGACAAGCTAGTACATGTGAGAATGTTTCAACGGGGTGTCACATCATCCCCCCCGTTAGTTTGGAATTTCGTCCCGAAATTCCGCTGTAGCTTCAGTGCTGGGAGTTTCGTTTGCAAACAACTGGGGATACTTGCGCTTCATCTGGTCTTCTCATTCCCAGGTAAACTCTGGGCCACGGCGCGAGTTCCAACGAATTCGTACGATAGGTATCTTGCTACGTTTGAGGGTTTTGACTTCTCGATCCATGATCTCAATCAGTTCCTCAATAAAGTGTAGCTGATCGTCAATAGTAAGTTCCTTGAAAGGAATGGTGAGTGTTTCATCTGACAGACACTTCTTCAGATTAGACACGTGAAAGACGTTGTGCACCGCACTCAGCTCTTCAGGCAGATTCAATATGTATGCAACCTTACCGATCCTTTCGGTAATTTCGAATGGTCCGACGTATCGCGAATTAAGCTTGCCCCGTTTACCAAAATTTCAAATGGTCTGACGGTCACGAGCTGCCGCCATGCGTTGTCTGATTTGGGCAATCTTTTCCGTCATCTCGACTACAAGTTCCGGGCCAGTAGTTTGACTCTCGCCAACTTCTGCCCAACATAGAGATGATCGGCATTTACGGCCGTACAATGCTTCAAAGGGTGCTGCCTGAATGCTAGTGTGATAGCTGTTATTGTAAGAAAACTCTACCAGAGGTAGGTGTCGTTCCCACCCGTTTCCAAAATCAATGACACATTCTCTCAGCATGTCTTCAAGTGTTTGGATGGTGCGTTCAGTTTGACCATCGGTTTGTGGGTGGTAAGCGGTGCTCATATCTAGATGTGAGCCAAAGGATTTATGCGTAGCATGCCATAACTCGGATGTAAAGCGTGGGTCACGATCAGAAATTATTGAGATTGGCACCCCGTGCCTAGTAACTATTTCCCTTAAGTAGATAGCAGCGAGCTTCGAATACTTGTATGTTTCCTTGATCGCGAGGAAGTGCGTAGACTTGGTTAGGCGGTCCACGATGACCCAAATGGTATCGTTCCCGCTTTGGGACCTTGGTAAGCCTATAATGAAATCCATGGAAATTTGCTCCCATTTCCATGTCGGCAGCTCTAGCTGTTGCAACAATCCCGACAGCTTCTGGTATTCGACCTTGACCCTAGCGCAGGTCAAGCATTTGCTAACGTACTTAGCAATAATGACTTTCATGTTAGGCCACCAATACAGGATTTTGAGATCGTGATACATTTTATCGGCGCCAGGATGTATCGAGTAACAAGACTTGTGTGCTTCGTCCATCACAAGCTCTCGAAGATTTCCATAAGATGGAATCCAGATGCGGCCCACAACGTAGTAAATACCGTCGTCCTTGAGTTCCAGTCATTTCTCCATGCCCCGCAGGGATTCAGCTAGAAGGTTTTCCGCCTTTAGTGCTTCAACTTGAGCGTTGCTGATCTGAGTAGGAAGGTTCGAGTGAATAGTGAGCTGTAATGCATGAACACGCTTGGGTTTGGTTTCCTTCCTGCTAAGGGCATCAGCCACAACATTAGCCTTGCCTGGATGGTACTTAATTGCGCATTCATAGTCGTTAAGGAGTTCGACCCATCTGCACCGCCTCATGTTCAACTCCTTCTGATCTAGAATATGCTGGAGACTCTTGTGATCGGTGTAAATCATGCATTTGGTACCGTACAAGTAATGTCTCCAAATCTTGAGTGCGAAGACGAATGCACCGAGTTCTAGGTTATGCGTCGTGTAGTTCCGTTCGTGAATCTTGAGTTGTCAAGAAGCGTAGGTGATAACTTTCTCACGTTGCATCAACACGCAACCGAGCCCATGAATAGACGCGTTGCAGTAGACGACAAAATCGTCGGTACCTTCAGGTAACGAAAGAATAGGAGCACTACAAAGATTCTCCTTTAGCTTCTAAAAAGCAGACTCCTGAGCATCATTCCACTAGTAAGTAATACCCTTCTGGGTGAGAGTCGTGAGAGGTTGAGCGATCTTCGAAAATCCCTTGATGAATCTACGATAGTACCCTGCCAATCCCAAGTATTGGCGAACTTCAGTCGGAGTCTTTGGTGTACGCCAATTCTTAATGGATTCGATCTTAATGGGATCGACGTGAATCCCAACCTGATTGACTACGTGCCCAAGGAAATGGACTTCTCAAAGCCAGAAGTCACATTTCGAGAACTTGGCGTACAGTTGCTCATTGCGAAGGAGTTCGAGAATAAGACGCAGGTGTTGTTCATGCTCCTCTTGACTCTTTGAATAGATTAGGATGTCGTCACGATAAACACGGTCATAAACTTGTCGAGGTAAGGTTTGCACACTCGGTTCATGGGATCCATGAAAACAGCAGGTGTGTTGGTCTTTCCAAAAGACATGACGAGGAACTCGTAGTGACCATAACGAGTCCTAAACGCAGTTTTGGAGATGTCCTCGTCGCGGACTCTCAACTGATGATAACCTGATCGCAGGTCAATCTTAGAGTAGTAACTTGATCCTTGCAACTGATCAAACAGGTCATCGATGCGTGGGAGTGGGTAACGGTTCTTGATGGTAACCTTGTTCAGCTCACGATAGTCGATACACATACGGAATGTGCCATCCTTCTTCTTGACAAAGAGCCTTGGTGCTCCCCAGGGTGACGAACTAGGATGGATAAAACCCTTATCCAATAGTTCTTGCAGCTACGTAGAAAGTTCCTTCAAGTCAGCAGGGGCTAGTCGATAAGGTGCACGAGCTATGGGTGGCGCTCCGGGAGTTAGCTCGATTTGGAATTCGACCTGACGGTGAGGAGGGAGTCCAAGTAATTCCTCAGGGAATACCTCAGGATAGTCGTGTACGACAGGAAAATCTTCGATCCTCTTTTCCTTCTCTTTTGTGTCGGTGACAAGTGCTAGGATAGCGGTATGCCCCTTTTGCAAACACTACTGGGCCTTTAAGAATGAGATGATGCCTGTGACAGCTCCACATTTGTCACCTTGAAAAATAAGGGGTTCGCCAGAAGGATGGGGAATACGAACGACTTTCTCTTGACAGAGGATTTCAGCTCGATGTTTGGATAACCAATCCATACCAATAACGACGTCGAAGCTTCCAAGAACGATAGGGAAGAGATGATGGAAAGGGTCTGACCAGACAATACGAGTTTGCTGTTACTGATAACGTATGAGGCCTCGATGTTTCTACCATTAGCTAACTCGACGACGCGCTTAGAGTTTAACAGCATAGGCGTATGCTTAACCTTCTTACTAACACGTAGGGATATATAGCTAGCATCGGCTCCCGAATCAAACAATACAGAAACATAATGACCATCGAGTAGGAACTTATACGCTACGACGTTGGGATCATTCCTCGCTTCTTCAGCACTAATCACAAAAGCCCTTCCTCTTGCGCCATTGCCAGCGTTGTTGTTGTTGTTATGATCGTTGTTCCCAACGCCCTGATTGTTGTTGTTGCGGTTCTGATTCAGTTCAGGGCAATCCTTTCCCATGTGCCCCATTGCTCCACATTTGTAGCAGCCACGGTTGTTACCCTGTTGTTGTTGCTGTTGTCACGGCTGCTGAGGTTGGTTCTGCCTCACAGGGTAAGGACTTCTACAGTCTTTGGCTTCATGCCCCAACTTGTTACACCTTTGGCAGTGATTCTTCTCACAAGGACCGTTGTGATGGTGATTGCACTTGTTGCACTTGGGTCGGCTTCCTTGGTAACCACCTTGTTGTTGAGGACCCTTGTTATTGTCGTACTTCCTTTGCTGGGCTGGGGCCTGAGTGGGGTTGGCATCCTTCCCCTGATTGCCATCCCACTTACACTTGTTGTCACCTGGGGTTTCAGTAGTAGCGCTGATCCTCTTGGGCAGCTTGCCCTGCTCCACGGCCTGATCAGTGAGTTTGTGAGCTAGACGAATGACTGGTTGAATGGTAGTGAGGTTGGCTGAAGTGACCAAGCTCTGGATTTCAGGGACCAAACCCTTGATGTACAATTCGATCCTTCGATAAGCAGGTTGGGACATGTTTGGACAGAGAGCAGCGTAGTCGTTGGATAGCTTGGTGTAAGTCTCAATTTCTGATCCAACCATCTTGAGCTCGTAGTACTCGTTTTCGAGCTTGTGGATGTCGTCCCTGTGACAGTACTCTTCTTTGATCATGTTCTTGAAGTCTTCCCAAGTTGTGGCGTTGGCAGTCTCCAACCCAAGCATCTGAATTTGCGCCTTCCACCATGAAAGCGCATTTCCTTCAAGCGTACCGGTAGCAAACTTCACCCAACTAGCAGTGGGACACTCGCATACAGCAAACACAGATTCGACCTTCTCGATCCAGTGCAGAAGACCTATGGCACCCTAAGTGCCATTGAAGGGGAGAGGTTTTCAATCCATGAAGGTTTTGAAAGTACAAACACGTGGTTGCGTAGGTGCATGATGACCTGTTGCGGAAAACGAAGCGAATAGGTTTAGGGGCGAAAAGACGATGCGGGGGTAGGATCTAAACATCCTAGAATAATGAGTTTACCTCCAGTGTGAGCTGCGAAAGCTGCAGCCACCGTGTTGATCAGGTTAGTGAACTGAGCCTGAGTCATGTTAACGTTTCCTCTTCCACGTCCGCTGATTGTCTTCACAACCAGAAAACATAGTATGAGTGCGACGTCATAGTGTAGCGAGGATGAGATAGAAGAGGGATGTGTATATATCTAACTAGGCACACTAGTACGTATAATAGAGCATAGACATTAAACAAACAAGCAAGTAAACACAAGTCCGAGCCATTAGGTCTAATACGTTGAGCCTTGCACTTGGAGTGTAGTGTCGTCGCGAGTCACGGGTTATCGTCTGGTTTTTCTCAAAAAGGTCTTCTTTTTAAAACCGAGTTCACTATAACCGATGGCTCTGATACCAATCTGTCACACCCTCAAAATCCACATGCGGAGTACTACCGCGAGGCGCGTGACTGACCAGGATCTAGCCATTAATTACATTGAACATTAAGTTAATAATAATAAAAATAAAGTTCACCAACCGTAAAGGTTAGCAAATACCATAGTTAAAATCCAAAGTTTTTAAGTTCAAATAACAGTTGAGTAAGTAGCGGAAGCATAGTAGAATAGTCAAGCAAAAGTTCAAGTTTCTAAATTATTTAATAAAACCCAGCGCATGGGTTTAGACATCCACTACACATCCACAAAGCGGCAAGCTCCTGAGTCACTGAGTACCTACAAAGCATGCAGTAGGGTGTCAACACAAAGTTGGCGAGTTCACGAGTTTGTCCAGTTTTAATTCAAAAAACTTGTTTCGATAGTTAATTTACTCATTTATAATATGCCATGGGGAGTTACCCCATATGTAAGCTACTAAGCTGCGTCATACCGAATACTCTGCGACCTCTGTTTGTTTGCCCCACATTATCAAAGTCTATCATCATTGACGGGTTTTGCCTGAGTCTATTAGTTCACGACCGATCCTCTATAACCAAAGTATGAGGCTGGTGAGACCTAGATAGCGCTATCAACTAATAACCCGTTCGCCCGGCCCAGACGACTAACCGGTATCAAGAGTAGGGACTTAGTGATAGAGTTTCGTTTAGTCTTGCTTATTGCATCTAATATAAATAGTAATTAACTTGAGCGTCCCTCATAAAGGGAGAAAAGTAGTTTGTATCCCTCACAAGGGGATATCGTTGTTTTAATTCCGTTTCCCAACCACCGGGAGCGCATGCTTTAAAAGTTGTGAACTCACCTTGGGTTGCTTGGCAGATGGGTTACTTGGTCAAGGGTGCTGGTCAACCATGTCCTAATATGGTTACCAGTATGGGTCAGACTTTGGTACAAATAAGTCACGTATATCCTACACGTATCAAACACATAGCATACATATCATACCAGTATCATATACGTCATTGAGCCTGTTCTAACACTTAAATAGTTAAATCATAGCAGCACATAGTCCAGTTAAACAGTAGCAGGAAACACACACACAGCCCAAAACATGTTGTCACACATTTCGGCCCAATAACGGAGTCAAGCAGCCTAGTCGAGACCAAGTGGTCTCGACTCGAGAATACGAGGTCTCGAGTCGCATCCAAAGGTCTCGAGTAGTGAATACTTGTGTTACTGCCTTGGGGATCTTGAGTCCGATCTCGAATCGAGATTAGGAGATCTCGAGTCGAGATCTTGCTGGTCTCGAGTCCTTGAAGCCTGCTGCTTGGTCTCGAGTTGTCACGAAGAGGTCTCGAGTCGTAACCAGGGTCTCGACTCGTACACCTGATGACAAAGGGAATCCTTCTTGAATGTTTACCAACCTTGTACGATCCAATGAGGTTTCAGGTGTATGTACTGTCCAATCATAATTCATTAACATGTTCCCACCATTCTAACCTAACCAAAAATGGATCAAACATAACATTTCTCAAATATTTTCATGATCTTCAAACAGTTCATCAGGCATATTCATCAAGTTCATAAACCAAGACACACCTAATCCTATATTTCCTAATATTGTTTTATCCACTTGATCCAACAGGAAGACATGTAGCTATTTTTATCACAAGGGTCATCACATATCACCACGGTTTTGTCAACAAGATCATCATCATCACATTCATGTTTTCTATCATGCAAATACCTATTTGATAATCATGGGTTCCTCATCTATTTGAACGGATTCACATTTCGTATACTAACTCATCACCAAATCAACTATCTTTATATCATTTTAGCACACAATCCATACATTAAGTTGGCACAACATTCCATTCATTCATTATTTAAACATCTAGAGCAAGTACCCACACTAACATGCAACACATTCTCACACAACCGAGATGAATTCAACTAACCTGAGATCTGTTATGGTGCAAGAGTGTGCAAGAATGATTGATGAATCCGAGCTTCCAAGCCTTCGTCTTCCAGCCGGTTTCTCCTAGAATGGTGTGAGGTGTATAGTGAGATTTTTAGGGTTTTCTAGAGAGAGAAAGGGGGTGAGAGGAGAGAGAGAATGAGGAATGATTTTGGGGGAGTGTGAGAATAATTGTTGCCCAAAAAGGAAATGTCGGCTCATGGTATGAGTTTTATACCCGTTCTAGGTCGGTGCACCCTAATGGGTTTCTGAAATGGGCTTGACAGGTATACGGCCCAACTGTTCTGGGTCACTCGAGACCTTGCAGTCTCGGTTCCTACCTATGCCTACATATATATCTATATAATAGTACACGTAACACAATAAGGAGATCACACAATGCACATCAAATAATAATAGTTCCTCATTTAATATTATATATGTACACATAACGCTAATACAAGAAGAAGGTTACTCGGGAAAACCCGAAGTGTCACATTATCCCCAAGTTTTAAGAACTTTCGTCCCGAAAGTTAAAGCGCAACCACTGACAAGCTAGTACATGTGAGAATGTTTCAACGGGGTGTCACACATGTCGTCGCTTACGCGTCGTACGTTAAGGCATTTTGTACGATACACTTTTATAAAGATATATATATATATATATAGGGTCAGGAATTACGGAAAATGGTAAGAAGTGTGAGAACAGTGAGAAAGGTTATGGATCGTCAGATCAAAACAATTTATGGCTGAGATTACATGGTGGCGTTTTCGTAAATAACATAAACTTTTTAAAGTGTACGCGCTTCAATAAGGGCAAAAAGGTAAATGTACATCTACAAAAACACATCAAATGTGACTGAAACATATATACTTCCCAGAGAAACCTCCTCAACACCTAAAGAAAATGCGAAAACCTTAGAAAACGCGAAACAACAAATATTATGGCGTCGAAAGATCAAACCAGATCGAGAGGCAAAAAAATAGTGAGTTAACTTCGATTTACATTGTGCTAGTTTTATGATGTTTTTGGCGTCCTAATGTTAACAATAAATTTGCAGTTTCTATAAGTGTGGAAAGGGAAGGGTCATCTGCTCCAAAACGCCAAAAAACCACCGAGCAACGAAAGAAGAAAACAAGAGAACATGGTACAGATTGTTACTTTTTATGATGTTTGTTTGTAAAACTCCATATATCATGTAATATACTTTGATACTTTGTTACTATATGCCAAAACATGTATCGTTTGTTTAATATTGTTTAAATGTATGAGAACACAATTTTACATATATCATTTGTGTTATTAAACGCCGTGTATCATCTGTGATTGTCTTATTGAACAACATATATCATTCGTGTGTTATTAAACGCCAAAACATGTATCATTTGATAGATTTGTTACTAAACGCCGAAACATGTATCATTTGTGTTATTAAACGCCATGTATCATCAGTGATTGTCTTACTGAATGACATGTATCATCTGTGATTCTCTTATGAAAAACATGTATCATTTATGTTATTAAAAGCCATGAAAATTAATCATGTTTTATAGGCGAGGATGGGTTGAGAGTGAGAATAAATGTGCACACAAACAAGGCCCAAAACGCCAATAAGAGGAAGGCCTTAAGTCAGGATGTTGAGGTTGAGGAAGAACCATTTTATGAGTTCAGTGGGGCTAGGTTTATGTCAAGAGTAAAACCTACAAACTAGACTGGTTGGTTTATAAATCTAAACCAAAATCACAGACAGGCAGTAGAACAAATGGGGTTTGGTGCTGCACTAAAGTTGAAAATAGACAGCATACCGACAATGCTTGGGTATTGGTTGGTTGAAAATTACAATGAAAGGACAAATAACCTAAATGTTGGCAACCATACCGTACATACAATGAAGAATTGATAAACTTTTTAACGGGTATACCCAATGGAATGGTACCCGTGCAGGGGAAAAAAGGTCAATAACTAAAGACCAAGTAGTGGCTGAGTGGATAACACAGTTCGAAGGGACTGACTGGATTGGCAGACCAAGTGTGAAGCTCTACTTTGATGACATCTTACCTGAGATGGATAGCTTCGGTAGAAACTTCTGCTTAAATTTCCTTGTAGCATTCTTCACTATAATTGGGCATGCAAGTGATAATGCAGTCGTCAACCAACAGTTATTGCACAACGTTAAACCAAACGTTCAAACAAACCAACTGAACTGGTGTGGTTATATCATCCAATGCTTGCAACACGCCAAAAACCGCATGGTCTCCAACAAAGCATTACACAAGGCCGTTGATCATACTTGCGGTAAGAATAAAATTTCCCTATATAACATATATCATTTTTGTGTGTTATTAAACGCCAAAACATGTATCATTTGATAGATTTGTTACTAAACGACAAAATTGTCACACCCCGCTGAAGGCACAAACGCAAGGTGCGACCATGAAAGTTTTTCAAGCATACGATAAGCAAACAACTAATATGATTAAGCATCAATGATACCGAGGTTTAACGTTTACAAACCATGACAATATATTTAGTTTACACAACCCAAATATAATACTTCTAATTTCAAAACACATACGACCAAAAGTTATATCGTTTATAAAGTTCCTAGGATTTGTCAAGTATATTTCCGATACGATGAAATATACAAGGCAAAACCCCCAAAAGGTATCGTCCAAGACGCATGCAACTTCCAAAAGCCGCGAACCAAAGTCCACTTACCTGAAAATCATGCTTAAAATGTCAACATAACGCTGGTGAGTTCAGAGGTTTAAATGACACAAATGAAACTTAAACTCATTTGATAAAAATTTAGTATGCGTAGTTAATGAAAATAACGAAAGTCAAATCATGGTCTTGCAAAAACCGTGATACATGTGCCGACATAAGCCCGTAACCAAACCATAACGATGATGCCTCGCCACATCGTGCACCATGACGATGTCTAAGAATAATTGGACACAATTGCACTCCCACAGGGTCACGACCGGCCAAGAGCGGGGCTCGTTAAACCCAATAGATCTATTCGACTGTTCCGCGGTCATTACCACGACTAATGGTTACTAAACGAAACAATAACACGAGGACTTCCGAGCTCTAAAACCAACCAACTTATGCGCACAAAATAGACAAAAATGGATTTCATTCCCCACTACCATACCCCGTAATCAAGCATGAATTTCCCCCGATTTAAATAAACATTTAAATAAGTAAAAGGGGCCGTGAAGACTCACAAATTGCGTTCGGTGCGTATGCTAGCAAAATCAATTGTCCAAAATAATTCCAGACCTACACGTGTCCTAATTCAATAAGACACTAGGTCTAAATATGTGTCTACTCGACAAGTCGTTTCCCAAACTTGTTTAGACAAAATGAGATGTTAACCTTTTTATTTAAAATGTTAAACGTTACGATGCGTTGGTGGGTGATTATCCAAAGGTTCACATGTTTATATATATATATATATATATATATACCACACATTGTCACACAATGTCAGGACCTAGTCCCGAACTACGACCATAACCAAATAAATATATATTTCATGAACAAAATACTATATTTATTTACGTGGAACGACGTCCATAAATCCTTTCGATAAAAATATATTTTACGACCAAAATACTATATTACTCATGTGGAGTGACGTCCACAAAATACGTAAGTCGATCTTGACCAAATATATATATTTTGTATTTTTAAATTACTTGTAGGCGAAAATATATATAGTTTTCGTCACGACGTCAAGAGTTGGTCGTTTATATTTGAAGAAACACTAGATAAATGGTCGGAACCGAAATATCTAGGGGGTTTGAATCCGCATAAAAGGGTTAGCTCTCTCTCGGTTGATTCAGTTGCAGCTGATCTTCTTCTCCGGTGATTCTGCAAAAAAGAGCACCGTTAGCCTCGCCAAGGGGAGAAGAGGGTTCTCTCCTTGACCCGACTCCGGTGTGAGAATAAGTATTGGTAATGGAGAAGAGAAAGTATTTGAGAAGTGGGTGTAATCTGAGTTCATACCTGAACAGTTCTTGTATTTATAACCGGGAGTTTGGGAGGGAAAACCTGTTATTGAAAAGATGACGGAAGATGCTAACGTCGTAGCGGTTATATTTTCTTCCGTTAGGTTCTTTGATCCAATGTCAAGTTGTCTCGATCCGATGTGAATGCACACGGATCGTGGTTTGATCTATGGCTAGGGAGTTGCCACGTGGAAAGTGATTAAGTGAAGATTATTCTTCAATTGCATGCCTTCGTTGTGATTTCAGGGATGCCTGTGGTAATGACACGTGTCCAGACGGTTATAACCGTCTGGGTGGTGCACGATCATATTCTTTCTAGAAGATTACTGCTGTAATCTAGTGTGGCACCTTACTGTGTGGAGGCCACTGAATAAATCCTAAGTCTAAATTATCCAAGTCTGGATATTTAGGCGGAGGTATTGATCTCAGGATTTTAATCCTTTGTAAATGGGGGAAGGCGCAAGGATTTATGTTTTCCTTTGGGCGCGCGACTATAGATTGCTAATTACTTTCTTCCTTTTGTAAGACCAATGCGCGGCCGCGCAAGGTTAAAAGGTTGAAAGGCTAGTTTGTGGTATGGTCTTAAATACTTATTATGAGGTTTTTGGGACCTTACCCCTTCAAGTCCCCCCAGTCTAGTGTTGTACTTATGCAAATAAGTGGAGCACTGGACTTGTGAGAGGGAGATGCTTTTTGGGCGCGAGAAATAAGAAACCTTCTCTGAGAAGATTTGAATTTGTTGAGTTTGTAAAGATTTTTTATGGAAAATCTTTGACTTGAAGCTAGTGCAGTAAATTGATTTTGACAACCTGTCATTGTCAGTTGTTTTTTACTGTCCGTGTCTTACACGTGCGCGTGTAAACGCGTGTATGTTCTGGCATTTTCTTTTTCTGTTGCTTGGGGAACCGTGACACCCGGAATAGTCGCTGTGACGGTTACCGATGCTATTTATTGCGATAAGTATATATAATCGTCTGAATAACTTCTTTTGTATAATCATTGTCTCTGTTGAAAAACTTTCCTCATTTCTTGTTCTACCGAAAACTTTGTTGCTCCTTCTTTATGTCAACCGGAGAACATCAAGAAGATCTCACTGAAGAAATGACGACTGAGCTTCCACCGTTAAAGTGGACAAGGGCATCCTTTGAGGGTCTGATTCAGAATCTCAAATTTCCGGAGAATTGGGGTGCTTTGTATCCTGAAGAGGGGCAAACGGCAGCGGATGCTCCGGCTGGGTATATTACCCTCTTTTGGGATTTTTTCTGTGATGGTAACTTTCGCTTGCCTGTTACCAGATTTTTCCTTGACGTTCTCGGATTTTACAAACTTCATATTTCCCAACTTCACCCTATTGGTATGGTTAGGGTTCGGCATTTTGAATTTGTATGCCGGACGATGCATGTTGAACCGACTGTTCTTCGATTTAGGGTTTTTCATCAGATGCACTGTACCCAGGGGTTTTATTTGTTTGTTCAGAGGGCTTCTGCGAAAAAGATTCTTCTGCAACCCCCAAAATCCTTCCATGATTGGAAGCAAAAGTTCTTCTTTATAAAGGCCGGAGTGATTCCGGTGAAGATGATTTTAAGGGGGAAAGACGACGTTCCGATTGAAACGCTTCAGACTCCTGTTGATGAGAACTGGTACCAAGATCTGAAAGATGTGCCCAATATTGCATTGCCGGAGAAAGCTCTTGTCGGAGCCGGCATGAGTTTGAACTGGAAGATGGAACGTGATGATAAACCCGTATACACAGAGGATGGTCATAGTAAGTTTGGGGCTTTTTCACTGTTCTTCTCTTCTTTTTTTTTTTTGACCTGTTTTCTTTCTTGGATGTAGTTGTCTCTTTGTATGTTGTTGCCTTCAGGAGGGAAGGCGGAAGAATGGGTACCATCAAAAAGAAACCTGAAGAGGAGCTTTGGTACCATCGTATTGTAAGGAATTTTGTTCTTCCGCAAGATGCGGATCTATCTGCTCAACCAGCTGGTGATGCTGGTAAGTTATTTCTGCATTTCTTTTTTCCTTTTACTCTTTGTGGGTAAACCTTTGCTTTGCGCTTTTGTGGGTGAATTGTTGAACTTGGGCATAGGCCCTGAAAAGAAGAAACGCGCAACAATTTCTACTTCTTTGCCCAAAAGGAGTGAGACTGTTAAAGCTCAAACTTTGAAGGCGAAGAATGTTGGAGAGAAGAAAGGTACGCGCCGTTCCTCTGTCCCCAGGTGTGATTATGTGGTGGTTTCTGACTCTTTGGAGGGTCTTACTCCTGTAGTGACTATGCGGGAACTAAAGTCTGAACCAAAGGATTCTGCTGATATTCCCCCATCCAACCCTAACGAGCCTATTGACCTGGACTCTAGTCCTGAACACTTGGTGCATCGGAAGGCTGGTAAACGGAAACAAACTGATCCTGAAGCGGAGGGTCAACCTCCTAAAAAGGTGCAAAGGAAGAAAATTACCAGAAAGGGAAATCTTGATGCATTTGTTGCGGACTCTGTCCCTGGTAAGTGTTATTCTTCCTTGTTTTCTTTAAGTGGATGGAATTCTTACAGACTTTTATTTGTCCAGAAGTTCCTGTTTCCCCTGTTCCTATAGAAGTACCATCTGTGGTTAATAAAGAACTTCCCCCTACTCCTCCGCGCGCTGCTGTTGCAGACCCGCTAGAGCCTTCAGAGATTGCTGGGGAAGGTGTAGAGAAAACTGTTGAGGCTGAGAAGCCTGTTGGTGTTAATACAGAGGCTGAAAAGATTGTTGAACCGGGCGTGGTAGATGATGCTGATAAACCACCGACCCCGGAAACTGTTGTTCAAGATTTGGGAAAAAAGGAAACTGCTGAAAAAATTCAATCTTCTCCCCCTAGACCTTCTGAAGCTATACCTGAGCATACTGAGAAGGTCACAACTGAGGAGACAGGCTCATCTGCTGGTGTTGATAAACAATCTCCAATTCGTCCAGAAGAAACTCTGGGAGAATATTATTACCGGACTTATACGGAAAAAGATGCTTCTGATCCTCATGTCCCTGTTTGGAATGTGAAAAAAGGTGATACCTTCTCGGATTGGCATGTATGCCAAGATTGGTTGCAAGGGATACTTCCGCCTGGTGAGATTAAATTTCAGGAAAATCAGCCTTATGAGCAGACCTATCAATCTTATCTTGCAGAAACTGCTTCTCATGTTTCTACTACTCACCGTATAGTGCGTGAGTGGTATAGTATGCATAAGGAGCGAGCATCTTTTATGGCATCACAAAAGAAGTTTGCTAAAGATGAAAAACATGTGGCTCAGTTGAAGGCTAAATTAGAGACTGAGCAAGCCAAGTTTGAAGCTGAGCGTAAGACTGAGGAATGGTCTGTTGCTGGTTGGAAAAGAAAGGCTGAAGCTGAAACTGCTCTCCTGTCTGAGGAACGGAAAAATTGGAGGAGAATTTGTGAGAAGGACAATGCTGAGAAGGCGAACCTCCGTAATATCATAAATAACCTCAAGGCTGAGGTTGAAAATCTGAAGAATCAAGATGCGGAAGTAGAAAGATTGAAGAAAGAAAAAGCTGATATGGAAGCTATGTTGGTGGAGGCGCGTTCTCATAGGGAACGAAGTGAGCAACGGGAGGTACAAGCTTTAGCCACTCTTGCCGTTAGAGATAAAGAATTAGAGGAACTTACTGCTTTGGTTTCTGACCAGGAACAATTGAAGAAGGATCTGGAGCTTGCGCATTCCGAGAATACTGAAACCTCCCGCCGTTTGACTGAGGTTGAAGAGAAATTGGAGAATTCAGAAATGGCGTGGGTTTCAGCGGAAAGCGAGCTTGAACCTTTAAAGAATGATATGGCCTGGTTGAAAGATCGCGGGATTGCTTGTGTAAGTTTCTTTCTTCTTTTTTGTTGTGAAATCATATATGCGCTTTTTTGATGCTTATTTTCGCTTGATTTCATAGGTTGCGGAATCTGTGTTAAACTCTGAAGAACTGGATAAAACTGTTGCTAATTTGATGGTTGCTGCACGACGAGATGGGTACGCGCAAGGTTATGCGGAATGTTCTCAACATGTGAATAGCGCGTTAAAGGCAAACTGGGATGATAGCAAGTCTGCTACCTTTGGCGTAAATACTGCCGCCGCGCTTGCTTCCATGAAGACAGAGTTTAATAATTTGCAACTTCCAGTTATGGAGTTGATAAATGTGGCGCTGCAATCGGATGATCACGTGGCGCAACTCAAAGAAATCTTTCCGGATGAGGGTGAAGATTTAGAGTAGGATGAAATTGTGTTGAACAATAGATCCTTGTTTTGTCGGTGCGCTGTTGCGCAAGGATTCTAAACACTGCTGTGTTTGAAGCTCTTTAGGGCGTATTTGTACGCTAAAAAATAGTATGTTTCTATTTGTTTTGTTAAATGACTTTACAATATTTTGCATGAGTACAATTGCTTTTACTTGAGTAAGGCGAATGAAGTTGGTATGAAGCTCATGTGTGAGTTTATGGTCGTTTGTGACGTGATCACTGACCGCGCATGGAGCTTGTTTTATACTACCATAATGTTTTTGCACTTACTAAAAAGAAATTGCATGCACTTTGTAAACACAAAAATAATAGAAACTTTGTAATTTTATTCATGGATAGAGCTCAGAGGCTTTACAAAGTTTTTCTGATAATTAAATGGAACTTAACTTACTCTCTGATAGTTCCGCCGCATTTGATAGGTCATGTCTTTTCTGCGGAAAACTTATAGAGTCCTTTAAGTTTTGGCCCGTTTGCTTGAGCTTTCTTCTCCCCGGGTAATCTGCTTAATCTCCTTGCGCATATTCTGGAGTAAATGCGTAAGTTCTCCATTTTTGAGGGCTTTCTCTATTTCCATGCGCAGAGATATGCAGTTGTTCGTGGTATGCCCGTTGTCTTTATGATATTCGCAGTATTGCGCCGGGTCTTGACCACGTTTACTCTTCATCGGAATCGGAGGTTTGAATTGATAGTCCTCAGTACTTAGAACCTCCGCCGGAGTCTTTGTTAGGGGAGTCCACTGCCTCTCCCTATTTTCGTGCTTGTTCTCTCTTTGTGCAGAGAGCTTGTTGATTGTTGTGCGGGCATCTTCAGAGGAACGACTTCCTGATGACTCGCGCCATGATTTTTTGAACCTGGTTGCGCTTAAGTCTGCGGGCCTGTTGTGTGGTGGTGGTGGCCTGTTTGTAGTAAGGTTTTTCTCGGTCTGCGCATAAACCTTGGCCGCCGCCATTATCTTTTCCCAACTCTTGGGAAGACCCTCTGTTCCAGATAATACCTTAACCATGTCGTCACATCTAACCGCGTACTTGAACTGAGCACGGATTAGTTGTTCGTTAACACCTCCAATCTCCAACACTTCTTTATTGTATCTGGTGATAAAATCCTCCAGATTCTCGTCATCGCGGCGCCAGATGTTCATGACGTCGGATGTATCACACATGGAACGCCTTTGTTGGCTGAAGTGTGTTAAAAACTTTTCACGCAGATCTTTCCACGACTCGATCTGTCCCGTTGGTAGGTTATCAAACCAGATTCGCGCTGGGCCGGTTAATGTTTGTACAAACAAATGACACCATAGCGGAAGAGTCCAACCGCCAACCAACCCTGCGCTGGTGAATACTCTCAGATGATCATCAGGGTCAGTTAACCCATTGAATTTCCCAACGTTAGATGGTAATTTTGCCTTCTCCAATGGAGCCAGAGCTATCTCCAGTATGAACTTCGAGTTTTCCGCTGTTTCTGCAGGGCGGTAAACTAAGTCATAATTATGCTCTGCCTCAGGGTTATAAACCGCTCGAGGCCTGCATTTGTTATAGTTTGGCTGCAGTCTGTTGAATACGCTGGTGTTTGCACTCAAACGATATGTTTGATCGGATTCATCAGTGTGAGTGTCCCGCTGGGAACCCAACCTATCATGAACCGATTGTCTTCGACGAGGGTGTGGTTCACCATGGTGTTGTCTCTGGTAACCGCCTGTATCATCATAAGTTGATTCTTCTCGCTGGGAGGCATGAGCTCTAGATCCCGGCCTCCGTGATTGGGTCACGGGAGCGGTTTGAGCACACAACTGTGTGTACACTGCGTTTAATGCCCCTTGGGACCGAACATACCATGATATCGGAGTTTCTCCTGGTGGTAAAATTGATTGAGCAGGGTTTGCTGGTAACATTCCTGGAGTAACAGGATCATTTGCTCGATTGGATTGAACCTCGTTATCGTCCGAGGCCTCTTCTACGATCCCTTCTACTGGTAAATTGTTTCCGACGTTTGGTCGAGGACCAGGTTGCCGGTGAGATGACGAATTTTCTGCCATGTGCAAAAGCAGAAAACGGAATGAACTGAATCGAAACGAGGTAGAAACTAGAAAAACTGAGAAAACGGTGGGCGCCAATGAAGAAACACTAGATAAATGGTCGGAACCGAAATATCTAGGGGGTTTGAATCCGCATAAAAGGGTTAGCTCTCTCTCGGTTGATTCAGTTGCAGCTGATCTTCTTCTCCGGTGATTCTGCAAAAAAGAGCACCGTTAGCCTCGCCAAGGGGAGAAGAGGGTTCTCTCCTTGACCCGACTCCGGTGTGAGAATAAGTATTGGTAATGGAGAAGAGAAAGTATTTGAGAAGTGGGTGTAATCTGAGTTCATACCTGAACAGTTCTTGTATTTATAACCGGGAGTTTGGGAGGGAAAACCTGTTATTGAAAAGATGACGGAAGATGCTAACGCCGTAGCGGTTATATTTTCTTCCGTTAGGTTCTTTGATCCAACGTCAAGTTGTCTCGATCCGATGTGAATGCACACGGATCGTGGTTTGATCTATGGCTAGGGAGTTGCCACGTGGAAAGTGATTAAGTGAAGATTATTCTTCAATTGCATGCCTTCGTTGTGATTTCAGGGATGCCTGTGGTAATGACACGTGTCCAGACGGTTATAACCGTCTGGGTGGTGCACGATCATATTCTTTCTAGAAGATTACTGCTGTAATCTAGTGTGGCACCTTACTGTGTGGAGGCCACTGAATAAATCCTAAGTCTAAATTATCCAAGTCTGGATATTTAGGCGGAGGTATTGATCTCAGGATTTTAATCCTTTGTAAATGGGGGAAGGCGAAAGGATTTATGTTTTCCTTTGGGCGCGCGACTATAGATTGCTGATTACTTTCTTCCTTTTGTAAGACCAATGCGCGTCCGCGCAAGGTTAAAAGGTTGAAAGGCTAGTTTGTGGTATGGTCTTAAATACTTATTATGAGGTTTTTGGGACCTTACCCCTTCAATATTTAAAACTTGATTTTTATAGGAACGATATATTTTATACTAAAATACTTATTCGCGTTGGAAAACCCGAATTTATATTCAACGACAATTTTTACTAAAAATCTCCCAAGTCTTGTTATTAAATACCAATTTTTGTCACGAAAGCCTTGATGATTCAATCATGATCATCAAACCATAACTTCGTCTAGTTAGTGATCTATACGTTAAAATACCATTTTAACATGCCAAAACCACCATCTTACATATACAAGTCACATATCACCAAGTATGCACTTAACATATAAAATCAAGTGTTAGCATGCACTACATCATTTTAAACCATATTATGCCAAATTTATCAAAAAGCATAATATACACTTTAAAATCTCTTCTAACTATTTTTCATTGTAAGAGTTGATTGGGTGTTACAATCTTTAAAAAGCTCTTGCTCCGAAAATGACGGGTAGGGCTCGGTTTAGGGTTGATCAATGGTATGATGTGCCAGTCAAGCATGGTCAGAGATCGAAGGATCAAGGGGAAACGTCTACTAACGTTAAGGTTTCGAAGTTCTTTGTTTCTAATCTTCTAGAGAGGTGTTCATCTGCAGATCTGGTAAAGGTGTTGAAGGGTTATGGAGAGATTCAAGGAACGTATATCACAAGAAAGTACGACAAACTTGGCAAGAGGTTTGGATTCACTTCTTTTCGGAATGTGAGGGATCTGGAGAGGCTTCAGAATGACCTTCAAGACGTGTGGATTGGGAGTTACAAACTGTTTATTGTTCTCGCTAGGTTCGTTGATGGGTCGAAGGTTCAATCGAAGGTTAATAAGGCTTGGCAACCGGTGAAAGACAAGGAGGTGGAGAAGATCGATATGGTTAATGTAGAACAGGAGCAGGGGGCGAAGAAGGCAGGGCCGACGGGGGTCGGTCAAAGGTCTTTTAGGGACACACTTCTTGATCTTGAGCCGGATAAGGGGTCCATGGACTTTTCAGTGGTGGCGGATGTTGTGACTAGGTCCACTTGGAATGGGGTTGGATTGGTTGGAAGGGTTAAAGACTTTAAATCCTTGACAAGTTTAAGGATTTGGCTCTCTCTGGCTATTAACATTAAGGTACGATACTTGGGAGGTTTTCATGTCGTTCTTGTCTTTGAATCCAATGAAGAAAAGGGATGGTTTATTGAGAAAAAGCAATTATGGGAGAATGTCTTTCTATCATTAGAAGCATGGGAAGGTCAAATCCTGGATTTTGAACGTATTGCATGGATTAAGGTGTATGGGGTTCCTTTTTGCCTAAACGTTGATCATGTGATTAATGGCATTGGTGAAAGGTTCGGTGAAGTTGTTCAACTTCCGGTGTCATCGGAAGCCGACGAGGACTTATCTTATATTTTAGTTGGTATTTTGTGTAAATCAGTGCAAAGGATCAATCATTGTTTTAATATGTCTTGGAAGTCTAAGGTATTTCCTATTGTTGTGGAAGAGGATACTGGGGATTGGACCCCCGATTGTTTGTCCGACGATGATGAGTATGATTATGACGATAAAGGCGTTCAAGACGATGTCAGAATGGGAATGGGTTCTGATGATGTCAGCGCTGGGGACATAGGAGGTAGTCATAATGGGGAATTTATGGTAGGCGCGGATTTGGAGGAGGGTGGTCAATTTTCCAATAATAAGGAGGATGATAATGATAGTATCCCTACAATTCAGGATACGTTTTCAAAGCACTTTCTAGAAGGGAGGAATGAGAATGATGGTTTAAAAAAGAAAAGGAAGGGATTTAGCAAAAAGGCCAGAAGAAAGAGTTCTTGTTCTCCATTGGGCTAGGATAGGCCCAAGAAAAGGGCCCGTGAGGGAGATGACTATTTTGATTTGGACAGATTTATCTTTGGTGACAACAGAAGCCCAGCTCCAATAGTAAAAGAGACTGAGTTGGATTCGGCCCAAGAGGTATTTCTTACTCCTGACTTAAACAAAGTTGTCCAGCAAGCTGAAGGGGGTAATATGTTGGACAATTCTGTGGAGGTTGAAAATGGTTCACAGGTGGATGGTGCAAGCCATGCGATAGAGGCCAATGAAACAATTCAGTTGGGGCGTCAGTTGGGTGTGACTGATATTAGTAGTTTTAAGGATTCGATTGTGAATCTGGTTCAGGAAGAAGGTTCTCAATTGGTGGATCAATGAACTTTTTATCAATGAATATTCGGGGGTTGGGGTCCGATAATAAAAGCAGTTGGGTTCGGAGTCTTAGAAACAATAATGAGGTGGGTTTTGTCATGCTACAGGAGACGCAATTTATTTCCATCGACGGTTTGGATATGGGGTGGTTTTGGGGGAATAATGATTTTCATTATGAGTGGGTTGCTTCTTCTGGGCGTTCGAGAGGATTAGTTTCTATTTGGGATCCGAAGAGTCTTGTGAACACGGTGGTGGTAAAGCATGCTAATTTTTTGATCGTTTCGGGTACCATTAAGGATAGTGGCAAGTTTGTGTCATGTGTTAACGCTTATATTCCTCATAATTTGAATGATAAGCGTCGGGCTTGGAATGATATGAGGACTGCGATTGGGTCCGGTGATCATTATGTGGTGGTGGGGGGAGATTTCAATTGTGTGCGTCACAAAGACGAAAGAAGAAGTTCTAAGTTCAACGCGGTGGCTTCAGAGGAATTTAATGACTTTATTGAAGATATTGGAGTTTGCGAGTATGCTCTACGTGGTCGTAAGTTTACATTCTGTGCTGGGAACAAATTAAGTCGCATTGACCGCATTTTTGTTTCTTCTAATTTTTTTAATGAGCGGCCCAACGCGGAGTACCGGACGCTTCCACCGGAATACTCGGACCATTGTCCGTTAATCCTTAAGGTGGTGTCCAGAAATTTTGGAGCGAAACCATTCCGCTTTTTCAATTCATGGTTATGTCGGGAAGGTATCGAGAAGGTGGTCTCTAGGGCGTTGTCTTTAGAAGGCGAGTTGGGTGGTAAGCCAGATGAACAGTTTATAAACAAACTGAAAAGAGTCAAATGTGGTATTAAAAAATGGCTCAAGGTTGTTAAGTTTAAAGAAAGGGAGGAGGAAGATTGCTTGAAAAAAGAGGTGTTCGATTTACAGGAGGTATTGGATATTCGTGATCTTTCAGAAGAAGAGACATGGATATTTGAAGAAGGCTCGAAGAGATTACGAAGTATTGAATTTTTTCGAAACCAAGATTTGAAACAAAAATCCCGGGTTAAGTGGGTGAAGGAAGGGATTGCAAACACGGCTTTTTTTCATGGATCGATAAATAATCAGAAGGCGTCCAATGCTATTCCTGGTCTTATAATCGATGGGATTTGGGAAACTAGGCCGACTATGATCAAGAGGGAAGTTCTTCGTTTCTTTCGTAATAAGTTCGCGGAAGATTTGGTGGTGCGGCCCAAGTTGGAGTGTTATGGTTTGAAGTGCTTGAATTCTACAGAAGCGAACAATTTGGTGGTGCCCTTCACGGATGAGGAAATCAAAGACGCGGTGTTCTCGTGTGGGAGTGATAAAGCTCCCGGGCCAGACAGTTTCAATTTCCGGTTTGTTAAAAAATTCTGGTCATTGTTTGAGCATGATTTTAATGTTATTTTTCAGGATTTTTACAATACCGGCCAGATTAGTCGTGGGGTTGGTTCGTCTTTTATTACGTTGATCCCTAAAGCTAATGATCCGGTGACATTGGGAGAGTATCGGCCCATTAATTTAATTGGGATAGTTAGTAAAACTATTTCCAAAGTTCTTGCAAATAGATTAAAGAAAGTCATGGGCTCTCTGATCAACGAAACTCAATCGGCGTTTATTGAAGGAAGGTATATTCTTGACGGGCCTTTAATTGTGAGTGAGACTTTGGCATGGGTGAAACAAAGTGGCAAAGTTTTCTTGTTTAAAATTGATTTTTAAAAAGCCTACGACAATGTGAATTAGGGCTTCTTGTTGATGGTTATGCGGCAAATGGGGTTTCCCGAGGTTTGGGTTTTGTGGATCCAAGGTGTGTTAAATTCGGCTAGGTCGTCTATCCTAGTCAATGGGTCTCCCACGTTTGAGTTTTCTTGTGGTAAAGGTATGAGGCAGGGCGATCCTATATCTCCTTTTTTATTTATTATAGTTATGGAAGCTTTGTCGGGCTCGTTAAGAAGGCGTGTGATGATGGGTTGTTTAAAGGGGTTGACCTTCCTAATAACGGACCATGTTTATCCCATTTGTTATTTGCTGATGACGCTATGATTATGGGAGAGTGGTCAGACGCAAATTTTAAGGTTCTTAGAAGAATTTTGCGAATTTTTTACTTGTGTTCGGGCTTAAAAATTAATATCAACAAGTCGACTCTTTATGGTGTGGGTAAGATTGTAGAAGAGGTTAGAGAGAAGGCCGAAGAGTTGGGTTATTGTTCGGGTATCGTGCCGTTCAAGTATCTTGGGATTCAAGTTGGCGCTAACATAAGTAGGATTAATAGCTGGAACCCGGTTGTGGTAGTTTTCAAGAAGATACTATCGAGATGGAAAGCTAAGGTTCTCTCCATAGGAGGAAGGGTTTTTCTTATAAAATCCGTTTTAGAGAGCCTTCCGTGTTATTATTTCTCTTTATTTAAAGCTCTGGTTGGGGTGATTAACAAACTGGAGGCGTTGATTAGAAAAAAAAATTTATGGGGAGGTAACTCGGAAGTTAATAAAGTTCATTGGGTGGGATGGGAGGTGGTTACTCGATCTAAGAAAAATGGTGGCCTTGGGTTGTCTAGTTTGGACGTTAGTAATAATGCGTTACTTCTCAAATGGGTTTGGAGATATAGAAAGGAGGTGGATGCTATGTGGAGGAAGGTTATAGACGCCATTCATGGGTCTGTTAGGATTTGGCAACCGGTTTCGTGTAAGGCTAATGTGAGGGGTGTTTGGGGCAAGATTGTTACTAGTGGGTCTCGGCTATTGATTAACGGCTCATCTTTTAATTCCTTAATCCAAGGGAAGGTGGGTAATGGGTTGCTCATTAAGTTTTGGATAGATCCCTGGATAAGCAACACTCCTTTAAAGAATATGTTTCCGAATATTTTTCGGCTCGAAAAGAATAAATGGTGTTTGATTGCAGACAGAATCGGGCAGAATGGTGTTATGTCCTGGGATTGGAAGTCATATCCGAGCACTGTGCAGGAGTCGGACTAGCTTATTAGTTGTCATCGGATGGTGTCGGGGACCGTTCTTAACGAGTATGAGGACTCGTGGCTGTGGAATAATAATCAGCTGTAGAATCTATCGGTTCAGGATCTTAAAGGATGGGTCCGAAGTGGCATGACACAGGAGTTGGTCAGCACGTTCCATTGGTGTAGATGGTTGCCGGCCAAGTGTAATATATTCATGTGGAGAGCTTGTTTAGATCGGATTCCTACGAAGGTGGCGTTGAGACGAAGAAATATTGTTACAGGAGATAGCCTTTGTGTTTTTTGTGATAACGCTGAAGAAACGGTCGACCACTTATTGACGAAATGCAGGTTCGGTCAAGGAGTTTGTAGTGGGATTGCGCATTGGTGTCACCTTCCGCCGATTTTCCTGTTTTCTACCCAAGACGTGCAGGCTTTGGTTGATCATGTGGGCTGCCCGAGCAGAAAGAAGGAGGTGATTTTGGGCATTTTGGTCATAACATGTTGGCGTATTTGGAAGGCGAGAAACGAGAAGGCTTTCAAGATGACAAATGTGAAGGTTGCTCAAGTTATTTCGGACATCAAATCGTTGAGTTTTCTATGGTATTCTAGTAGGGGCAAAGATAGTGTGGACTGGGCGGGTTGGCAATCTTTTAGTTTTGATGTAATGTAATCCCGTTGTATTGTGGCTATCTCCGCCTTGGAGATAGTCTGTTCTGTTTGGTTTTGAATGAAAGTTGCCCTTCAAAAAAAAAAAACTATTTTTCATTGTATTATTTAACTTCTTAATCCATTTTTTTTACATTCCAAAAATCTAACATCCAAGATTTACCATTAACATATGTTAACTTATATTTTTAACATGTTAACACTTAAACATCATCAACAAGTTCCATACCCACTTTTATCTTTCTAAAACCCCATTTTAGCAAAAATAATCTTATGAACCTTTTTAATATTCATGCAAAATCATCATCTATATGACAGGCAAACATTTAACATTTACCCAAGCAAACAACAATCTCACACAAAATACTCATACAAACTTACGTTTGTATACATACATATATATGTATATAGAAATAAAATTCCATTTTTAACTTGAGTTATTTATTTTAACAAAACACTTATTTTTGACAACAATATGAACTCATAGACATTACTAGTATATAAACAATAAAGAAAAAAAAAGGGACAAGATCCTTACCACTAGTCTTAAACTAGGGAAGATTACTTCTTGAAAACATATAATAATGTCATAAATTTTAAAGTTACAGGCATATTGGAACCGTATCAGTATATATATATATATATATATATATATATATATATATTGTTTATAGTGTACCGGATAATCCACCAACGCTCGTTTTTTTTCTATATATACTTTTATCATTACACGATAAGATGATACCAAACGACATCAAATGCGAACCTATGCATTTACCCGGACATTGCTAGACTTTATGGACTCAATTAATAATATAATTAAGTCTAAATGCACGTAATTTAATAAATAAATACCGATTAGATCGTACGGATTAACCTAAAATTTTGCCGGTTGTCACAAAAATATGTATCATTTGTGTTATTAAACGCTATGTATCATCTGTGATTGTCTTATTGAACAACATATATCAGTTTGCACAAAATATCAGTTTAATATTGAAAATGTATTTTGTAACAACTTGCCTTGGTGAACGATGCTTGCAATAGAAAAAGATTGGAACGAAAAGAAGGATAGCCAATTGAGTGGGTTACAACAAAAACTCTTGACTTGTTTGAGGGTGCACAGGCAAAATGCCATGTTGGCAAAGAAGTAAAAAAGAAAACAGTTAAAAAGACTAAGGAAGCCACACCCAAGAAAACAGAAAAAAATGCAGGTTGCTGATGAAAAAGATGCTGATGGTGAAATTCCATTTTTAACTTGAGTTATTTATTTTAACAAAACACTTATTTTTGACAACAATATGAACTCATAGACATTACTAGTATGTAAACAATAAAGAAAAAAAAGGGACAAGATCCTTACCACTAGTCTTAAACTAGGGAAGATTACTTCTTGAAAACATATAATAATGTCATAAATTTTAAAGTTACAGGCATATTGGAACCGTATCAGTATATATATATATATTGTTTATAGTGTACCGGATAATCCACCAACGCTCGTTTTTTTTCTATATATACTTTTATCATTACACGATAAGATGATACCAAACGACATCAAATGCGAACCTATGCATTTACCCGGACATTGCTAGACTTTATGGACTCAATTAATAATATAATTAAGTCTAAATGCACATTATTTAATAAATAAATAGTGATTAGATCGTACGGATTAACCTAAAATTTTGCCGGTTGTCACAAAAATATGTATCATTTGTGTTATTAAACGCTATGTATCATCTGTGATTGTCTTATTGAACAACATATATCAGTTTGCACAAAATATCAGTTTAATATTGAAAATGTATTTTGTAACAACTTGCCTTGGTGAACGATGCTTGCAATAGAAAAAGATTGGAACGAAAAGAAGGATAGCCAATTGAGTGGGTTACAACAAAAACTCTTGACTTGTTTGAGGGTGCACAGGCAAAATGCCATGTTGGCAAAGAAGTAAAAAAGAAAACAGTTAAAAAGACTAAGGAAGCCACACCCAAGAAAACAGAAAAAAATGCAGGTTGCTGATGAAAAAGATGCTGATGGTGATGATGTTGAGAATGAAGATGATGTTGGCAATGTTGATGAGCATGATGTTAATGATGATGATGAGGTTGATGATGATGATGGTTTAGGGCATGATGATCATTATGATTATGCTGGGCTCCACCCTGAAGTGCAAAACACCATGAAAATCAATGATGAGAATGAAGAGAATGAGGATGAAGAGGCCTTACTTCAAAGGATTTTGGCTTACGATATAGAAAGCCAGAACATGATGTTTGAAGTTTCTGCATCAGGGAACCATGCTCTGATCAGAGCACTAGCACGGTATGAAGACAATGTTGATGATGAAGAACAACAAAACAATGAAACTGAAGAAGTATGTTATTCAAATAATAAGTTTAATAAAAACCACAGAATGCCATACTTAATAATATCCTTTTTTTATTTAACAGGCAATGGTTGATAAATTGGATGGGGCATACAAAGAATTAGAAGATTGTTACAATAAATGGAGCACATTGTTAAAACAGTCAAATATTGAATATCCAAACAGCCTCCTGGTACACATTAAATACTCACAATGTCTGACATTGTTGGAGAACATGTCAAAATTTGTTGATGAAAACGCCAAGCAAGTGGCAGCTGGGAGAGAAGAAGGTAAAAATGAAGGTGAGGTTGAAAAAGTAGTTGAAGGTGAAAAGGAAGTGGAAGTAGGAGGTGAAAATGAAGGAGAAGTGGAGGAGAATATGGCTGGGAAACAAAACGCCATTAAAGTGGAAACAGTTGATGAAAACGCCATTGAAGTTGAAAAGGACGGAGAATGTGAGTTAGGGCTAGGGTTATTTATGAGAAATGTTATGAATATGATCTGTTGCTTCAAGGGGGTTTTAGTGATGACTTCTGATGTGTGCAAAATGCAATATATAAATTACATTAAACGAGGCGTAAAACTAACCCTTTTTAGTACTAATGTTGGAAAAAGCATGTTTCTTTCTTCCTTTTGAATTTACAGGACCAAACAAGCTTGAACGAACAAAATGAGAAAATAAGCAGCCAAAACCAACACAAATACAAAAAGAAGGAATAAATGTGACATGCCCGACCCCTTGGTAGCATCCCCAAAGCAAAAACAAGCCAACAAAATCTGACCACGGGGCCGTGCCCAGATGGGCATGGGGCGTGGTCAGAGGCCTGCATAAAAGACAAACCTGTAGAAGCTTCCACGCCCACCACGGGGGCGTGCCCAGCTCAACACGGGGTGTGGTCAAAGCAAAGATACGCAGAATCTTGATAGTACAGATAAGAGTTTACCACGGGGCCGTGCCCAGGAGACACGGAGTCGTGCGGGGCCCTCTACTGACACTTACAATTAATGGAGGAAGAGAAGATGCTGGCCACGGGGCGTGCCCGCTGGACATGGGGTCGTGGCCAGAGCTTTGTGCAGGCTATAAATAGGGGTGCTTGGTTCACTTGAAAGGCATCCCTTGGCAAACCACTACTCTCCCACTTTGCCACCACTCCACCACCACTACAACACCAACACCCACCACCATCATCGATCATCCATTTTTAGAGTGTGTAGTAGTCTCGGGATCCAAGATTGATTGTAAGGGTTCTTGCCAATCAAAGGCCATGTTTGGTTAAGCCTCTTACATCACTTGGTGAAGACAAGTCTTTTATGTATTACTTTTTATTTTTAATCTTTCGGCACTTTTTATTTGGGTTTGTATTAATAACTTTAATAACTAGTTTCTTATGTTGAAGGTGAATTTTCTTTATCATTTTTCGTTGTGTCTTGAGGTTACTTTACTTTCTTTATCATTTTTCTTTATCATTTTTCGGCACGTCTTTACGGTCTATATAAAGGCATGTTGATTACCTGGACGAGGGTTAGGGGAATGGTTTGGTAAAGTTCTTGCTTCGTTCAGTGTATAGATCCTTCGAGGACCTGGTTTAAGCTTACTAGGACCTCCTTCAATATCCAGTGGTATTGGATGGCAGGGGTGCGAATAGCTTGAACCCCTCATATGTAAACTACTATTAATACTTAAACTGGCTTCTTGGGATTGTATCCTTGCTGACTCAAACCACTTAGCCGAGAGTAACGTCACCTTCAAAAGAGGGGCCTACCACTTTTCGCATTAATAACTTACTTAATTGTCTTTCAATATTCCGACCCTTTGGGATTGTATCCCTGCTGACTTAAACCACTGGGTTGAGGGTAACGTCACCTTCAAAAGAGGGGCCTACTGCTATAACTAAGATAATCCCTTAAAAAGTCCGAAAGTGCGAAAATCATCAAAGGGTACATTAAAGACGAGATCGGATCCAAGTGATTCTATCTTGTCTATTTGTTTTTCATTTAATTTATCTTTGCATTTTTAGTTTTTATTTTTTATATTTCAAAACTTTTCTAAAAAAAATAGATTGATTAGACGTTGAGGATAAACCGGTACTAAAAGCTCTTGTGTCCTTGGACGACCTCGATATCTTACCAACGCTATACTATGCTCACAATGGGTGTACCTGCCTAAGTGTGTGTTTAGTGTTAGTAGAATATCGTGTTTTATAAATTTAAAACTTGACTAATGCATAAAATGGGCTCAAAATATTAATAAAAACAAATCACGCTTCGCACACACTAAGTTTTTGGCGCCGTTGCCGGGGACACAAGGATTTTTAAAAAAAGTTTAAAATCAACGGCCTAATTATTTTTATTTATTTTTCTATATTTTTTAGGATTTTTCTTAATTTTTCGGTTTCTGCAGACTTCAGCACGGGCCGTGCTCAGCCAGACACGAGGCCGTGTCCAATCATCGTTACTGGCAATCCTGTTTTAAGTCAGAGTGTAGCTGACCACGGGGCCGTGCCCACTGAACACGCCCCCGTGTCAACTCCCCAGTTGCTGAAAACAAAGCCGTAAGATCCCGACGGTTGGTAAATTCTGACAAAAATACGAGTGAGATTATTTTTACTTTCGCTCCTCTTACGGTGAGTGGTATCAAATATGTGGTGGAGACCATCAAGATTTAGAATGTTTCTTTCTAAATTGCGATCCCCATTATTTAGACCCATCGTCTTCCTATAATCACCTTAAGATGGACGAAAGTAAAAACGATCACTATCTCTCGCCCGAATGCCCTCAACCATCTCTTTCAACTAACATAACCTCCGAAGAATTATGTCGACTTGAAGAAATAATTCTCCTAAAATTAAAATAATTAGAGCTTGAGATGAAAACAAGTTATTCATCACAAGACAACGATCAAGGAGAATTGTTGGGGTTACATTCGGATTCTACCAACATCGATGACACCAAAAGTAACTCAACCTCTTGTGAAAACATGAGCGTTAGTTATCCCTGTGTCGATTGTGCCGTGAAGGACTCTCTATCGGCCCCCACTGATGCGCTCATAGACCTGAGCGATTCGACGTATACCTTCTTTAACAAGAGCCAGGATAAGGGGAATAAATGTTGGTTTCGCCCACCGGTATTTAGTTTAGGTTTTGTCACGGCCCCAGCCCCGGTTTGACCCGGTCAGGAGCCGCGGGACAGGAACCCGTGGTATTTTTTTTTGAGTTGACAGCGGAAGATTTAACAGGATCTTTTTCAAACTTGAAATGCCTGATTATTTTATATCATAATTCAGGATAAACCCCCGTAATTTACAATAGAGGAATTTCACAAGGAAATTCCCTAATTTACAAAACATGTTTATTTTAACTGAGCCACTACTTCAAGCTTTGTTAGTGCTCCGTAACACTGTTCCTTGGTTCACAGTAGTTACCTAAAACATTGTTGGATCGCTGTACGACCTGACTGAGTCGATCAGAAGAGTCTTTTATCCGAATCAGAGGCGGAATCAAAGAAACGGACCCTCGATTCAATTTAAACGTCTCTTATATTGATATGATACTGAATTACAACCTGGAGACAATCCGGCAGAGCTTCGCTACTCAGATCCGAACTCTTACAAATGAATAACCAAGTGAACCTATTTATACTAAAGAGGGTTTCGCTTGAAGCTGACCAGGACAGGTTCAAGTGAACCCAACTCATCAGGTTTCGCTTGAACTTGTTCTATGTCACTTTCAAGCGAACTCACATGCTTATCCTCAAAAACTGTTTCTCGCACCTCGAACACTGGTTATCCTATCCTATCTCATTATATGATACAAGACGAAGTCAATAGACATAGTGTACTAACAGACTCCCCCTTGGATATTGACGAAGTCTTCAGTGTTTAATCTCTATCATGACACCTTTTCAGTCTTGATCATTTTTCAAGCTCTTTCCAAAATGTCTATCATTGTAAGCATCCATTAATTCTTTTCTTTAGCTTCTTCAGGCTCCCCCTCTCGTCAAGCTTCCGTGCTTTGGGAACGTCACCTAGCTTTCCATCTAAAAGCTCCTCCTTGATTCAAGCTTGTCTTCAGACTCCCCCTTAGACTCTGCTCTCGGGATCGTAATCTGGACTATCTGCAATCACTCAAACATCTATAAGTAACAATATTTAGAATATCCAGGAATCGTAACCTGGCAATTCAAACTTTTCTAAAACACTCCCTCTATCAACAATCTATACAGATATGGCAATGTTTAGTATCCAAAATCCTCACAGTAAATCATCCAAGTCCAAACTAATGACCTTGGAGATATCACAAACTGTTTTTGATTTTTGCAAAAAATTCAAGTTTCAAATTAATGAACTTGTTTTATTTTCAGAAACACAATCAGCTTACTTAGATTTTGAAACTCAGCATCTCAGACATCGGTTGTAGAAAATAAAGCAGAATCAAAAATCTTTTTGTATTTTTTCTGAAAATATAAAGCAGTAAAGAAATATGTACAAACATATTTACTGACAATATTTTTGTTTGAGTTTGCGTTAGAGGATCATATCAGTTTCTGACAAGTCACAAGTACCGTTGAGCTTAGTTACACAATCAGAATTAAACAATTCACTTAGATTGTCGATATACTGATCCACTTAAATTTTCACACAAAGTTCAACTGATTCAGGATACGAATTAGGTGAATTAAGAACTTAAACCCATTCATGTGTCCCACCTCTTGAATATACTCCCGTATCCAGATCCCAATATTCAGTCTTACAGGTGAGTATACCTAGATGATATCTGTAAGGGGAATAAATTATAGTACGGAACCGTGAGAGCTCAGGTCAGAACTTCCGTTCAGCAGAGAGATGACGGCTCGACTTTTGGTGTGTCCCCTTTAGAGGATCTTTTGTATTACAACAGCAATGACTATCAATTTTATTGTTTCATCAATTTGCTGAGGGCGGCGCTATATTTCAAGCAATGCAGAAAGTATTCTCCGGGGACTAGGCCATTGCTTCCGAAAAATCAGAAGTCCCGGGATAATACCCCAGATATCACTGAGTATAAAGACCTAGTATCTCAGAAAGAGGGACCTTTCAAACGAGATTTCAGGGGTTACCTATATATCCAAGTAGTGTTCCCCACAAAATAAGCAAGTTTGAATTTTGGTTTATATCCCGAAAAAGTTTACTAAATGTATAAAAATCTACTGACACATCCACGGTGAGATCGTTTAACACATTTAAACTTTCCATTTCTTTAGCATACTGTAACTGTCTACTGATGTACTATCATTTCCTCTTTTTACACAAAAACTCAATTTTTGAATTTTATCATGTTTTTTACTTTTTCAAATTTTCAAATGTTTTTGAATTTTCTAACAACAATACTCCCCCTAAAATGCAAAACCATTTAAAGAAAATTTGACAACCAATACTGATAGCTTTGTCTCGCCATCCATTTTCTGCTTCTCATGCACTGATTTGCAGAAAAACTAATATAAAGTACCAACAATTACCCCCATGATTTACAACCCATTGATTTTCGACAGTTTGAAAACCATTTTTCAATCTTGTGAAAGTAATCATGTTTGTTCAGCCGTGAGGGTTTCGGCGTATTCAAGCAACACATATTTTTTTTTTATAATTTTCCATTTTTTGACAAAAATTAAAAACAAACATATTTTTGGTTTTTTAAATTTTTCAAATTTTTTAAGATTTTTGAAATATTGTTTATATATGTACAAAAAATGTTAAACTCCCTGTTTCAACCAACACAGGGTCCAGCAGCCTTCTCTCCTCATTGTGACAGGCTGCTCCAACTTCCATTCTCACAATCTTCGATTTTGTTAAGCACCTGCACATTCAGACTACTTGATTACTTGAACAATTTAGCCCAGGTCTGTTGAACCTTAGGCATTTCAATACAATATTCATCATGTAGCTTCGGAAAATCTTTCTTATCAAAAACTTTTTCAACTTTGATTTCAACTTTTTCATCTTTTACCAAAATTACTTGTTTCTTAGCATTCCATTTTTGGCCTTTCGGAGTACCTCTTTTGTAAAAATGTGACTCCTTTTGAACATTTTGACTTTGAACAACTTTTGGTGTCCAAAACTCATTTGGTTTTGTCATATCAACTGATTTTTGCCAACTTTGCGTTGTTCTAAATCTAGATGTGTGAAAAATCTGTGTTTGTCTAGAATCAGATCTAGTCTGTTTTGGTTTCCAAGTTTGATTTGAAGCAAACTTGTTTGTGTTGTACCTCCAAGTTTGTTTTGAATCAAATCTGGCTGACCTTTGTTTCACACCCTCAGATTTTTGTTTCTCAAAATTTTCAGGCTTCTTTTTGTCAACATCCACAGGTTTCAGATTCGGACACTTTCGTGCAAGATGTCCAATTTGATCACACTTGAAACATGTTCTCTTGGACACATCTTTGACCTGTGGTTGTTGCTTTTTCTTTTGAGTACACAACTCTTCATTAGTCTGTTGTCTAAATTTGAGTTTTTCTTCTTCTTCAAAACTTTTTCCTTGAACAAAACTCATTTTTGCCTGAAAATTCGGCATTTCATTTCTTTTCCAACTTTGTTTCTTCTTATAACCCAACCCAGCCTTCATGTTTTTCTTTTTAAAACCAGGTTTGTTATAAAAAGTTTTACGACTTTTACCAACAAACTTTGAAATTTCTGATTTTTCAATCTCAACCATTTTGAAAACTTTATCAACCTTTTCTGAAATCACATTCTGAATCGGGAATACAACATCTAAGAATAATTTGTCTGATCCAATCATGGTGTAAACCAATCCTTTTGAATCATCATTCACAACTTTCTCAGATTTCATGTTTTTCAGATACTCATCATGAAAATTACCTTCATTTTCATCCTGTGATTCAGACTTACCTTTTGTAGACTCATCTTTCAAAACACTATCAACAACCTTACTTACCACCTCTGAATCATCAGCTTCATCAGATTTGGTGTAAGTCACATCGATACTTTCAGGTAATTAGTCAACTATGTTCAGACCTTTTGCCACCTTTTCCTCATCATAAAAAGTATAATTGTTTCTCAATGGTGGTGGTACCTGATGAAATTCTGAACCAATACCCTTTTTGTTCTTGTCAGTATCTTTGTCATCTGGTGTGATGTTAAAAATGCGTTCGAGAATGTACGAAGAGTTATGATAACTTTGAAGTTTGGTAACAACCTTTTCTTTTTCGGCCAAAACTTGTTTGAGATTAGCAATTTCATCAACACACTTGTTTAATTCAAGTTGCTTTTCTTTAAACTGTCTCTCATACATTTCTTTAGTGACTAAAATTTCAGACAATCTTTGGTCAAAACATTTGACTTGGCTCTTCAAAGTATCATAAGCCTCTTGTACTCTCTGACTTGACCACTTTAAAGAATCATACTCTTTTTGAAAATCTTGAAATTTAGTTTCTTTTTCAACACAATCAACACATTTTGCTGTACACAGTTGTCTATAAACATCATTATCCTTTTCAAGACCTTGACATTTCTGTGTCAATTTTTCAACTTTTAGTTTCAAAATTTCTTCTTTGTCAATCATTTCTTTACATTTTGTTGTGAAAACATTTTCAAGTTTGCTTGTTTCAATATCTTTTGTTTTGATTGTTTCATCTTTTTCAATACAGGCTTTGCACATTCTATGCAATTCCTGCATTTGTTCTCGTTTTTATCAACAATTTCAACATTAAACAAGTCAGAGGATTCATTTACCTCAGTCTCTTTCAGCACCGGTTCTTTTGTTTGAACTTCCTCTTTGTTCTCTTCTTTTTCTTCTTTATGTTCTTCTTCAATCTTCTGCTCTTCCTCAGCAGCAAGCTTTGCAGTACTTTTTACTTCCTCTACCATCTTTTTCAACTCTTCTTCTTTTCTCTTTTTCATTTCTACCACCTTTGATAGACTCGCTTCACAAACTTCCTTTATCTTACTCACCAAATACGGCAAATATTCTTTATCAGATAACCTTTTCGTGTTGAAAGTAGCCTGTCTTGGAAGCAAATTTGTTACAGCTTCAAAATCCACCTTTGATGGGTCAACAACTGGATTACCCCGTGGATCCATGTAACATTCTAATTCGTCATTCCATCTTTTTGCTCTCTGGGCTTCTTTGAATGATTCTCTGAATTTTTCAATTTCCCATCTCGCATAATCTATTTTCCACCATCTATCAGGATCAACCTCAGCCACAAATGCATATCCAACTGCATCTTCTTCAGGCAGAACTTGGCTCCAGTCATAACCTTCATCTTCATGAATAACTGCCAGAGCTCTTGATTTTTCTTCAGGCTGCTTCAATCTGGGAGGTTCAGACTTGTTCTGATGATAGATTGCTTTCTTGTAGTAATCTTCCTTGAACGGATTAGCAGTATCATCAGCATAAGCATTTATGCACTCACGTTTAAAGTGACCTTTCTGTTTGCATTTAAAGCATGTCTCTTTGGATTTGTCAAAACCTAACTTGGTAGAAGGTCCACCAATAGACTGCCTTCCGGTAATTTCCATAAAACGTTGTGCCCTCCTCACTGCACTGGCCATACACCATCGTATATCAGTCAATTCCATCTCCTCAGGATCTATTTGATCATAGTCTTCCTTCGTCAGATTGGTGTTGCCTATTTTGCCTGCCACAAGACTCTCATACGATTCAAGCACAGATGCTAAGAAGACCATCTGTTGCTTTGCAGACTCCTCATTGAAATTTTGAGTATTCTTCAAATCTACTGCAATGTTGCATTGAAATACATTCTTTGATGCAGATTGGCTCGATGTTGTTGAAAAAAATCCACTGTGAAAACCACTGTGAGGACTTTCATTGTTTACGGAATTTGAGCTTTCTGCAAAAAATGCTGTTCTTGGAGACCCAGTTTGTGGTAGATTTCCTCTGTAGTACAACTCCACATTCTGCTGATTAGCTGAATTGTTGACTTTAGATCTTTTTATCTCCAACTCGTGACTTTCAAGTCTTTCGATCAGCAAATCCACTGTTAACTCTTCAGTTTTGATTGTGTTTTTCAACATTAAGGCAAAGTATTGCCAATCTTGATCATTCGGCAATGAATCAAACAATTTATCCACCAGCTCCTCTTGAGTGTATGTGATTTTGTATCTGGCCAGTTCCATCTTCAGATGTCCAAATCTCTCGATCATTTTACAAACAGATTCATTTTTCATACAGCCAAAAAGATCAAACTCTTTACGCAACAATTTCTTTTTGTTTTTCACAATCTCATTACTTCCTACACACTTTCTCTCTAACGCTTCCCATAAACTCTTCGACGTTTTCTCTTGCTCAAGTAGTGAAATAATATCTTCTCTCACTGATTGTTTTATCAATGTAATCATTTTGTATTCAGCCACAACATTTATATCTATTTATGTGAACTCTTTTACATCTATTAACTCTCCTCCTTCTTTCACTGGTTCTGTATATCCATTTTTCAATTTTAACCAGCTTTCAGGAGCGAAAGCTTTTACCCAACCCTCAAATCGATTTTTCCACCAGTTATAATCTTCAATCTTCATTAGCTTTGGTGGTTTCTGTTGACTTCCATACATATTCTCATATTTCAAATTCTCTGAAATCTCTTTTGAATATTCTCTCATATCAGATCTTCTTTCTGTCGATTCTGAAGTGAACACGTTGTAGAATGTGTTGTAAAATTCTTCACCGCTGCCCGACATCTTCAATCACCTGGAGACACAAACAAAAACAATCAGTACAAACAATATTAATCAACTTGAAATAAACTGATACTCGTTTGATGTGAAATAATCTTGATGTGAAAAATCCTCTTTCAAGCGAAATAAGAGTTTCAAACGGAATCTCTTTGAATGACACTTCAAGCGAAAGTACTTTGAAGCGAAGTAGCTTCAAGCGAAAGCAACAAGATTCTTTCAGCTTCAAGCGAAAGCCTGACTTTCAAGCGAAATGGCTGTTTGAAGCGAACTCAGCTATAAACTTCAAGCGAAAGCTATAATCTTCAAGCGAAAGCCTTAAATTTCAAGCGAACTAGCATTGTTCGCTGAAGCGAAACCTCATTTTTAGTACAATTTTGTCATTTTTACTTCGAATTTTGATCTGAAACTCTCAAGGGTTTGTTAAATCACTGTTTTGCACATTCTGTGAAAAATTCAATCCATTATGACCGTTAAATCTTGTCCAATTTGAAAAAGAATGAGTAGAAGACAGAAAACTGATGCAATCGAGTTAAACTCTTCTTCCTGTGCTCTGATACAACTTGTTGGATCGCTGTACGACTTGACTGAGTCGATCAGAAGAGTCTTTTTATCCGAATCAGAGGCGGAATCAAAGAAACGGACACTCGATTCAATTTAAACGTCTCTTATATTGATATGATACTGAATTACAACCTGGAGACAATCCGGCAGAGCTTCGCTACTCAGATCCGAACTCTTACAAATGAATAACCAAGTGAACCTATTTATACTAAAGAGGGTTTCGCTTGAAGCTGACCAGGACAGGTTCAAGCGAACCCAACTCATCAGGTTTCGCTTGAACTTGTTCTATGTCACTTTCAAGCGAACTCACATGCTTATCCTCAAAAACTGTTTCTCGCACCTCGAACACTGGTTATCCTATCCTATCTCATTATATGATACAAGACGAAGTCAATAGACATAGTGTACTAACAAACATGTTTTAAAAATATTTTGTCAGCGGGGAATTACTGGTGAATCATTCATTTTACACAAAACGACACATTGTTAAAATTTACAGTATTAAGAGCGATTACAATGTTTATATATCAACCAATTACCCAACGGTATTTGTCACTCGACTCGTTTCTGTGACTATGGTCATATCACCCATTGGCTAACCCGTTGTCCAATGGTGACGGTTATCAAGTATTGTATATAAAACCCCATATACCGGCTGTAATTGAAGACTACAAAGCCTTAATCCCTGTAATTATAACTTTGAAAACAACCATGATTTTTAAAGCAAATTTGGTAAAAAGAGAATAACTCACATTGCAGATTTATACGGGCAGAGTTTAGCCTACTGATTAGCCTTGTAACCTAATTTAAATAACAATGCACACGAACTAGGTCAGTAACTAATACAGCATTTACGATAACTCACGATATTAAAACCCTCACAACGAATGACAAAGTGCTATACTTAAACATCCGTCGAATTCACGACTAATGATAAAGTATGGCCCTAATGTGGGCAGCACTTAAACATCCATTGGATAGTTTAAATCGATCGGACATTGAATCGTAGCAGCGATCGAGTTAATACCCTGTATCGTAGCAGCGCCTCACTATCTTAATTTGTGATTTTGAGCAGTAGCAATTCGTTTTTGAGTTTTGGTTTCGACACCAGAGGACTGCTCATGATCCAAGCTATTTATAGCTGATTTTTGGGTCTCTCGCGGCCCGCGTGAGCCATGGGCTCACCCTTACGCGGCCCTCGTGGCCACCTAGTCTACATGTAGGCTTGCTGGGTCACAAGTAGGCGTGCCAGGTGGATGACACGTGGCCCTAAACGCTTATCCGGTCAACTTAAGGTTGACGCGGCCCGCGTAAGTCCATGCTTAACCTTTACGCGGCCCGCCTGAAGACCAGATTTCTTGTTTTCTCAGTTTTTCATGCACGTTAGGGTTTCAGGGGTCCGGGTTTTCACTTATAAGTTGTTTTAGGACATTTTTGAAGGTCCTTACATCCTCCCCACCTTATTTAAAATCTCGTCCTCGAGATTTATTGAAATAAGTGAGGATACTTTCGCTTCATTTCTGATTCTAGCTCCCAAGTGTACTCGGGTCCTCTTTTTGAATCCCACTTGACTTTAACTAGTACCAGTCTTTTGTGCTTGAGAAACTTGATCTTTCTGTCTTCTATTTGTAGTGGTTTCTCGACAAATTTTAGCTTTTCATTTACCTCTATGTCTTGAAGAGGCACTACCAGAGATTCGTCTGATAGACATTTCTTGAGATTGGATACATGAAATACGTCATGTACTCCAACTAATTCCTCTGGTAGACGTAAGCGATAAGCAACTGGTCCTATACGTTGGATTACTGGGAATGGTCCTATGTATCTTGGACTTAACTTTCCTTTCTTACCAAATCGAACTACTCCTTTCCAAGGAGAAACTTTTAAGAGAACCTTGTCTCCGATTTGAAATTCTAACGGCTTGCGTCGATTGTCTGCGTAACTCTTCTGGCGATCTCGAGCCGTCTTTAGTCTTTCCTAGATTTGAGTAATCTTGTCGGTAGTTTCTTGCACTATTTCAGGACCTGATAGTTGACTTTCTCCTATTTCTGCCCAACAGACTGGAGTTCTGCATTTGCGTCCATATAATGCTTCAAATGGGGCAACTTCAATGCTTGAATGATAACTATTATTATAGGAGAATTCGATTAAGGGTAGGTGGTCATCCCAATTTCCACCAAAATCTATCACACATGCCCGGAGCATGTCCTCTAGGGTTTGGATCGTCCTTTCGCTTTGTCCATCTGTTTGCAGATGGTATGCAGTACTTAAATTTAGTCGAGTTCCCATTGCTTCTTGGAAACTTGTCCAGAAATGGGAAGTGAAACAACTATCTCTATCCGATACAATGGAGAGTGGAACTCCATGTAAGGATACGACTTCATCTACATACAACTTTGCTAACCTTTCCATGCTAAAGGTTTCTTTCATGGGTAGAAAATGAGCTGATTTGGTTAATCGATCCACAATTACCCAAATTGCATCATTACCTTTTCTGGTTTTGGGCAACTTAGTAACAAAATCCATAGTTATAAGTTCTCATTTCCATACCGGCATTTCTAATTGTTGTAGTAGACCTGAGGGTTTCTGGTGTTCTGCCTTAACTTGTGAACAAGTAAGACATTTAGAAACGTATCTAGCTATGTCCTTTTTCATTCCTATCCACCAGAAATTATTCCTTAAATCTTGGTACATCTTATTGTTACCAGGATGCATAGTATATCTAGATTTATGGGCTTCTTCTAAAATCTTATTTCTTAATTCTCCTTGCTTAGGTACCCAAATCCTTTTCTTGTGGAATCTCCAAATTCCATCACTTCCTTGCTCTAATTCTTTTATTCGTCCCTTCATTCCTTCAGCATCATCTTTGATTGTTGTTTCTTGAATATTTTTCAGTTGTTCCATTAAATCTAATTGTAGATTTAATCTAAGAGCACGAACTCGCTTTTGCTTCTCATGATACTTACGACTCAAGGCATCTGCAACTACATTGGCCTTTCCTTCGTGATATTGAATATCACAGTCGTAATCACTTAAAATCTCCATCCATCTTCTTTGCCTCATGTTTAATTCTTTTTGCCTAAATATGTACCTTAAGCTCTTATGATCCGTATAGAGAGTAAACTTACTTCCATACAGATAGTCTCCAAATCTTAAGAGCAAAAATTATGGCTCCTAATTCTAAGTCATGAGTCGTATAGTTTTCCTCGTGCTTTTTCAATTGTCTTGAGGCATACGCAATTACCTTCTTGCGTTGCCTTAGCACACATCCTAATCCTAGCTTAGAAGCGTCACAGTAAACTTTAAAATCCTTTGTTCCTTCTGGTAAGGCAAGGATTGGGGTGTTTGTTAACCTTTGTTTCAAAATCCTAAAGGCCTCTTCTAGCTTAGGTCCCCATTCAAACTTAGCTGCTTTACATGTTAGCTTAGTTAATGGTATAACTATTTTGGAAAAATCCTTAATGAATCGTCTATAGTATCCAGCTAAGCCTAGGAAACTTCTAATTTCCATAGCTGATTGCGGGACTTTCCATTTGGTGATCGCACGTGGATACCTTCGTGATTCACCATGTGTCCTAAAAATTGTATCTCTTGTAGCCAAAATTCACACTTAGAGAATTTAGCGTACAGTTTCTCTTTTCTTAACAAAGTTAAGAGTGCATGCAAGTGCTCACAATGTTCATTCTGGCTTTTGGAATAAATAAGTATATCGTCGATGAAGACAATTACAAATTTATCCAAATATGGTTTACAGATCCTATTCATCATGTCCATAAATGCTGCAGGAGCATTTGTCAGTCCAAAGGGCATGACTGTAAACTCATAATGACCATACCTAGTTCTGAAAGCAGTTTTAGGTATGTCTTCTTCTTGTACCTTCAATTGATGGTATCCTGATCGTAAATCTATTTTAGAAAAATACCTAGCTCCTTGGAGTTGATCAAAAAGATCATCAATCCTAGGTAACGGGTATCGATTCTTAATTGTAACTTTATTCAATTCCCTATAATCGATACACATTCGCATCGAACCATCTTTCTTTTTCACAAACAACACTGGAGCTCCCCATGGGGATGAACTTGGTTGTATGAATCCTTTATTTAATAATTCATCTAATTGCTTTTTCAATTCTAGCATTTCGGTGGGTGCTAACCGATAAGGTGCCTTGGCTATCGGTGTAGTTCCAGGAATTAGATGAATTCTAAATTCGACTTCCCTATTAGGTGGTAATCCAGGTAGTTCTTCTGGAAAGACATCCGGGTATTCTGATACTACCGGAATTTCTTTAAGTTCCTTACCTTTTGTGTTAATGATTACTGAAATCATATACACCACTTCTTGTTTTCTTGAATAACTGGCCAACTTCATTACTGAAATGAATTTCAGTGGTTTTCGTGGTTTATCTCCTGTAATCACCACTAATTCTCCTGTGGGTGTATGAATTTCTATGGAGTTTTATCACAGAGAATTCGAGCATGGTTGGCTACTAACCAATCCATTCCTAATACTATATCGAATCCGGCTAAATTCATAGGTAACAGGTTTGCAGAAAATTTATGGCCTAGGAGTTCTATCTTTCCTTCTCGCAAAACCTTATCTATTTTAATAGAATTCCCATCTGCCGTTTCGACTGTAAAAATCTGCCTACAAGTGGTTAAGGGTAAATTAAGTGCTTGGCAGAATGAAGTATTTATAAAACTTTGGTTTGCACCAGAGTCAAATAATACTTTTGCATAAACGTCGTGAACTAAGAACGTACCAGCTATCACATCAGGGATTAGCTCTGCTTCCTGAGTAGTCAACTGGAAGGCTCTTACATTCCTCTTAGGTTTGGCTTTGTTGTCTGCAGGTTTGACCAATTTGGGGCATTCTGGTTTGAAATGCCCAGCTTCTCCACAGTTATAGCAGACCCTTGTTTTCTTTCTGCAATCTTCTTCACGATGTCCTACAACTTTGCAGAAGTTGCAGGTTACATTACATTTTCCAAAATGTTTCTTTCTGTAATTCCTGCAGAACGGCGGAGTGGAAGACTGCCCAGTTCTTCTTTTCTTGAAATTGCTATTATTCCCCATACGAAATCCTTGGGAAATTTTCTGAGCCAATTCTTTCTTCCGATTTTCTTCTCGCGTACGCACCAGTCCATCTGTCAAAGTGTTAGCTAGTTCCACCACATCATCGATCGTGCGGGGTCTCGCAGCTTTGACAATGTCACGGATCTCGCTAATTAAACCCCAGATGTAGCGAGAGATGAGTACCGGCTCTGGTGAAGCCAGAGTAGGCACAATTCTGGCATATTCGAAAAATTTCGAAGTATACCCTCGACAATCTACTTCCACTATCCGGTGGCTCAGAAACCTATTCACCATCTGCTCTTTTTCATATTCAGGGCCGAATTTTCTTTCCACCAGACACTTAAACTCCTCCCAATTCATGGCATAGGTCATGTCACTTCCCTTAGCTTGTAACACCGTGTTCCACCATTCTAATGCTTCTTCCTTGAAAAGGTGAGAAGCATACATAACCTTATCCTCCGCGACACATTTACTTATGTTGATTATTGCCTCGGTTTTCTCCAACCAACGCAGTGCTGCAGTCGCCCCTTCATTGCCTGCAAATTCAGCAGGTTTACAGGCAAGAAATTCCTTGTAAGTGCAACCACGTGTTGCAGCTTTCATTCTTTTGAGATTTGGGGCTTGCAGTACGTCATTATCATTATTAGTATGGTTGCCGCCTCCGTTTACACTATTACTGAAATTGTCACCGTGTGTACGTTTGCTAGGAATAATTTGTTGAGGTTCAACTGGATTTCGGGCAGCAGCAAGAATTGCTGGAATAGCATTGGCTATTCCCTGAGCAACGATATTCTCGATATCTTGCCTATTCAAAAATTGATCTTCATTGTTTTGCCCAGAATGATTAACTTCATTAACGGGTTCATTACCAGCGTGTTCCATCTGGTAATTAATTTATATAAGTAATTAGCAGAGAATAATTAATAATCAAATATAACAAAACAATTGCACATAATTATGTTAACAAGTATGGCCAAAATTGTCGGTTTTTTTCGACTTTCGATATTTTATATATATTAGGCATCCGTACAAACTGGTTATCTTACAAAAGTTTTATTTTTAAGGTATTTCATACTATTATATTTTGATTATTATATTATTATTAAACACATGCTTCCATCATCACATGCTATCCCATCAGCTGGCATTTTCAGTAACGACGTTCCCTTTCGTCGTACTTCCAGGAGATCTGTTCTCCCACTTCTCGGATTCGATTTCCTGCATCCATCAGTTCTTCGCCAAAATGGCGGAGTTCAGCCAGGTTCTCATTGCTAATTGGTGGGTTTGGTACAGGCTCAAGGTCAAACTGAGGGAGAAAGGTATAAGGGTTGTTTAAAAGATTCTGGAATTGCCAATCGTTGGTCCACCATTCTTCCATTTCTCCTAGAGGTCGGGTATTGACAAGGGGATCTGGGATGGCTGGTTCCAAGTTTATTGGAAGCTGGGTTTCGGCAGGATAAGTGAAAAGGTTTTCATCAACAGGCTTGAGGATATCCCAACTTGCTAATATGCTATCTAGCTTTTCCTGCAATGGCATTTCCTCGTCTTGCTTGGAGCTCTCTCCAATCTCTATTTCTTTCCCTTTATCCATGGGGTCCTCCGTCTTCGCAACTCTCCTAGCTACTGGTTTCTTTCTGCGCACACGCCTCCAACCCACAATTCTTCTTCTCTTCTTTGGCTTGGGTTTCTCCGGAGGTTGAGCTTGAAATTCCATAGGCTCCTCAACATCGGCACAATACCCAGTAAAGTCTTTGGAAACTTCCACATTAACAGAATAGAGATTGAGATTCTGAAGAGCTTCAGACAACTCATTCATGCTGTTTAGCAGATATGAAGAAACACACAAAATTCTAGCTTAAAATTTTGTAAATTGAATAATCCCAAAAAGAATCTTAATATTCATACAAATAGATTGATTAAAACAAAATATTGTGATTTATATATATATTTATTACAAAATACATTTGAAATTTAAAATATACTAGGGGATAATTTATTTTAGTCTACCTTTTCTTACTAAATTATTTATTTAAAGGGCAAAGTTTCTGGTTTATAGATGATATGGGTGCTGGTACTAGTTTAACAATTTAACTAGAGGTTAGCATTTACTACTGTAGTAGCTAACATGTAGAGATCTGCCCATTGTTCATCTAATTCATCTTCCCATGGTGGGTTATTGCCTATTTCCTGAGTTTCCTTAGGAATCATCACTTCTTTTGGTTGTGACTTCTTTATTTTCTCCTGACTTTTTCTAATAATCCAACTTCTTTTATTAGGGGTAAGTGGTTTTTCAAACTGTGCCTTACGGACAAATATTCCTTCCTCAGTATCTGCTGAGTATTTCGAGGAATTTGATTGAGATGAAGTTCCCTTATCTTTTGGTGAACTATCTAATTGACGATAGATGTCCGACAATCTTTGCTTACCCATACTGTAACTAACAAGTAGTCAGTTAACAAAACACGTAATCACAAGATAGCAATTAGTAAAATTAAGTATTTCTAAATACTTAATTGGCTTAAATCAGTGGCTCTGATACCACCTTTTCCAGTCACGGCCCCAGCCCCGGTTTGACCCGGTCAGGAGCCGCGGGACAGGAACCCGTGGTATTTTTTTTTTTGAGTTGACAGCGGAAGATTTAACAGGATCTTTTTCAAACGTGAAATGCCCGATTATTTTATTTCATAATTCAGGATAAACCCCCGTAATTTACAATAGAGAAATTTCACAAGGAAATTCCCTGATTTATAAAACATGTTTATTTTAACTGAGCCACTACTTCAAGCTTTGTTAGTGCTCCGTAACACTGTTCCTTGGTTCACAGTAGTTACCTGAAACTGTTTTAAAAATATTTTGTCTGCGGGGAATTACTGGTGAATATTCATTTTACACAAAATGACACATTGTTATAATTTATAGTATTAAGAGCGATTACAATGTTTATATATCAACCAATTACCCTACGATATTTGTCACTCGACTCGTTTCTGTGACTATGGTCATATCACCCATTGGCTAACCTGTTGTCCAATGGTGACAGTTATCAAGTATTGTATACAAAACCCCATATACCGGCTGTAATTGAAGACTTAATCCCTGTAATTATAACTTTGAAAACAACCATGATTTTAAAGCAAATTTGGTAAAAAGAGAATGACTCACACTGTAGATTTATACGGGCAGAGTTTAGCCTACTGATTAGCCTTGTAACCTAATTTAAATAAAAATGCACACGAACTAGGTCAGTAACTAATACAGCATTTACGATAACTCACGAGATTAAAACCCTCACAACGAATGACAAAGTGCTATACTTAAACATCCGTCGAATTCACGACTAATGACAAAGTATGGCCCTAATGTGGGCAGCACTTAAACATCCATTAGATAGTTTAAATCGATCGGACATTGAGTCGTAGCAACGATCGAGTTAATACCCTGTATCGTAGCAGCGCCTCGCTATCTTAATTTGTGATTTTGAGCAGTAGCAATTCGTTTTTGAGTTTTGGTTTCGACACCAGAGGACTGCTCATGATCCAAGCTATTTATAGCTGATTTTTGGGTCTCTTGCGGCCCGCGTGAGCCATAGGCTCACCCTTACACGGCCCGCGTGGCCACCTAGTCTACGTCTAGGCTTGCTGGGTCACAAGTAGGTGTTCCAGGTGGATGACACGTGGCCCTGAATGCTTATCCGGTCAACTTAAGGTTGACGCGGCCCGCATAAGTCCATGCTTAACCTTTACGCGGCCCGCCTGAAGACCAGATTTCTTGTTTTCTCAGTTTTTCATGCACGTTAGGATACAGGGGTCCGGGTTTTCACTTATAAGTTGTTTTAGGACATTTTTGAAGGTCCTTACAGGTTTTACCCTTTCCGATAACCTCTTGCGTTCTTGTTTAAATCGAGAGCAATTAAGGTACCTTAGGCACTTCGGTGTTGTTCCCTCCAGTAAGGAACCGCCTGATCCGAATAAAAACCTTAAAATAAGACGCCGCTTCATAAATGCTCTAGCCACGGGGCCATGCCTAGGTCAACACACCCCGTGCCCACCTCAAATCTAACCACGGGGTCGTGTCCAGGCCAACACGCCCCGTGCTCATAATACGGACAAAATGTGTCAGAACCTTGTCTGACCACGGGGCCGTGGTCAGCGTGCTGTCGTTTTCTATAAAGTCAGCATGATTCCTGCACATTTTGATCCATTCCAAAGACCAAGATTTGCTGAGATCTTCACACATACCTTAAAAGGTATATTCCAAAGAAGGTTTCTCACCAACCATCTTGTCTTTACCACTTTTGTCACTTACCTTCTTCTCCAAAAGCACTCCAACCTCCATTAAAGCTTGAAACATTCATGACTTCAAGCTTTATTGTAGTATTTGCAAGGTTTTTAACCTAGGAATCTTATTAAAAATAAGTTTTACAACAATGTTTTAAGTTATTTATGTCCAGAAATGTTTCAAAACACAGAAAATAATTTAAAACAATAATATTCCTTGATTCAAAAACCTGCAGAGGTGTGACCACGGGGCCGTGCCCAGCGGACACGGGGCCGTGGCCGGAGTTTCAATTTTATCCTTTTGAAATTTTCACCTTGTTTCTTAGAATGTCAAGCCAAAACAGTGGAACATCTTCAGTACACTCGAGAAACAATCGAAGGGGGAGAAGACCATCGATGGAAGCCTCCTTGGTCAACTATGTGTATGCCTTACGAGAAACCATTGATGAGATGACATCCGTGGAAGAAGCCCTCATTGACCGTATTAATCATTTGACGGTGGGGTTAGAGAGTTGCCTCCAAGAAGTCAACCTTTTGCACCAAAGGTTGAATATTCTTGCAACGCCTCCCATGGTGCCAATCGTCACGCAAATGGGTTGGAATGTCATGTCGGAAATCATTATCCCAACCAGATAGGATGTCCTTCCTCCGGAACCTCCTCTAGCCATATTAAACAGAGTTCCGGTAGCCGTTGCACCTCCTCCACAAGATATTGTGGAAAATGAGCCCGCCTTCTTTCTCCCTAGGGAGATTGAGGAATGGCTCAATGATATTTGAGGGACATCACCCGGTTTCGAGTTCTAAAAACCCTTAGACATCGGAAAATCATTTCCGGGTTTTTATCATCCTTATCATGTAAAACATCTAGGGTAGAACTCCATCATGATTTAGATTTCCTGCATTTTATGACCTATCTATCTTAGGACACTTGTAGTTTTTCATTTTTAGGACTTTTTATGTTAATTTCTAGTACCTATGTATTTTGCACTCTTAATGAATGATGGTTTAATTAATTATATGGTGTTTGGATGATGTTATAATGGTTTAAAAAACGAGAAAAGATGGAAATTGCCAAAGGGACGTTAAAACCATACCCCATGCACGAAAATAGGGCTTTCCATCAACTTTTCCAGCATTACAACAAGTGCAGCACGGGGCCGTGCTCAGCCCAACACACCCCGTGCCCAGGCTCTGTAGAAAAAAGTCCCAGTACAGGTATCTGGCCACGGGTCGTGCTCGCTGAACACGCCCGTGGCCAGCCTTCTGTTAAAATGTGATACTGGCGATCTGACCACGGGGCCATGCCCGGACCACACGGGGCCGTGGCCAGATGCCCAGTAACAGAAAAACTTGTTTTTAATCACTGTTTACACATTCGAATCAACCAAAAAACTTATTTTTGGGACACATTGAGGACAATGTGTAATTTAAGTGTGGGGGGTGGGGGATGCTAAAACCTTGAATCTTGCAAGTCCTAATAACAAGTCTTACACAAAACTCTATTGGAACCGCTAATCACCCCAAATTTTTTATCAAAAATTTTCATTTTTTTACTTGTCTTGGTTTAATTCGGGATTAACAAGTTCTAAAAAGGTTATATTTTTACAATTCACAACCGATAGCGTCGTGATAAAAAGAACCAAATAAGAAAATTATGAAAAGGCATGACAAATCTAATTAAAATTTGAATATATATACTTGATCACATTATAAACCCATTCCCACAACAAGTGAGTTTTGAGCCTTTATTGAGCATACATGCATATATCTTTAAACTAAATGCTCATTTTTCGTTTCTTGTGTGAATTGCCGCTTGGTTCTTACGACTCTAGAACTTGCCAAGACGATACATTCCCGGTCCTTACCAACTTGAACCCAAGTAAGTAAATGATAGAGGCATTAGGACTATCCCATTTTCCTTTCAACACCATTATTTTTCATTTTTTTATCAGCCACCCAAAATCCCCCTAGTTAACCCCTTTTGAGCCTAAACCTTTTCATTTCAAAACCCACAAAACAAACACCTATTACCTACCAAAATCTTTTTCTTTTCAACCCTTTTGTTTTAGTAAAAAGCTCGGTTATCTTGTGACATGAAAAAAAAATGAAAGTCTTGCAATAAACAAACAAGTTCCTCAAAGAAATCTTGTTTGAATATGCTTAGTTTGAATAAAAGTCACAAAAACAAAAAGTTTTACGACAACCGACGCTTTTTACGCTTTTCGCCATCTTTACTAAACACTAACCAAAGCCACCTACCCTTAGCCCAAGCCTAACCCTTCCCCAAGTCCTCTTGATAATTACAAAGGTTTATAGTTAAAAAGGAGAAGGATTGATCGCTTGGCAAGCATATGGTAGAAGTAAGTTCCACACCGGTCTCGAGTGTTTCACAAGAATACATCATCGGCCGAATGATGAGTGATCTCCCGTGAGGTATGTGAACTTGTATATAAATGGAATTTTAAAGAGGCATGTTATGCCCAAATAAGTAATTTTTCTTATAAAAAGTTCTAAATAAATCATGACGAATAGGATTGTAAATATAATAAAAATAAAACTCAATAAAGATCTTGGATTCCCAACACTCAAGATGAGCCTAAAACTTCTCCTCTACCTCTTCCATTTGGGTGTGTAAGCCACATATTAAAGAGTTTTGCTTGAGGACAATAAAAGATTCAAGTGTGGGGGTATTTGATGTGTGCAAAATGCAACATATAAGTTACATCAAATGAGGCATAAAACTAACCCTTTTTTAGTACTAATGTTGGAAAAAGCGTGTTTCTTTCTTCCTTTTGAATTTACAGGACCAAACGAGCTTAAACGAACAAAAGGAGCAAATAAGCAGCCAAAACCAACATAAATACAAAAAGAAGGAATAAACGTGACATGCCCGACCCCTCAGCAGCACCTCCAAAGCAAAAACAAGACAACAGGGTCTGACCACGGGGTCGTGCCCAGCTGGGCATGTGGCGTGGTCAGAGGCCTGCACAAAAGACAAACCTGTAGAAGCTTCCACGCCCACCACGGGGGCGTGCTCAGCTCAACACGGGGCATGGTCAACGCAAAGATACGCAGAATCTTGATAGTACAGATAAGAGTTGACCACGGGGCTGTGCCCAGGAGACACGGGGTCGTGTGGGACCCTCTGCTGACACTTGCAATTAATGAAGGAAAAGAAGATGCTGGCCACGGGGCGTGCCCGCTGGACACGGGGCCGTGGCCAAAGCTCTGTGCAGGCTATAAATAGGGGTGCTTGGTTCACTCGAAAGGCATCCCTTGGCAAACCACTACTCTCTCACTTTGCCACCACTCCACCACTCCACCACCACAACAACACCAACACCCACCACCATCATCCATCATCCATCATCCATCTTTAGAGTGTGTAGTAGTCTCGGGATCCAAGATTGATTGTAAGGGTTCTTGCCAATCAAAGGCCATGTTTGGTTAAGCCTCTTACATCACTTGATGAAGACAAGTCTTTTATGTATTACTTTTTATTTTTAATCTTTCGGCACTTTTTATTTAGGTTTGTATTAATGACTTTAATAACTAGTTTCTTATGTTGAAGGTGAATTTTCTTTATCATTTTTCCGTGGTGTCTTGAAGTTACTTTACTGTCTATATAAAGTAAACGATTGCATCATTCATGTCTTTACCTGGTTTACGGTCTATATAAAGGCATGTTGACTACCTGGTCGGGGTTAGGGGAATGGTTTGGTAAAGTTCTTGCTTCGTTCAGTGTATAGATCCTGCGAGGACCTGGTTCAAGTTTACTAGGACCTCCTTTAATACCCACTGGAATTGGATGGCGGGGGTGCGAATAGCTTGAACCCCTCATATGTAAACTACTATTAATACTTTAAACCGACTTCTTGGGATTGTATCCTTGCTGACTCAAACCACTTAGTCGAGGGTAACGTCACCTTCAAAAGAGGGTCCTACCACTTTTCGCATTAATAACTTACTTAATTGTCTTTCAATATTCTGACCCTTTGGGATTGTATCCCTGCTGACTCAAACCACTGGGTTGAGGGTAACGTCACCTTCAAAAGAGGGGCCTACTACTATAACTAAGATAATCTCTTAAAAAGTCCGAAAGTGCCAAAATCATCAAAGGGTACATTAAAGACGAGTCGGATTCAAGTGATTCTATCTTGTCTATTTGTTTTTCATTTTATTTATCTTTGCATTTTTAGTTTTTATTTTTGATATTTCAAAACTTTTCTCAAAAAAAAAAAAGATTGATTAGACGTTGAGGATAAACCGGTACTAAAAGCTCTTGTGTCTTTGGACGACCTCGGTATTTTACCAACGCTATACTACGCTCACGATGGGTGCACTTGCTCAAGTGTGTGTTTAGTGTTAGTAGAATATCGTTTTTTATAAATTTAAAACTTGACTAATGCGTAAAATGGGCTCAAAATATTAATAAAAACATATCACGCTTCGCACACACCAACTTCTTTGTTGATTGTCCAAAATTGAGCTTACCTGATTGTGCTTGCTTAATTTGGAAGTTGGTCTATTATTAATTATGTACTGGCCATTTCATAACTAAGCCTAAAAATCAAAACCATCATGTGTTTGTATGACTATTATGTAAATTCTAAAATAAATATTTTAACTTCACAATTGATTTGACGATAGTAGATTGGCTAAATTTGCATCATCTTAGCACTTAGTATGAATAAGGACATGTGTTATTTGATGAATCTCCTTGAATAGTAGTGCCTACTTGTTGCAAACAGTTCTACTCTTCTTTCAATTATTTTGTTATTAAGCAAGCTCGCAAATTTGCTAATTAACTCTATTTTTGCTTTTTGCAGCAGCTATAAATTCTTGCCCACAGCTATTGTAATTAATTGTTGGAATAAAGGATCGTACAATTCTAAGGCTCGAGTGATTTAAGTTAGTCTAGAACCTTTAGCACAACCATAGGTGTTATATCAAAATTAGCAGAGATAAACCTGTAAAGAAGGTTTTAATGGCGTATTATGTAACGCCTGCGTCCCTAGACTTTTAGCTAATTGTCACTTTTAGCCCCTATACTATGTGATATGTGATACTTTTGATACCTTGTGAATCTAATACTATGATTCTTGATACTTGATACTTGGAAACTATGATTCTTGATACTTGATACTTGGAAACTATGATTCTTGATACTATGGTGCTTGACTCTTGAGGCTCGCGAAACTTAAGACTTGGTTGAACGAGGGACTGGAGTCTTGTCACTGGTGGAAACTATGGAAACTTTTGTGTTAATTATATAATCTAGTTATGTGATACTATTGCCCAATAATGCGCAACGCAACGCTTAATCTAACTCGCAAATCGAATCAAAGACGAGAACGCAGAAAGGATGGGATTGACCGAATGGCAATCCGATCGGATGACCAACCGATCGGATGGCCATTCGACCGAGCTGCCATCCGATCCGTGCACACCGCCTCACTCTCTCCCTCTGACACTATAAATAGGCCTGTCACATCATTCTCACTGATGTGACAGCCTCACTCGATCCAAACGCACGCACTCCTACGTTTCTTCATTTCTCGGCGATTTCGGTACGTTTTACACTAGATTCTTGTACATCTTTGATCTACACGTTATTCTCTACATGATTCTCCTTTGAAATCTCACTTTTCACCGTGAAATCTCTAAGATTTGAGCTCTTGAAGGTGATGTCATCATGGCGGTGTGTACCAAACTGTTGTGTGATGTCATTCTAATCAAGATCTAGCTCAGATCTAAGAAATTTCATGTGTTTTACTCCGAATCTTAACTAAATCTAGACTTTTCGGCTAAAACTTATGTTTTTCTTCATCTTTTCTTAAACTTTCACTTAAAACGGTGGAATCCGGATCTAAACGGACTATAGGCCTGATGATTAGTCTGGAGTTGGTTTGGAGAAGGATTGTTGCTGGAGAAGATGACCGGGGTATGAATTTTGACATAAGCACCGTCACGAACGGACGACTGAACGGACTGGGGTGATTCCCATCTGAACAGATTGGCTGTACACTGATGTGCTTATCGTTGTCTCAATACATACCATGTCATCGTGATTTAAACAGAAACTTAGAAACTTTACAAGGTTATGAACGGGACAAGGACAACCCGATCGAATGGCAACCCGATCGGATAGCCATCTGATCGAACTGCCATCCGATCAGGTGACACTTGCCTCGTAACCTTAATCATTTTTGGAAACTTTGAATCTTTGATCGTCGAATGGCAATCCGATCGGATAGCCATCCGATCGAACTACCATCCGATCAAAGTAACAATGGATTTTGGAACCTTTCAACACTTAGAAACTTTTCAGAAACTTGAAACTTTGGAAACCTCAATGATCGAGTGGCAATCCGATCGAACTGACATTCGATCGGATAACCATCCTATCAAGGTTACCTAACTTGAACACTTGGTAATCAATTTGGAATCTCAACACTTGGATCAAATGACCATTCGATCAAATGGCCATCCGTACGGATGACTATCCGATCGGATGGCAATCCGTCCCCCACACCATAGTCATCCCAATCGAGTGGCAATCTGATCGGATAGCCATCCAATCGAACAGCCATCCGATCAAGATGACTAATCCGACAATTGGTTTGAATCTTGTTGTTTTGTCCGACACTTATCTGTCGTAATCTAATTAGGCTAAACCTAAAGAGCTCCCTTTGATCCAATAACAATTAAGCTGTTAAGCAATCATTGTGAGTATACTCGATCCCTTTTTGTTTTAAACTTTGGGATGTAACATGTATTCTATTAAACTATGATACTTGAAACTTTTGAAATCTAAACTCTATCCTATGTGTATGTGAAACTTGTGATTCTTGATTCTAGACTCTTTATGCTATGTGGACGTTTAATCCAGGGTGTGTAGTTCCGCCTTAACAATAGTAGCGCTATAGGAGATGCACCTCCCCATTATTCTCGGGGGTATTGTTAGGAGGATTCTAGTTTTCCTTGTGACTTGGGAAAACACTAAAGCATCGGGATACTTGGGCTATCACTTGTTGGACTGCGAACACTAGCATGGCTGAAACTATTTTTGTATCATTTACACGATGGATATGAGTTGTTTTAATCTATTATGCTATTACTCAAACTTGTATACTCGCTAATGCATTTTGTACTGACTTTATTTTAATACATGTTGCAGGCTGACAGGATGCTAGGAATCGTGAAACAAGCTAGGATGGAACTTAGATACTCCACGTAGCTAAAACTATAAACTTTGAAACAATGATTATGTTTATTTTAGTTTGATACTATGCTTTGGTGGATTGATGTTGTTTTAGACATTTGCATGAAATGAATCTAAACTATACTGAAACTATTTAGTGTTATGGATTTTCATGAGCAATCTGAACGCTTAGTGCTCACACCCTGATGTTTCCGCCATCGGTTGGGGTGTGACATATTACGAGCATGCAAATGTCGGTATTAGAAATGTTGACTTTCAACGGGTCTCGATTTGATACCGATCTAACCCTTAATCAGGTAAACGGGTAATAGTCATTTCTGTTTTACAAATGCCTACCAGGTATTTTAAACGTTTATTTGTTTTATTGTATTTTTAAATGCATGTCCAAGCCATGTAGCGAACTAGAAGTATCAATGCGGACAGACGCGATGCATATATTGCATGTATTTAAAGAGGGCCTTAAAAGACTTGGTCTTATAACAAGATTATTGAATATACTAGGGAGAAAGCCCGTGCGATGCACGGCATGCATAATAGTTATTGTTTGTTCGTGGTAAGACGTCTGACACGGCCGGTGCATAACATGTAAGACAATACGCCTACAAAGGGGCGTACTTAAACTTTATAAGACCATGGACCATAAGTTGTTTCCTTGGCAAAACTTGCCGGCCGAAAAGAAGTGAAACTAAGATGTCTTCCAAGGAAAAAAAACATGAAACAGAAAAAGGAAAAACGCATAAACTCTCGCACGCCTTCCTATCTTATTGGATAACACATAGACCAAACTTTAGCTAACGCATGCCACCGTCATCCCCAATCCCATTACCAGCCAACTGACTGCAGTGAAATAACGAAAAGAAAACTATTAAAAATGGCATACTATGTTTACGTATATATGCATCGTAAAGTAGTACGGGTTTTCATTACTAACACTAAGTTCAGACGGTATACCTTTCATGTGGGTCACTGTCAACTGTTTCTTCTGAATCCGAATCTGCATAAGCAGGCCTGCGAAGGAAAAACATGAAACATTTATGTAGACGGTTATCCAAAAATAAATATGCACAATTACATTGTTTATGAAAATCAATCAATTATAGTTGAAAGTTTTTTTGTTGCCTTTCCATTTATAACGACACCAAGTTTATTTTTTTCAAAAGCCAACTTCTCCCCTTATATGTCTTTACACATTCGAAGTGATGCGTTACCAAGTTTTTTTATTCCTATTTTTTTAAATGTAGAACAATGCACTTTTATATTTACGAACTCAAGTTTCCGACTGTTGTAGCCTCCTAATTTTAAAATAGAGTAAACATATACCAGGTATGTAAATAACATTTCAGATCGAGTAGAAAGGTAAATAACACATCTTTAATTAAAATGGTTTATTAAACAGGGCACGAATAAAGTGTAAGCCGATATATACCTTAAGATCGCTTCAACGCGCTTAACTGGTGTCGGTATGGGTAGCACCCCCTTGTCTTTAGCGGGGATCGATGGAGGTGTGGAAAGACCAAAGGGCTTACAACCATCCCCATCTAGCAGGACATTCTTGCAGTTGAAGGATTCAAAATGGCCATGATCATAATACGTACACGAATCAAGCTGGAGGGTCTGAGTGCTGCCCACAAGAGAGTGCAAACAATTCAGCAGTGTTGAAATGCTTCCATCAGCGTTCCTTACCATCACCGGAGTGAACTTATCCTGTATGTCAGTGGAATAAAGGCTGTAGACGCGTGACAGGCCACACTCTGCTGTGAGTATACTATGAGCAGTGGTCTTTGTCAAGCATTGGGCGGTGTCATTAAAGCAGACAACGACAGCTTCGGCTGTTGAGTCAAACACCTCGAGTTCTAGCCTGAAACTGTGCAAGGTTTGTAATTTATTTTCAGTTATAAGCCTGCATGAGAATGGCTACAAATTAATACAACTAAACATTTTTAGAAACAAACCTTCCTCTCGGGAAGACAACGGGGTTTTCGTACCCATCACACCACATATCGTTGTCTTCACGCCCCACACCTTTCATGCAATTCCCACCGCCACATGTCAGCCTGAACCACTCTTGGCTATTGCGTATGCGTTTGTCTTCAACACGACAGGTGAATTCAGCACTCTGCATATATATTACCAGCATAACTATAAACTTTAACCATTTGATTCAAAAATGATAACCGATATTGTGCTTATCCAAAATGACATATCCTAAGTGTATATTACATTCTAATGCAAACCTGATTTGGCCTTAACCAAAATGACCAACGTTTACATATGCTTGGTTCGCCACGAACTACATACACTGTTTATCTACCCAATATTTAAATTACATTTTATGTTTTCAATAAATATTTATAAACGGGAATTCGGTATTAAAAAAAACATTACTTTTTTCGGTATTAAAAATGTGAATTCGGTATTAAAAAATATTTATAAATATTTATAACTGTTAAAAAATATTTATAAATATCTATAAATGTGAATTCCATATTAAAAAATAGATTTCGGTATTCAAAAAAAAACATTAATTTTTTTTTCAACCGCAATATAGTCCTCCTATGTGATGTGGATACAACCAACAATCGTGTGGGGTCAGCTTGGTCATCACAAACTATACGAATTTGGATTTGGTTATTGCCTGTCAAACTCGTAAACTGACTGTTAGGTTTTAACATACGAATGTAAGTCCAAATAGATGTTTGATTTAATGTATTAAAAAATAAGCTTGTGCCTTCATATAACAATCAACTCATACATGCATATGAAAATTGTATGATCATATGTAATAACAATCAACCTGTCACCTGTCACGAAGTCATTTCTTGATTTATAATAATACCATAAAAGGATGAATGTATATATATACTGAACATATGGTTCTTTTTGAGTCTTAACTAATAAAAAACATCCATATTTATTTAGTGGCAATCTTGCTGTCTAACCCAAAATGTATGATAGAAAATCTAGCACCAAGATCCCACTAAATGCGTTTTTGGTTATTGGGTAACCTTTGTAAATAATCTTTCAAGTATCCTTTTAACACAATTAAATTAATTAACTTAAGATCAAAATAAAAAATATATAAACTCATTTGGGTAATCATATTATAATTATCCATAATTAAATATTTAGCATATATAGTTAAGTTAATATTAAATTTAAAAGTATATATTTCTTTAACATTATAATTTTATAAAAGAGACGGTCGAGATAACAAATTACGGAGGCTGGAATCGTGTCATGCGTCCTCCATAATATTATGTGTAGAGATAGAGATATATTGTCCTTTACTCTTCGATTTCGATAAAGATACATAATCTAAAATGAATATTCTATATATACAATGTAGTTTGTAGGGGGCATACCATGTGATGCTTGTTTCTTCTACCGTGGGTCAAGATGGCTTCTAGTGTGGTCCATTTTTCTAAATACCCAGCAACAGAATCGTTCCTTGCTGTGGCCACACGTGTAGACAGAGCGGTTATAGGTTGTTGGAGAGAAGGCGGGTATGGGCTACAATATGGACAAAGATTTATAAAGCCATTTAGATGGTCTTTTGGAATGGACAACAATAATTAACACAAAATTAAATGATGATGGTTATGGGGAAATGACAAGTCACTTACTTTTATTAGAGTGAAACCGAGAAGTTAGGGGTTTGCATACAAAGGGACATAACAATTATAGCTACATTAATATAATAAAGTAGAATTAAAAACATCATTAAAGTTGTATTTATGAAGGTAAATATGTAGTTAGGGTCTGGAATCAATGTCCTTTATTTGATGTATGGTTAGAATATAATTTAATGTCATGTTAAATTAGAAACCATACATACTCTAAGGAACATGTATAACAATATATCACTAAGTAACATTAACTATTGAGTATTTTTAAAATATGGTTAAGAACACATAGTAAATTAGGTGACATATACAATTATTATGTTTGTCTCTTATGTTATAATTATTAACAGTATTATTATTGTTATTATTGTTATTAGATGACTTGGATAAGTCAAAAGGCATAATGTAAACCTATGTGCTATTTGAGTAAATGTTTATCAATGATTCATATGATAGTAAGATGGTGTAACCTAAGCGAAGCCCCTCTATCATGATAGTTAAGATGCTTAGATGGTTATGAATAATTCATAAGACGATATATATGATAATATAACCTTTATGTAGACGCATTCTCTCATGTTATTCCGTTTTACTTAAAAATTTTGCAATTATTAAACATTATGATGCATTTTTTAAATAAAAAATATTAGAGTATTATAAAGGTTATGTTCGTAAAAAAATCAGGGGGGGTTGCTTCTTGTCATACAATAACAAAAAAATGATTTTGACCATTTTGCCCTTACTACTTTCTCATGTTGACATGATTCTTCAAGATTTGGATTTGAAAATGAAAGTGATAGTGTATTAGGGGGTGTTCGGCCGAGATTGATTAAGGGAGAGAGAGTGTGATTTTTGAAATGGGTTTTCTTGAATATGTGAAGTTTATGGAAGCATGTTCAAGGGTTAATCATTGATCTTAAACCTACACTCATTTTATATTCAGCGTCATCATGTTCTCTGAATTTTGAATATGCTCGTTTAAAATCTTACATGGTTACAACCTGAAATTCTTATTACCTAAAATATGATATCAAATTCACATTAAAAAACATATATGTTTGATTTATCATATACTGATCAATTACACTTTGAATAATTCAAAGTTTTTAATAACTTTAAGTTTCTAATAATTTTAAGTTAAATAATATTCACTCTATTTTTATGATCATATACTGTAATAATATTTTTGGTTTCAAGGTATTAAATCGGTTCCCATATTGTATCCGCTTATTGTTTTTGTTTTTGAACGGGAGTATTTATGATGAATTTTCAGTTTTGTGTCATCTGAAGGTTTATATTTTTTGTTCTTTATTATTTCTCATCTGCAAGTTCATATTTTTTGTTCTTTATTATTATTTAGATGATGAATTTTACCTTTAAGATTTTCTTTTTATTTTCTATTTCGAGATTGCCTTTATTATATACCTCATCATATATAAAGTAACAGATGAAATGAAATGATCCTAACTTAAAATCATATAATGCACTAACTGTATGAAATACTCAAAGTTGGATTCATCTATAAAAGAAAATAAGGGAACTGAAGTTGGTGACTTACCTCTGTCGCGTATGAAAAAGTGACGGCTGTGTTGTTGAATTAGGTTACGGTTGGTGGGTGGTGGTGCACAACTGTATAAAACACTCAAAGTTCGATTCATGATAACAAAAGACGTGTTGCCGCCGTACGATGACAATGGTGTTGTTGAATCCGGGTACGGCATGCGGGAAGAGAGAGTGCGAGAGGGAGAAATGAAGTAGTGATCCAGCATTTGTGGCTCATTTCAGGTCTTTAAGAAATGTTTAGTTGGCTAATCCAATCATGGCCATTGAAGTTTCTTCAATAAATGGTAACAGTTTCATGCGATGATGACTGTTCGGTGTATCTGAATTAATGTGGTTTAAATATTGGTGAGTTGTTCCTTTATCTAATTAAAACATAGTGGTTACTTGCAGTAAGAATTCAAATAGATGGAAGACTTTATATTCATTCACTAATAAAACATATTGGTTAGTTGTAGTAAGAATTCAAATGGACGGATCACTGTATATTGAATATTCACTAATTTAATTTAATGCTTTAATGTAATTTAAAATCATTTATGTTCTTTATTAGTTGGGTTTACGGCCCTTGAATGAGAAACACAATTAATAAATCATTTTCTTTTTTCTTTATTAATTGGAGAAGGACAATTATGCCCCCTTATTAAGGTAATCAAGTGTTGTACTATAAGCACTATAAATTGTAATAGTATTTATTTTAATCAATATTATTTTAAGTATTGCATTTAAAACTTCATAAATGTTGATTTTAAAATAGAACATGCAACTAAATTTTAGATTATATATAGATTGCATATATTTAAGGAGGGCCTTAAAAGACTTTCTACTCAACGAGTCTCGATTTGATACCAATATAGTCCTTAAGCTTATTTGATCTTAGGACTTCTACTCTATAAACATTGTAACGATATTTTTAAAGAATATTAATATTGTTAGAGAAAGTTATATTTTGGAAAAATTACAAGTTTTGTCCTTTATCCTTATACCACTTTTCAGGCGGTGTCCTTTTTAACGAATGTTGACAGACGGTGTCTTTTACTAGGTATTTTGTTGCAAGTTTAGTCTTTTACACCCAACCCAGTTAAAAAACCCTGTTAATTGTTGACAGGCGGTGTCCTTTACTAGGTATTTTGTTGCAAGTTTAGTCCTTTACCTAGGTTTTTTGTTGCAAGTTTAGTCCTTTACACCCAACAATTAACAGTGTTTTTTAACTAGGTTGGGTGTAAAGGACTAAACTTGCAACAAAATACCTAGTAAAGGACACCGTCTGTCAACATTCGTTAAAAAGAACACCGCCTGAAAAGTGGTATAAAGATAAAGGACAAAACATGTAATTTTTCCTTATATTTTTAAAGAATATTAATTTTGTTAGAGAAAGTTTTAAATTATAATAACTGATTGTGAAAGCAACACTTGTACCATTTTTATTTGTATTTGGTTAATTCTGATAGTAAAAATTAATACAACCAATGGTACTAGGTTATCATGAACTTAAATATTTGTTTATTCTCCTTGAATATAAGCAATGCTTTGAATTTAATATAAAAAGTATATAGTATAAAATGATAGATAGCTGGTTTATTCTAATTGACAGAGTTAAAGAAGTATAAAATGGTCTATCTAGAGGGATAAGTTCAAAGACAAATGGGGTTTAAAGTTTTTGTTTTTATTTAAAATAAGTTCAAAGACTAATGGTGCTTTCAAAGTAAGTTTAATGGTTTTTTTTTTTTTTTTTTGTTATGTCATTTTCTTCTAAAGAATTAATTTTTAAGCATTACACATTAGTTAACATTGTTATTAGCATATATTTTTTTAAAGTAGCAGTGGTTTGTAGTTGATATCACACTCACGGGTTAAAATTGATAAATTTGAATAGAATTTGTATATTTTGTTTGTATCACAGATACCTTCGATCCTATCTTGGATACATTTACCCAATTCTCTAAATGACTCAACTGGAGGTCTCGGAAATTGGTGATGTTGACCGTGTTGCTTTGAGAGCTTTATCTAAATACACACTTGGCTTTAGTGGGGCCGATATTACAGAGATATGTCAATGTGCATACAAGTATGCAGTCAGAGAGAACATTGAGAAAGTAAGCTTTCATATCTCCTTTTTAATTGGCAAACGTATGTGATTAGTTAAGTAAATGTTGTCTTGATTGTGCTATGCAGGATCTAGAGAAGGCAAACCTACCAATAAAACAACTAATGCTGTTTATAAAGAGATCTTCAATGAATTGTGATTATTTGTTGTATTCATGTATTTCAATTATTTGGTGTACTCTCTATCATTTCCGTTAATATTTCAACGTATATATAATTAAAATATTTACGTCAACAATGTTAAAGTAGTTATTTTTCTTATTAGCCACTCGTGTAACACACGGGTACTTAGACTAGTGAGCCCATATAAAAGCTTGAATTAAATAAAGTTGTATAAATAAAAAGTTGATTTAGACTTGTAAACCAATTCGAGCTTAATATCTGAAACTCTTGCTCGTTTAACAAACGAGCCTGTATAAAAGCTTAAACTTGAACTCGTGCTCATTTTAGCTCGACTTCATTTAAATTCTTAACAAGCGGATCTCCAATAATTTGTAAGTGTCCTTTGCACCGTTGCGAATTTACAAGGGTTCAGGTTGACTAAGGGGTTGTTTGTTTACCTCTTAATCAGTCTCTTAATGGTTTAGACCTCTTACTGGTTTAGCACTTAATGATTCTGACTGTTTGTTTCACGAGCAAATGTCTGAATGGTTCAAACATTTGCCTCTGAATGGTTAAGCATTATATGGAATCTGAATGGTTAAGACATATAATCTAAATTGGTCTGACATTTGCCTCTGGACGGTTAAGCATTATACAGGCTCTTAATGGTTCAGTCCTCTTACTGGTTTAGCACTTAACCATTCAGATGTTGCCAAACAGCCCCTAATACTATGCGGTGTGGGAATGGCCTAGGGTAGCTTGGTGTGGCACCGTGCCTGCACACCGCCCCCTAGGCCCGTCCCCGTCCTTTCCGTATTCCTTGCGACGCCAAAGTCGGGCCACCAAATTCAAAAATATAGCCGTTATAACGGCTACTTTCTTAAAAAAGTAATTTTCTTTATAAATATATACAATTTATCCCCCATTTCAAACCAAACTTCCCAATCTCTCTCACTTTTTATACACTTCTTTAATGTTTATAAAGTTTTAGCAATATCCTCTTCATCGTGGTGTTCGTCATCTTCGGGTGAGGGCGATTTGTTTTTTGCAAACGCAGTAATGCACGCAACACAGATGATCATCGAGGAAGAAGAAGATGAAGAAACCACATCACAACTGCGAACTAGGCAAACCGCCATAAACCGACACCGAGAAGGTTATATTATTTTTTGGTGTTAATAATTTAGTTATATTATTTTCTAGTGTTAATAATTTAGTTATATTATTTTTCGGTGTTAATAATTTAATTATATTATTTTTCATGTGTAGGTGCCCGTAAATAGATTAGTGGCCGATTATTTTGCCGATGAACCCGTGTACACGGCCGCGATGTTTAGACGTCGGTTCCGAATGAGTCGTCGACTGTTCTTACGTATAGCAGATGACTTGTCGTGGTCTGATTTGTTTTTTACACTACGATACGACGTCAGAGGCAAAAGGGGATTCACCAATTTACAGAAATGCACAACGGCCATTCGCCAACTAGCATATGTGGTGACACCCGATTCGTTGGACGAGTATTTAAGGATGTCCGAAAGAACCGCACGAGAATGTTTGTACAAGTTTTGCGAATGTTTGTATCTTGCTGCATAACATGATCATCGAAGACGAAGGTAGAGCGATTTGTGAGTACGACGAAAATGCGCCTAACGGGGATTCTGTTCCGGTAAGTGTAAAATAACAAGATTTAAACGGGTTCTCCTTACCTAACGAGTACACACATCAAAACCTTCAAGCAAACTTGGTGGAATACATTTGGAACAACGCACAAAATGAACCCAATGACGCCATGCCAAATGAAGACTAGTAGTTTTTTTAATTAAGTTTCGGTTGTTTTTTCTAATGTAATGTAACAATTAATATTAGTTTTAGAGTTTAAATTAATTTTACTTATATGTATTTTTTTAATGGCTAACCTTACTCCTACACCAATTAATTTAGTTATTCCTTTTACCAGTTTTGAACCTGAGACCTCCTTTTAAGAGGCATAAGCCTCCAAGTGGACTACCCATCATTCTCAGGTTATAGGGTGTGATCATGACCCTCATGACCACCATGACCCTCCACATCAATGTCATGTCACCCATCTCTAATCCACAATCCAAAACCACTACCCTAAGGGTGTGGTCATGACCCAAACCACTATCTGCTTATTTATTTTAAAATATCTTTGTCTAACGAAAAAGGAAATGATTACTTGAAAAATGGAAAGGAGGAGCATGGTTGCCATGGTTTAATCCATGCAAACCATGGTGGATTAGGGAAGGGAGTGGTATAGCCATCCATTCATGTTCCTATGTGGCGAATCATGTCCCAACCATGACCCCCACACCCTTTAGCCTCGTAATATAAAAAAAATTAAAAAAGGAACCATCCTCCACATTGTCCATCACGTGGCGGTGAAGTTGAGGGCGGATGGGCTCCTGCACACCCCATAGTTGAACTCCACGTTTTGACTCCTTTTTCCTTTTCTTACTCATTTTCCCTCAAATGGTGGTGGATTAATATTGAAGCAACTTATTATTGTAACAAATTAAAGAATGGTGAATTTAACAACTTATTAAGACGCATCATTTACCTTCATTACTCATTACCCACGGGTTTATACAAATGAAAACACATCATTTACTGTCGTATATAACGGTAAGTATATAACGGATTTGCTTGATTATTAAAATCTATATATATATATAAACATGATAAATAAGGGCTTAAGTGGCATGTTGTGAGGGCTTGAGAGATGATGTGGCATCACCATAGGGCTTCTTGAAATTGGTTTTGGCTCCAAAAATCCTCCTTATTATATTGGGTATAGCGGCATCCGATTAGCTTGGATTCCGACCCGAAATGCAAAAAAAACGGGTCCGTATATAATATTGATTTGGTTCATAATATTCATACAAAATATCAGTTCTTTCTATTTCTTATACACGCAAAACAAGAAACCCTTTCATCTTCATCCAGTTCATCCATTCTTCCTCAGAAATCTTCTTCGGTAATCTTAAATTATTCGATATCTAATCTGATTCTTGTGTATGTGGTTTAAGTAATTTAGTTTCAAAGATTGTTTCCGTTTCGTATTTTCTTGATTTATCTTCAATATTATACAAGGATTTGTTGTTGTTCTTGATCTTTTGTTTTTTAGTAAACCGGAAACCCAAACCATTTTCGACGATTGTTTGGTCTTTATTGGTGCTGTTATCGGTGATGACATAAATTTAGGTTAATATTTTTTTATTTTAGTAATGTGTTGTTTTTTTGATTTGGTTGACTGTTGATAGTTATGACTAGGTTGTATTTCAAATTTTTTTGTATTTTACGAACTCACTTTCAATGTTTGATTCCGTTCCGATTTTGTTTATATATATTCAAACTCAATACAAGGATAGGTTTTTGTTCTTGATCCGTTATCTATGATTCAACCGAAGAGGGCAACCATTGTCGAGATTATTTTTTGTTTAGTGGTGAGGTTATTTGGTATGACATAAATCTAGGTTAATATTTGTTGATTTTTTAGTAATGCATTGTGTTTTGAATATTTTTACATTTAATGTTTGTTACATAACCTATTTGCAGAATTATAATTTTTTTAATGGAGTAAATTTTTGCTTATTTCAACATCCTTTTTGAACTAAAATAGTTGTACCCTTATGTTTTGATGGTCTAATTATAACTCTTATCGTGTCATGTTCCAGGCATCCGTAGAAAGCTGAAATGGTTTATGGATTCGCTGCTCGTATACGTGACAACGTCAGGAAATCTTTGTTTAGTGTTAATCCTTTAACAATCTTTGACGTGGATAATTATTTTTCTAAAATGTTGTCTGTAATTTTACATCTTATAATTACTATTAACATTAGCTTCTATGTTTGTGTGTAGATACTTCCGGCATTGTATGGGGACTGGATAAAAAAATTTGACTACCCGGAAAAGAAAGCTGATATCCGCACTGTAGATGGGAGGATTTTTAAAGTAAAAATTATTAAGATCGCGGGCAACTACTATCTGTATAACGGTTGGTTTGATATGGTAACTTCTTTGAAGTTACCATGCAATTCCTGGTTGGTTTTCCAATTTGAAGAAGCTTTATCTTCTTTTCGTCTCATCTACTTTTATCAAGATATATCTCTTGCGCCGTCTGAGTATTTCTACTACCAACCTGGACATCTAAAGGACCGAGATAATTGCATGGTACTTATCCAATTTAAATTACATTTGTTTGACATTATAAGTTATGTATATTTAACATCTGACATGCTGTATGTGTTTTGCATATCACGTGTAGTATGTGAATAGGATGTTTGTTCATCACAAAATGCTCAATACTTTTCCGATATATCCTGCTGTGGTACGGTCGTTAGGTAATCGTAAATGGTTCGTCCGTATGGAGGTTATTGACGATGAACTCTATATTACAACTGGTTGGAGTCGCATCAAAAAGGAGATGTCTATTACTGATCATCATTTGGTTGTTTTTGAGATGGTTGATTTGAGGAACTATGAGTTGAGTGTTTTCTGTTGCAAGCCTACCCTATTAACTCTACCACCAGAACTACATGATACAAAAAAAGAACCCATAAATGAGGTGATTGAACTTTCTGATGATGATTTGCCTAAACCCTGTCATGTAGTTGGTGTTGAAGAAAATATGGATGACGAAGTACCGGTTGTATTTCGTGTGGACAATCATTATGTAAGTTTTTTATTTTTACATTTTCATAGTACTAATTTTTGTTGTGTTTTGTATATTTTATAAGTTGATGATTCCTATTTAATCACTTAAACGTTTAAATTGTTTTATTGGTATTCGTAGCGCCTGAAAAAGAAGTGGGCACAAATGCACGGTTTGGATCGTAAGATGGATTTGATTATCCAGGACTCCGCTGGTTTGACTTGGAGCGTCTCCATTGGTGTCGAGCACTCTCAAGGATGTCCGAGGTACAACGTTTCTGGCATGAATCATTTTGTTCGAGACAAACAGTTGGGATGGGATTCCGAGTTTCATATGGTTTATGTCAAAAGTAAAGGTATGTTGATTTACCGTTGAGGCGGTGAAGTTAGATGGGATGTGTTAGTGGTTAAAAACCGTATAATGCTATTTTGTGTTTACAAAACAGTGGAATTATGTTTTGGTTTTTGGTTATTTTGTTAACTATGTCTGTTTATGTTGGTCCGCTACTTTAGTTTTATTAACGATATGTTAGATTACTAAGTTTTTCATGTCATGTACATGTTTTTTTATCATCGCTTAGTAACTGAATTGATGATGTTTTGTAAATCGTTTAACGTTACTAATTTGGATATTTCAATGATAATGGTATGAATGATAATTGTTAATTAATTGATATGTTGGAAACTTTTGTATCATATTATAAGTATTGTAATTTTCCTGTATGATTTCTATAATTGTAATACGTTATATAATAAATATAAAACATCCATTCCTTAATTAATTTGATGTTGAATACCGAGAAAATTCATCAGTAAAATTCATCAATAAATGTATAAAACATCCATTATTCTACGTATTCGTTATAATAAATTTAATTATTAAAGATTATGTAATATAAATTTGTTTGTAGCTTTTCAAATTTAAATTTAATGTCAATAACTGCCAAATTTAAGTTTGACATATTAAGTGAAATAAGACAACTGTTTTGTTTTATGTAATTATATTTGGGAATTCCTCAATTATGGACAAGTTACCATACTAATATTCTATTATTATATTACAGTTGTTATATATTCATATTTAAGATACGTAATTAAAATGATATGTTTTATATGGCATGATTATAAAAGTAGTTTGGATGTTAATTTAATAGTCAACTATTATAAAACTTTAAATTCGAATTAAAATAGGTTTTGACCAAGCAAAATTGACTGCTAAAAATTAAATGTATGATACAATGCAAAATATTATTTAATTAAATTACCAAATCCTTTCCTTCAATAACCATTTAATAAAACGTTAAAGATTTTATAAATTTATTAATTATATCGTTCCAATCTATTATAAATAAAGCAAATTTTAGTTGGTCAAATTATTTGTGTTGAGATAAAAGGTATGTATCTCCAACTTAGAATTTCGGTTTGGTTATTTATCTTTAATTATGTTTTGGTTTTTATTTGCCATTCATGTTCATCCGATTCATTATTCAACTATTATATGTTTTGTAGATCATTCTTGCAACTTGGTTGGTTACTTCAAAAAAATCGTGTACATAATTCTCATCAGTTGTTTCTTATGAAATATTTTGTAGGATGGAACGTCTTGAATTTGAAATGTTTGCTAACGAAATCCTATCAAGGCTACCAACAAAGTGTGTTGCTCGACTAAGATGTGTTTCTAAACAATGGCGTTACGAATTGTCGTCACATTTGTTTACGATTATTCACTATCGCCGTATGTCTAATAACCCGTATCGTAAGCTTATCACGTTGACAAAGTCGTCAATTGATATTCATAACTTGATTGGAGGAAAGATAGACATTTCTTCAAATAAGATCATTTACTTCCCCGTTGACACGTGTCTTTCAAATTTAACAATTCTTGCTTCTGAATATGGTCTTTTACTGATCTCCATCCACTGGTTACCGAACGAATTGATTATTTGGAATCCAACAACTAACAAATTTTTGAATTTGTGTGATAAGAAACCTAGACATTTTTTTGATTTAAGGAAAGATGCAGTTGGGATTTATATTGATTCATCTAATGATCTAAAAATATTACTTCTCCAACGTCGGAAGGATGATGTTGTACCGCGTGTGTATTCTCGGAACACATGTCAATGGAGAACTTTAACTTTCTTGAAAGGAACGGATTACGGTTCAAGTTTATATTGGTTGTCGTCCGGAACTTTATGCAATAATGTTTTATATTTTCCTTCTCCACATTATTGGACGCCTGCTAAAAGTTATACTATTGCTTTTGATGTGGATTCTGAAACTTTCTCGAAGGTTCCCATACCACAATCTAATGATGTTATTGGTCGCCAAACCAGTTTTATCAAAATCCGCAACACACTTCATATGTTTATTGTTGGGAAGACCCCTGAAACAACCGTGAAGCTATTTAAATTTGAAGATGAAATATGGTCAGAAGTGTCGTCTTTTACAAACATAAATTTTATTTCATTTGATTCATGGCGTAACAAATTAGCTGAGAACAAAAGTGACACTTGGTCTGTTGAGATCGATCGGTGTGGTATTATTGAGATACAAATTGGACTGAAAGATTTTCAATACTTTCACGACGTTGAGACCTTTCAGGGACTATACAATGTAGCATCGTATGAAGAAACCGTTGTCTCACCTATTTAGATTTTATAAGTTGATGTTACTGATATTGTTTTGATTTTCTATCGACATTACCACTTTATTAAAGTGTCGTATTTCCAATTTCCAAATCCTTATAAAATAAAAGATTTATTATATTTCAAAAATTGAGCCAGCATTTCCAAATCATTAATATACATTTATTATTTTTTTTTAATTCTGTATTGATTTGCTATGGTGACCTGCATTCTTTATTAAAAAATACCATCAAGATTACAAAACAGTGGAATTATGTTTTGGTTTTTGGTTATTTTGTTAACTATGTCTGTTTATGTTGGAAACTTTTGTATCATATTATAAGTATTGTAATTTTCCTGTATGATTTATATAATTGTAATACGTTATATAATAAATATAAAACATCCATTCCTTAATTAATTTGATATTGAATACCGAGAAAATTCATCAGTAAAATTCATCAATAAATGTATAAAACATCCATTCTTCAACGTATTCGTTATAATAAATGTAATTATTAAAGATTGTGTAATATAAATTTGTTTGTATCTTTTCAAATTTAAATTTAATGTCAATAACTGCCAAATTTAAGTTTGCATTCCATAGTTATTGTACACAATTTATAGACAAGTTTTGATTTTTGGTAAGTTAGTCTTCTTATGCATGGAAAGTCTTTATGATCACGCGATTCAAATTGACAATTTAATCAAATTTATTTTAGCAATCACGAGATACTATATATTTATTAAAACTTCCAAATATAATTTTCAATAATTTCTATACATATTCTTAACGTATTGAAAATGATTCATTCCATTTATAAATAATCTATACATATAAGAAAGAATAACATTTCCCTCCAATACATATCATATTATCTTATCTTTTTGTGTTTCTTCAAGAAGGTTGTTTCTAAATATCTTACGTAATACTCACTCACTTTTGATTTATGTAAAAGAACTAATTATATGTTGTAATTATATGTGTTTTTGGCTCATAGGTTTGTTCGTACTATGGAGAATATCCCGTTCGATTTGGTGCTCATGGAAAAATTTTTTAGGCTTCCTCTCAAATCAGTTGGTCGATTCAGAACTGTATGTAAGGATTGGTATGAAGCACTAAGAAGTTATGAGTTTCTCATGAAGCATTCGGAGCGCGTTAGTAATAGATTGGATGAACTTCTTGAAGAAGGGATTTATCCGGATCCTTATCTCATTTGATACTATGAACGATGCTTCATTTGTTTTATCGTCTTCCTCTTATTTAATATATATCTTTTTTCAATTATTTATGGATAACCATCCAACTTTTATCAAATTATTATATGCTATTGAACATTGTTTGGTATTAGAATTGTTATTTTTGGAATGAACCGATGTTTTATATATTGGCAGTTGGTGATTCCGTAATACCATTTATAAGTTTACATAATATACGTTTTTATATTCAAATAATATACCAACATTTAAGTTGATGTAGATGGGCTATTTTTTGTTGACTATATTAATAATATGTAATAAATCTCATATTTAAAAGTAAGCTTTCCAAATATATAGTTTTATTAGTACGGGAACATAAATAGATTGGTGATTGTTATGGAAATAGTTGTATAGACATGTAGCAATGAATGAGAATAAATCTAATTTTTTTTTAAACCTTTTTTTTAGAAACATTTATATATTTAACAGATGTAAGAGATTTGACGTTATTTATTAAAAAATTTACGTCTATTTATTAATAATAACAGATGTATATGATGAAAGTCCTATAAATACCCATATTTCGTTTAATTATTTCTCATTCTTCAATTCTTACACATTGTTACCTCCACTTACACGGTTTGTATACTGTATTATAAAATTTTTGATATTCCATTGATAATTCTCAAGTTTTTATACAATAACTTTTTATACAATCGGTTTTTTTTTTCAGAGTAATATGATTCATGGAACGTATTGGGGATGACATGATGTTTGAAGAGATCTTATCGAGACTACCTGCAAAGGTAGTTTGTCGATTCAAATGTGTTTCTAAACAATGGTGTTATGAATTATCTACACCAAATTTTGTTTTCATCCATACTCGGCGAGTTGCAAGCTCAATACAAAAGAAGCTGCTCTCCTTGAATGAAAATTCCATTGTCGTTGACGACATAGTATCTGGCAACTTAGAAGTCGATACTAGCAAAATCGTAACTTTTCCGTACGATGTCGAGCCATCCTTTATAAGGATTATATGTTCGTTTAACGGGCTGATTTTACTTTGCATTAAAAGGAGTTACAATGAGCTCGTCCTTTGGAATCCAACGACTAGGCGTTTTAAGTTGATATCTGACGACTATTTTTGTCGTTATTTCGGTCGACACAACGATACGGGTGGAATGTACTTTGACGAGGACAACGATCTAAAAGTGCTTCATATTAATTGTTACTGGGACGTTGTTACTGCTCGTGTATATTCACGACATAATGACTCATGGAGAAAATTAAATTTCTTGAACGGAACTCAGTTAGGTTCAAACTTTTATTCATGGTCTCCTGGATTCCACCTGGTGAAAGGAACATTTTTGCTTTCGATGTTATCTCTGAATCTTTCAGTATACTTCGTTTTCCGGAGCGTATTCAAGTCAATCCTTGCCAAGTACATTTTCTAACAATTTCGAACAAGCTCCATGTCATTGTCGTTCAATATGCTGGTGAACTAACTGCAGAATTGGTCAAATATGAACATGATGATTGGACAAAGGTCTTTTCTTTCAGTAAGGCTCGCATAGTTCAACATTTGAAGCCGCAGCAAAGAACAAATATAATTCAAGACAAAAAGTGGTTGATATCAAGTATTTGGGGAGATACTGTTGAAGTTCTCCTTTGCAATGATTCTTTTAACTACATTCAACATGTTGACAGCTTCAACGGACCCAAAGGCGCATTATTTTTGGAGACAATCGTTTCGCCTTTCTATTAGAAATTATCAATTAATTTGATACTATTTCATCTTTTGTTTTTGTCGAACTATCTAATTTGTTTCAAGTATTTGAATTTTTATCTTTTTCGTTACTTTAATAGTAAAAGAGTTTTGTATTATGTTTAATCTTTTTCTTATGTCAAATAAATTGATGTAGTAAATTACATATTTTAACATTCATTGTGGTGACATGCATTTTTTATTACCAAATACCATAATTGATTAACATCCATCCAAAAAAAATACAAAAGTTATAATTAAAAATTATATATTTGATGTTTATTAATATAGATATTGTATTGTAACACAACCATTATCATTAACAATAAATATGTTTTTTAAAAAGATTTTAAATTATTAATCATACAAAATCTGAATTATTATACAAATTGTTTATATATTTCGATACCAAATATGCTAATATAGCTTGATAATGGGATAATATCTAACATTGGTAACATAAATTGATCATTACCCCTACAATATCTTTTCAAACCACTTTTTGAATTTCCTTTTTTTTTTCAATATACTTTTAAACGGATACCCTAAAGATCCGACCCATTTTACCGAATATAAAGTTCTTTTGCTTTCTTCTTTCTCTTGAACCTACACTTAACCCAAGAAACCCTTTTCTCTTCAACTGCTACATCGAATCTTCATCAAAATTGTATATGGTAATTTCTAAATATTTGATACATACTATGTTTTTGGTTTAGTTTGTTCATGAAGTTATGTTCGGAATTTTGATTCCGTCTCTATGTGTTGTTTCTCTATCTTATATCTTATACAAGGATCCGGGTTTGATATTTAAATTTTTTGTTTTGATATTTTAGTTTTGATTAATTTTGAAACTCGAAACATTATCTACATAATTTGTTCTATGTTTTTTCATGAAGATTGATCTTAGTTTGTTAAATATGATGTTTGTTTAGGTATAATGTGGTTATCGTCGTTTTTGTACTAATCTATGTCTTGGATCTTATACAAGGATTTATTCATTTGAGGGTTTTTGTACATTATTTATTAATTTATTGAAATTTTTTTTGACCGATTTGTTTTTTCTTATCATGCATGTCTTCATATTGATCTATAAGATTCTAAAAAACTGATCCCGAATCTATGTATTTGTCTTATCTTGTATACACTTGTGATGTTATTTGGTATTCCATTCAAAAGATAAATTTGTATGACATAAACTTATTACAATATTTGTTCTTTTTAACAATGGATTTTATCCCGAATAACCAAAAGTTATAGTTTCAAATATTTAGATTTGATTGTTTGTGTCTTATTTATAAAGAAAGTCTTTTGAAGTTTGTCCTTTAATATGGTTATGGTGGAACTGGGAAGACTTTTTTGTGGAAGACATTGGCTTCTGCAATTAGATCTAAAGGGCAGATTGTGTTGAATGTTGCTTCGAGTGGTATTGCTTCGTTATTACTATCTAAAGGAAGGACGGCACATTCTAGGTTTAAAATCCCCATTAACTTGACAGAAGACTCCATGTGCCACATTAAGCCAAACGATGATGTTGCTGACCTACTAAAAGAGGCAAAGTTGATTATATGGGACGAAGCCCCTATGGTCCACAAGCATGCTTTTGAGGCACTAGATCGAACAATGAAAGACGTTTTATCGTCTTCTATGGGTCACCAGTCTGAACTACCATTTGGGGGTAAAGTTATTGTTTTTGGTGGGGACTTTAGACAGATCCTCCCGGTCATTCCTAATGGTACCAGATAACAAATTGTCAATGCTTCTTTGAGTTCATATATATGGTCAGAATGCAAGGTTTTAAAATTAACAAAAAACATGAGGTTGACAGTTGGAGCTCAAACATCTAACGTTGAGTCTATTGAGAAATTTGCAAGATGGCTACTTGATATTGGTGAAGGAAATGTTGGTTCAGAAAATGATGGTGAAGCAATTATAGAGATACCGGATGAATTAGCAATCACCGATTCGGACGATCCAATACAAAGTTTAATCGACTTTGTTTATCCATCAATTTTAGAAAATTACAAAAAATCTGGATTCTTTTCTGAGAGAGCTATTTTAGCACCAAAAAATGAAGTTGTTCATGAGATTAATGATCGTTTACTTTCGTTATTTCCGGGTGAAGAAAAAGAGTATTTGAGCTCTGACAGTATCTGTCAAACTGAGCAAGTACTTGATTCTTTCCAACAAGATTTGTATTCTGCTGATAATTTGAATGCTCTCAAAATAGCCGGTTTACCTAATCATAAGTTGGTTCTTAAAGTTGGTGTTCCTGTAATGCTTCTTCGAAACATTGATCAACAAAGTGGTCTATGTAATGGAACTAGACTTCAAATAACCTTTCTCGGTAAACGAGTTATTGAAGCTGAAGTAATATCAGGTGGGAATATTGGTACTAGAGTTTATATTCCAAGGATTTCAATGATTCCTTCTGACAAGAAGATACCGTTTCAGTTTCAAAGAAGGCAATTTCCGTTATCAGTATGTTTTGCTATGACAATTAACAAAAGTCAAGGGCAGTCTTTATCAAGAGTTGGGCTATATTTAAAGGATCCAGTTTTTAGTCATGGCCAGTTGTACGTTGCTTTATCGAGAGTGAAGACGAGAGAAGGTGTCAAAATTTTAGCGTATGATGCTGATGGTAAACCTTCGAAGCAGACATCAAATGTGGTATACAAGGAGATATTTGGTAACTTGTGATGTAATTTTAATTACAGTTTTTTTTAATATAGTAGATATTTGGTAACATGTGATGTAATTGAATCAATGTATGTATATCCTCTTCAATTTTATTCAACCATTCCGACAAATAATAATAAATAATTAATAATATCCTAAAAATAAATCAACCCGTGGGTACCACGGGTGATAACCTAGTGATATATATAATTATATAATGGATTTGCTTGATTATTAAAATGATATATAACTAATGAGTATATAAAATTTGAGGAGTAACACGTATATAAATGCATTTATATTTGCATTTATATTGCAGCTACCTCACATGGTTAAAATTGCATTTATAATGTATTAATAAACAAGTATAGCATAACTTCATTCTCGGAAAACTGCCGCCAACTTCAATCTCGTGAAAACTACAGCCAACTACCTCACATTTATATTTGCATTTATACACTGTAACAAACCACATTGAAGTTTTATTAAAAGAAGCCAAGTTCATTCTCGTGAAAACTGCAGAAGGGTTAAGCAAATTTGTATTCATTCTCTCGTCAAAACTGCAAAGGTATTAGTGGAGAGCTATTCTCAAGCTATATGGAGAAAAGATCAACTCTTACCATCCATCTACCATTTCTCAAACCATTAACTCTTACCTTAAAAAAATCCTATTTATCAAACACCCATCTACCATTTATCAAGCATTCAATAAATTTGCTTGAAGTGGAGTAACACCAACCTGTTTTCATATAATGAGGTAATTTGTTCTCTTCGTTTTTTACTTATTGAATTGTTATCTCTTTGTTTTGATTTTCAAGTCATGGACTTGAACCATGATAATGACGTTGTTGTCATGAAAACTAAGAAAAAGAAACTAAGATCATTATGGACGGATGATACTCGTATGATATTTCTTGAGTTATGCTTGAATGAGGTTAGAGTTGGGAACAAGCCAACTGGTTACTTTAATAAATTTGGGTATGAGAATTTGGAAAAGTACACGAAAGAGCGTACCGAGAGAACTTTCGACCACAAGCAAATTAAAAATCATTGGGAAAGTATGAAGAAAGAATGGAAGTTGTATGATCGTTTAATGAGACTTGAATCTGGAATTGGATGGGATCCCGTGAGAAAGACGATTGATGCATCAAATGAATGGTGGGATGAAAAAATAAAGGTAATATTTTGTTTTTTGTTTAATTTTTTTCTATAGCTTATTAAAATCAGTTTTCGTAAAATGTAATATATAAACTATTTTTAAGCTTACAAATTATATATCTTTATTTGTACAGGGAGATAAGGACCTTTCCAAGCTAAGAGTAAAAAATTTAGAGATGTATAAGATGCATTACGAGCCTTTATTTCGAGATTGTGTTGCAGTTGGAGATAACACTAAGACTCCTTCTGATTTTATGAACATGATCGATAAAGATGAAGAGTTTATTGAAGGGAAAGGTGATAGAGACGAGATAAATGTGTCCAGCGATGACCAAGAACCTATTTTCTCCGAAAATAGTTCAACCAAAAGGAAGAAGTCTAAGAATGTTGCATCTTCTCGTTCAACTAAGAGAAAGACTTCAATAACTTCTGCATTTGAGGACAAACTTGATAATGTTATGTAGGCACTATCATCGAGAAGCTCACAATCATTTCCACCGTAAAACACGTCACCTTCCACAAAAGGGTACATGGATGTTGTGTTAACCTTTCCTGGTTTTGAAGAAGGTTTAAGAAATTGTTGTCACGCACTAAACATTTTCTTGAAAAATCAAGCTCGTGAAAATTTCATGGTTCCAACAAGTGATGTGGCAAAGATGGAGTTTTTAAAATATCTAATGGATAAATGATTATGTTTTTAGGCTTATATAGTTGTGTGTTTCCTTAGTGGTTAAAATTTCTATTGGAAAAATGACTTTGTCACACCCCAACCGATGGCGGAATCATCGGGGCGCGGCACTGAGCGAAACAGATTGTCCAAGAGAAATCCACAACAACTAAAATTACCAGATTTTTAACATTATGTCCCATACCATAATATATCAAATAAAAGCAGTTATTATAGACATTGTTTTCTCAAAAACAGATAAAATGTTCCGACAACTCAGATTTTATTAGGTTTGTTTCTAGACTCCACCCTAGCTTGATTCCAGCAAGTAACAAGCAAAGCAATCCTAAACACCTGTCACATACGTTAAAATAGAGGTTAATACACATAGTGTAATGGTGAGCATACAAGTTTGATAGTATGATAGTAGCGAAAGCGAGTTTATGCATAACCAACATGTAACATGTATCATGTTTGCAATATTGTTATTTCGTCATTTGCAATATTGAAAACAATTCTCCAAACATCCTAGCATCTTGAAATAATAACTAAAACAACACTCATACCAACACAATATTAAAAGACATATGGCCGACAATATCATATGCACACAATCCCAACATAACATGCAATACACAAAAAAAAATCTAATTATTTATAAATCATGGCCGACAACTGCAAACCACCTCAAGAGGTTATTGGACCAAACTATGACATGTAATATTTATTAAAACAATATCGATCATCATCACAGTTTTTGGCGGCACATGTGTTGGATTGGAACTCGTGACCCTAGTCTTCATTATACAACAATATGTTTAATCATATTATAACTCAGTTATAGCAAGAGTATTCTAAATCATCACCAATATCAAGAAACATAAATAATGATTCATGGTCACAACAACAACAAACATATTACTAGAATAATTAATCATACTGACCAAATTATAGGATGCTGAAAATATAATGATGATGATCACGATGGGGGCGTTCAACTGTTGCCGTGTGTCGCAAATCAGGGAAGAGAGGGGGTAGGGTTTTCAGATTAATCTCTAAAGTAAAGGTTATTATCAAAACCTTATAGTTGTTCGCTACTGGGCCGAAGCCCATTCCTGATTTCGTTGGTCACAAGGTGGACGAAAACACACAAAGTGTTTTCGTGAGTGGGTGATTTCGTGAAGGGGTGATTGGCAAGGATCCAAGTTTTATTAATTATATGCATCACATCAATAACACAAAATATATAAATCACATACACACTTATATAATGCACACCAAACATATATATAAAACACACTTCGAAATTAAGTACAAGGTGAAGTCGAATTGAGACCTTGAAAACTCGAGTTGTCACATTATCCCCAACTTGAAAGAAATTTCGTCCCGAAATTTAGCACGTAGTTACTGAGGAAGCTAGTTGTGTTGTATAGTTTACTGGTTTTTCCTGGGGTGTCACATCATCCCCCCGTTGATTTGGAATTTCGTCCCGAAATTCTGTAGTAGCTTCAGCCTCAGTAGTGGTTGCACTGTTTCCGAATAACTGGGGATACTTGAGTTTCATTCGATCTTCTCGTTCCCAGGTGAACTCTGGGCCATGACGGGAGTTCCAACGAACTCAAATAAGAGGTATTCTGGTGTGCTTGAGGACCTTAACATCCCGGTCCGTGATTTCAACTGGTTCCTCGACGAATCGCAACTGATCGTCGATAGTGAGCTCCTTCAAAGGAATTATGAGGGTCTCATCTGACATACACTTCTTCAGATTCGACACGTGAAAAAACGTTGTGAACTGCACTGAGTTCTGCTGGTAGGTTCAGTTTGTAGGCCACCCTGCCTATTTTCTCAATGATTTCGAATGGTCCGACATATCGCGGATTGAGCTTGCCCCGTTTGCCAAAACGAACCACACCCTTCCAGGGTGAAACTTTGAGTAGCACTCGATCCCCAACTTGGAACTCGAGTGGTTTCCGGCGCTTGTTTGCGTAGGCTTTCTGACGGTCGCGAGCTGCCGCCATGCGTTGCCGTATCTGAGCAATTCTTTCCGTTGTGTCCACTACAAGTTCTGGACCCGTGATCTGACTATCACCCACCTCTGCCCAACATAGAGGTGATCGGCATTTACGCCCGTACAATGCCTCGAATGGAGTGGCTTGAATGCTGGAGTGGTAACTGTTGTTATACGAAAACTCCACCAATGGGAGGTGTTTTTCCCAGCCGTTGCCGAAATCAATTACACATGCCCGAAGCATGTCTTCTAAAGTTTGAATAGTGCGCTTAGACTGCCCATCCGTCTGAGGGTGATAAGCTGTGCTCATGTCTAACCGAGAGCCAAAAGATTTGTGCATTGCCTGCCACAGTTCTGAAGTAAATCGTGCATCACGATCAGAGATAATAGAGGTCGGCACCCCGTGCCTCGAAACCACTTCCTTTAAATAAACGTCTGCTAAAGGGGAAAACTTATCCGTTTCCTTGATAGCCAAGAAGTGTGCAGACTTTGTGAGTCGATCCACGATCACCCAAATAGTATCATTTCCGCGTTGAGATCTAGGCAGGCCAGTAACGAAATCCAAGGAAATTTGCTCCCATTTCCATTGTGGTATCTCTGGGTGTTGGAGTAGGCCGGAGGGTTTCTGGTATTCGGTCTTGACTCTCGCACAAGTCAAACATTTGCTAACGTAAGTTGCTATGTGAGCTTTCATGCTAGGCCACCAATACGTAGTTCTGAGATCGTGGTACATCTTATCTGAACCAGGGTGTACCGAGTAACGAGACTTATGCGCTTCATCCATCACAAGCTCGCGTAAGTTTCCATAGTGTGGGACCCAGATGCGTCCTGTTACGTAATAGGCGTCGTCTTCCTTTTGTTCTAATCGTTGCCTTGAGCCACATAGAGCTTCAGCCCTGACGTTTTCTGGTTTCAATGCTTCTACCTAAGCATCTCGTATCTGGGAAGGAATACTAGATTGAATGGTGAGTTGTAATGCTCGCACACGCCTAGGTGTGGTATCTTTTCGACTGAGGGCGTCAGCCACAACATTTGCCTTGCCCGGATGGTACTTGATTGCACATTCGTAATCGTTTAAAAGCTCGACCCATCGACGCTGACGCATGTTCAACTCTTTCTGCTTGAAGATATGCTCGAGACTCCTGTGATCGGTGTAGATGGTGCACTTGGTACCGTACAGGTAATGTCTCCATATCTTGAGCGCAAAAACAACAGCTCCCAGCTCTAAATCATGTGTAGTGTAATTCCGATCGTGAATCTTAAGTTGGCGCGAAGCATAAGCAATGGCTTTATCCCATTGCATCAACACACATCCAAGACCCTGAATGGATGCGTCGCAGTAGACTACAAAATCGTCTGTGCCCTCTGGCAATGAAAGAACAGGTGCGCTACAAAGTCTATCCTTTAAGTGTTGGAATGTTGATTCTTGTGTATTACCCCAACGATAGAAAACGCCTTTCTGAGTTAGTGAGGTGAGGGGTTGTGCAATCTTGGAGAAGTCTTTGATGAACCTTCTATAATAGCCCGCCAAACCCAAGAACTGGCGGATTTCTGTTGGTGTACGAGGTGCAGGCTAGTTCCTGATCGAATCAACCTTGGATGGATCAACATGAATCCCATCCTTGTTTACCATGTGGCCTAGAAAGTGGACTTCACGAAGCCAGAAGTCGCATTTTGAAAACTTGGCGTACAACTGTTCTGCTCGAAGGAGTTCCAAAATGAGTCGTAAATGCTGCTCGTGTTCCTCCTGACTCTTCGAATAGATCAGGGTGTCGTCGATGAAAACAATAACGAACTTGTCAAGATAAGGTTTGCACACTCTGTGTCACACCCCAACCGATAGCGGAATCATCGGGGCGCGACACTGAGCGAAACAGATTGTCCAGAAGTTTCCACAACAATTATCAAACTATTCAATTTAGATAATACGTCCCATACCGTATCTCAAACAGTCAAATAAATTATTACAGACAAGCATCAAGATAAATATTCTGTTTCGACAACTCAGATTTAAATAAGTAGCAATTGTTTATCTGCTTCTAGAGACCCCTGATTTGTTATCTACAGACAACTATTTGTTGGGCTCTAAAGCTTTATTCTATCTTCAAGTTCTTACCACATATGCATCCTAAGCACCTGTCACATACGTTAAAATAAAAGTCAATACATATAATGTAAAGGTGAGCATACAAGTTTGATAATAGCATATAGAGTTCGAATTCGTTTACGCATAACCAGCACGTACACATAGTGAAATGAAGCACGCTAGTTATCGACATAGATCCATCGATACCAATGACTGCGGATTGACTGCCCGAGGCAGTTCGCATTACATGATTACCACCGTAATCCATGCAAGTAAAATATCCTTAACAACCCCCGTGTGAACGGGTGCTGAGTCCAAACTATAGTACTATCATTGCTAAGGCAGGTAGACAGCATTCCATGTGTAAACATAACAAACAAGCATTCATAAGCCACGTATGACATGCATTTAACGGTTAGCGTTCAAATAGTTTGAGTAGTGTGATAATTGTAGTTTGAATATTCGTAACGTATGTAACACCCAAAAGTGCTTAAAGCAAAAAGGGATCGAGTATACTCACAGCGATTATGGATTGAAGGGAGCGCTTAGCGAGTGCGGTTAGCCTGAATAGTTTCGGTAAAATAACGATAAGTGATTCGTAAAACGTCGTAAAGTATGAAAGGGTCGAATCGGGGTTCGTTCGGATGGTAATTCGATCGAACAACAATTCGTGAGGATAACAATTCGTTCGAATGGTCATTCGATCGGATGGTAATTCGATCGAGTGACGATTCGAGTGGATTGTTTCTTCCTATGAGAAGGATGTGTTTGTGTATGATGGTTTGACTTTTGAAGTTTTCGTTGTAGCATTTTGAAACAATGAAGTATCTCTATTTTTCCAGCCGATCGATCAAATGACCAGTCGTGTGGATGGCAATTCGTTCGAATGGTCACTCGTTCGGACGGCGACTACATGATGAGGTTACTCATTGAAAACAAGTTCACTACAATAAGTGTCATTCGATCGGATGGCAATTCGATCGAATGGCAATTCGTGTCATTGAACATGTTGAAAATTGTGAAGTCCTTTAAAGTCTTAGTATCTCATGATCCGAAGAGTAATCCTTTCAAGGGTCGTTCGATCGGATTGCAATTCATTTCAATACCCAAACTTTAATTAAAATTGTTTAAAGGTGGGACCCAAGTGTAATCCGTGCGGGTGGCAATTCGTTCGGGTAGCCTATCCGTTTGAGTGGCAATTCGAACGATTGGCAATCCGTTCCCATTGTCCTGTTCGTTCCTCACTTGGTCGTTTTGAAGGTTTGTCGTTATGTCGAGTCACTTTGACAACGTGTTAGTCAACAGAACCCTTCGATCGACCCAGTTGACCAACCTGACCAGGAATCACCCTTGTCCTGTCGGTTACCGGCTCGAGACGGTTGTTCTTGACTAACCCGAAGTCGGTAGCCTCGTGAGTAGAATCTAGATCTGAGCCAGTACAACACTAAGGGCGAGTAGGAGACTAGATCAGAACCTGATTCTACCGGTTTTGAGTGTTTTAAGTGTAAAAAGAGTTGAAAGAAAGTTAAACCATCTTTCAATCCCTTTTCACCACACTTGTGTCGAGATCTTTACAAGATCTTTGTGGAAATCTGTTAGATCTAAGTTGTTCTTGGTGGGTTTAGGTCAAAACATGAAGTTCTTGAAGAACTCATGATGACGTCACCTTAGAACACCCGAAATCTAGTGATTTCACGGTTAAAAATCAAGATTTAAAAGATAGAAAGGTGTAGGAGTGCGTGTAGATCAAGAAAGTACAAGATTTAGGACGAGATCTTACCGGGATCGAGAGAAATCTGAGAAAAGGTTGAGTTGAGCGTGCTGATCGAACAGGGATTTCCAAAAGTGGAAAGAGTGACAAGGATAGGGGTATTTATAGGATGCCAAAAGAGGAAAGGAGACTGTTCGGTCGAATGGCACAACGCCTGGGTGACCGCTCGGTCGAATGGCAATTCGAGCGAGTGGCATCTGCCATCCCTCACCAAGTGGCTATCCGGTCGAATGGCCATTCGATCGGATGGCACTTGGTTGGCATGTTTGACGCGATGATTTTTGCTGATTTGATTTCGATTGCGGTCGATGCGATACGATAGATTCTCCTAGTCAAATTACTCTCAGTCCTAAACACTCATACCTTGCATAATCTATTTTCCACCATTTCCAGAGTTCGTTTCACGATTCGAGTTCGATTGCATTTCGAATTAGATTTCGAGTTTCGATTGAGTTTGCTTGCTTAACACAACATAACATAATAAACATGCACAGGTAACACGTAAGGCACACACACACACGTATAATAACAAGTAAAATTCATAGCTCGAGTTGCGGTTAGAAGTCGATTTGATTATCATAGCTTGATTATTGATTAGCTAACTTTATCGGATTGTTACTTCCTACCATTCACAGTCGTAGGTCGGTTGATTAACGATTAACACGCATCGATTATGGCATTAACGACACTTACTCTACATAATACAAATAAAACAAAGATATTTCTACGAGTCAAGTTGCGTGAAATCGGTCGTTGACTTAACCTTGACTTTGACTTTCACTTGTGAAAACACGGGGTGTTACAGCCTCCCCTCGTTTAGGGAATTCCGTCCCGAAATTAGGCTGGAAGCTGTACAGCGTCGTGAATCACGTTTGAAATTTTTCTGTTGGGACCGGTTTTGACTCTGAAATGATTGCGGAATCCGTACACAAACGTGACCAAACGCATAAGAACGTACTATAATCGGTGATTCTATAGATTGATATGAAATCGTACAAAGCATTAGAATCATAATGCTACTTACTCTCTCTAGCTTCACTCTTTAAACAACTGCGGGTACTTAGCTTTCATGTCGCTTTCGAGTTCCCAAGTGAACTCCGCGCCTCATTTGCCTTCCCATCGGACTTTCACAATAGGAATGCGTGAGCGCCAGAGCTGCTTGGTTTGGCGATCCATGATTTCGACAGGCTTTTCCACGAAGTGTAATGTTTCGTTTACTTGTAGATCATCTAGAGAGACATGTAAATCGTGGTTGGCGAGGCACTTTCGGAGGTTTGACACGTGGAAAGTCGGGTGGACGTTACTAAGTTCCTCCGGTAATTCGAGTCTGTAGGCGACTTTTCCGATCCTTTCCAGAATCTTAAAAGGTCCAACATATCGAGGCGCGAGTTTCCCTTTCTTGCCGAATTGGACCACACCCTTCCAAGGTGACACCTTTAGGAGTACGTGGTCGCCAACGCCAAATTCATGGGGCTTGCGCTTTTTATCGGCGTAAACTTTCTGTCGATCCCGAGCTTTCACTAGGTTGTCTCGGATTTGGAAAATTTTGTCGTTTCTTGTAATAGCTCAGGACCGGTTAGTTGTGAATGACCGATCTCGTGCCATACAATAGGCGATCGACATCTTCTTCCGTATAATGCCTCGAATGGTGCCATTTGGATGCTAGAATGGTAGCTGTTGTTATACGAGAATTCGACTAACGGCATGTATTTATCCCAATTACCTCCGAAGTCTAAGACACACGAATGGAGCATGTCCTCAAGAGTACGAATCGTTCTTTCAGTCTGACCGTCGGTTTGAGGGTGGAAAGCGGTACTTAGATTAAGCGTTGTACCGAGTGCCGTTTGAAATGTTTCCCATAGTCGTGAGGTAAACCGAGCATCACGATCAGAAATGATGTCACGAGGCGTTCCATGATTACAAATGATCTCGTCGGTGTAGATTTGGGCTAAATGTTCTACCTTGTAGTCTTCTCGTATTGGCAGAAAGTGAGCTGATTTAGTCAAACGGTCGACCACAACCCAGATGCTGTCGTGACCTGATGACGTGTGTGGTAGTTTGGTTATAAAATCCATGGCTATGCTCTCCCACTTCCACATGGGAATTGGTGGTTGTTCGAGTAAGCCAGAGGGTCTTTGGTGTTCAGCCTTAACTCTAGCACAAGTGAGGCATTTTCCGACGTAGAGAGCGTTATCCCTTTTCATACCTGGCCACCAGTACCTATAACGGAGATCCTGGTACATTTTGTCAGCACCGGGGTGAATAGAGTACCGAGATTTGTGGGCTTCGTCCATCAGAATCTGTCGCAGGTTGGTTCGCTTGGGAATCCAAATTCGGTCTAAAAAGTGGAATATCCCATTTGATTTGCTCACAAGCTGGGTTCCATCGTGATAGATCCTTTCTTTCTTCAGGGTGCGTTCGTTAAAACATGCATGTTGAGCGTCGCGGATGAGGGTTTCGAGATCGTGTTGAGCTTGAACATTACGGGTGCTAAGCAGGTAGCTCCGTCTGCTGAGTGCGTCGGCAACGACATTTGCCTTGCCTGGGTGATAACGGATCTCACAGTCGTAATCGTTGATAAGTTCTACCCATCGGCGTTGACGCATATTAAGTTCCTTCTGATTAAAGATATGTTGTAGGCTCCTATGATCGGTGAAGATCGTACACTTGGTACCATACAGGTAGTGTCGCCAAATCTTTAATGCAAAAACAACTGCGCCTAGCTCGAGATCGTGGGTTGTATAGTTCTTCTCAAGGATTTTGAGCTGACGAGATGCATAAGCTATGACCTTGTCCCGTTGCATGAGGACACAACCAAGACCAAGGTTGGAAGCATCACAATAGACAATGAAATCGTCGTTTCCGTCTGGCAATGTGAGAACAGGAGCGTTGCAAAGCATGTGCTTGAGATTTTGGAAGGCAGTCTCTTGTTTGGTTCCCCAGACAAAAGGCTGGTCCTTATGCGTAAGAGAGGTAAGTGGTACAGCAATCTTCGAGAATCCTTTGATAAATCGTCGATAATAGCCCGCCAGTCCGAGAAAAGAGCGGACTTCAGACGGGTTCTTAGGTGTAACCCAGCTCTTGACAGCTTCAATCTTTGCAGGGTCGACATGAATGCCTTGACTATTTACGATGTGACCCAGAAACTGAACTTCCTCCAGCCAGAATTCACACTTGGAGAACTTGGCATAGAGTTGGTTCCCCTAGAGTAACTCGAGAACCAAACGTAGATGTTGCGCATGTTCGGCTTTCGATTTGGAATAAATCAAGACATCGTCGATGAATACGATGACGAAACGGTCGAGATATGGTTTACACACGCGATTCATCAGATACATGAACACTGCTGGTGCGTTGGTTAAACCGAAAGGCATGACAACGAATTCGTAGTGACCGTAACGAGTTCGAAACGTGGTTTTGGGTATATCCTCCTCTTGAATACGTAGCTGATGATATCCTGAACGCAGGTCGATCTTTGAGAAACACGAAGCGCCGTGTAGTTGATCAAACAAATCGTTAATGCGAGGTAGAGGATAGCGGTTCTTGATAGTTAACTTATTCAATTCCCGGTAGTCGATGCACATCCTGAACGACCCATCCTTCTTTTTGACGAAAAGGACTGGCGCGCCCCAAGGAGAGGTGCTCGGGCGAATGAAGCCTTTCTCAAGTAATTCCGGGAGTTGGGTTGAGAGTTCGCGCATTTCGGATGGTGCAAGACGATAAGGAGCTTTGGCAATAGGGTTGGCTCCAGGAATGAGGTCGATACGAAAGTCGATATCACGACTTGGCGGTAATCCGGGAAGATCCTCTGGAAAAACATTAGGAAATTCTCGGACCACAGGAACGTCCTTCACTTCCTTCTTCTCTTTCTTTTCCTTCTCCGCTGCTACGACGTTAGCCAAGAAAGCCCTGTATTCCTTGCGGAGATACTTGCTAGCTTGGACACAGGACATAAGTTTGAGACCCTTCGAAGTAGTATCACCATATACACACAATGAGTCACCATTCGCGAGCGAGAATCGAATCATCTTGTCAAAGCATACAACTTCAGCATGGTTTTCTCGAAGAAAGTCCATGCCTACTATGACGTCGAAACTTCTGAGTTGCATCGGAATAAGGTCAATTGGGAAGATGTGATTGTTGAGCTTGAGAGTACAATCACGGATAACGGAATTGACAGCGACGGTTCTTCCGGTAGCGACTTCCACATCGAATGCCGAGGAGAGTTGGGAACGTTTACGACTAAGGAGTTTCTCAAATTCGAGCGACACAAAGCAGTTGTCGGCTCCAGTATCAAACAAACATGAAGCATAAATACCATTCACAAGGAACGTACCATTGACCACGTTGTTGTCGGCCTGGGCTTGACGCACGTTGAGGTTGAAAGTTCTGGCGCGTGCGGCCTGTTGTTGCTGTTGCTATTTTTGCTACTGTGGCTGTTGCTACTGAGGCTCTTGCTTCACGACCCTGTTTGGGCACACGTTGGCGAAATGGTTCGGGTCGCCACATGCGAAGCAGGCTCTGGCTTTGACTGCGGGTGCCGGAGGAGCTTGTTGACCCTGTGGGGCAGTGAGTAGAGCTTGGTTCGCAGGAGCTTGACGAATACGACAATTGGCAGTAAAGTGACCGTATACGTTGCAATGAGCACAATGACGGCAAGCAATGGCAGTTGGGTGGTGGTAGGTGCAAGTAGGGCAGAGCGGGTGTGGCCCAGTGTATGCACGCTTTGCAGGCGGTGCATTGGCCACAGGCGCCGCTACTTGACGCTGTTGGGCAGGTACAGCTTGAATCGGTGCAGCAGTAATCGCACAGTTCTTGTTGGTGGAGCTGTTCTTTCTTTTGTTCTTCCTCTTGTTGCCTGACGAGGTGGGTTCAGCAGTTGGTGCGGTAGCAGTAGCTTGATGCAGATGCTTCGAAGTTTTATCCCAGACACCAGCCTTAACCCGCTTGTCGTTGATTTCAGCGGCATGTAGATAGGTTTCCTCGATCGTCGTAGTCTTGGCCGCTTGCACGAAATCAGCAACGCAGTCGGGCAGGGCCCTGATGTACTTCTTGATCGTCATGTCGGGAGTCTTGACTTGATCGGGACAGATAATGCTGAGTTGTTTAAAACGAGCAGTAAGACCAGCATTGTCACCATCCTTTTGTTGGATGTGCCAAAATTCATCTTCTAGCTTTTGACGTTCGTGAGGAGGGCAGAATTCCTCTAGCATAACTTCCTTGAGCTCGTCCCACGACAGACCGTAGGCTACATCGTTCCCTCACTTGTTCCTCTCGGCCGTCCACCAGTCTAGTTCTCGGGACTGGAAGACGCCGGTAGCGTTCAGAGTTCGAAGGTCATCAGGGCAACCACTTTGTCGCAGAGTAACCTCAATTGAGTCAAACTAGTGAAACAGTGCAGTGGGACCTCCTTCGCCAGTGAACTCTTTTGGCCCACAAGACTTGAATTGCTTGAAACTGAAAGACCTTGCAGCAGTTTTGGGAGCATCAGTTCTTGATTCCTCAGACAATTTGCCGGCATTCTCATAAACATCACTCACAGCCTTCGCTACGCTTTTAGCGATGATGGAAGCAAGACGTCTGTCTCTCTTCTCCTGATGAGAAAGTGCATGACGGGATCCAGACGACATTGTCTGTAATAGACATCGCCACGGAACTCAACACATTGCATTCGAATCTCACCTCACACGTTTTCTATCTACTAAAGCTTAGTAACACGTACACCCACGTACACGCATAACACATAGAGCACAAATCATATAAACACGTAGAATCACATAATCACATAATTCCTAAGCAGGTAGAGCAGGTAATCACATAACCTCTAAGCACGTAGGGCACGTATTCACATAACACCTTATCATGTAGAGCATAGGAGCAACGAACACATACGCATTGAATCACTAGAAGCAGTCAGAAAACAGAAACCTATTATTCAAAGCTCGTGATTGTTCGAGTATAGCGTTCGCGCTTAGTATATCGAATAGCATGGTATAGCATAGGGTTGTACAAAATTCAGCGATTTGTTAGCGATTTGAGATAGAAATGCAGTGCGAGTCGTGCATGTCGATCGAAGTGAGAGCAAAATCAAGTAAATCTTCAGAAAATTTAAACATATCAACAGGTAAAAACACATAAACACATAAAATCGACGAATTATCAGAGCGACAACTGTCATAAATTGAGGATTAGATCGTCTGCGGCTACTAGACGTTGACTTCCCAAAGTGATTCGACTATTCTCAACAGACTTGTCGTCACACTTCAACTTCCGGGATCGTGTTTCTGCCTAGATTCTTGGGCATTCCACGCATACTCCCTGGGTCATACTCGTGACTTCAGGTCGTTGTAGTTCGTCGAGGCTTTGGTGAGATGAGTAAAAGTTAGGAGCAAGTTGTCAAGGTTAGGGTTTCACCCCTAGCTTAGCGACTTCTTCCTTGTTTTAGCAAAAGTTGAGGAGATTATTCATCAAAATATGGATTTCACTCCTGATTTGGTATAATTTCCTCGTTTGTGATTGAAAATGGTGGGGAAATCATTGATGAATTGATAAAATCGGCACTGACCAAGCAATTTAGTCGAGAGTTTGCGGTTTTCACACCTAATCCCAACGAAATTGTTTGGTCCTTTTTGAGAATTCGAGGGTAGTGATAGCGAGAAATAGCTGGTATAGCACATAAGTTCGGTCTGTTGGTTCTTAACTATAGTCTAGGTCTCTAAGACATCGGCCCGGACTAGGTCGAGTCTTGCCTAATTCCCTATAGTTATGGCTCTGATACCAATCTGTCACCCCCCAACCGATGGCGGAATCATCGGGGCGCGGCACTGAGCGAAACAGATTGTCCAGAAGTTTCCATAACAATTATCAAACTATTCAATTTAGATAATACGTCCCATACCGTATCTCAAACAGTCAAATAAATTATTACAGACAAGCATCAAGACAAATATTTTGTTCCGACAACTCAGATTTAAATAAGTAGCAATTGTTTATCTGCTTCTAGAGACCCTTGATTTGTTATCTACAGACAACTATTTGTTGGGCTCTAAAGCTTTATTCTAGCTTCAAGTTCCAACCACATATGCATCCTAAGCACCTGTCACATACGTTAAAATAAAAGTCAATACATATAATGTAAGGTGAGCATACAAGTTTGATAATAGCATATAGAGTTCGAATTCGTTTACGCATAACCAGCACGTACACATAGTGAAATGAAGCACGCTAGTTAGCCAAGAAGTGTGCAGACTTTGTGAGTCGATCCACGATCACCCAAATAGTATCATTTCCGCGTTGAGATCTAGGCAGGCCAGTAACGAAATCCAAGGAAATTTGCTCCCATTTCCATTGTGGTATCTCTGGGTGTTGGAGTAGGCCGGAGGGTTTCTGGTATTCGGTCTTGACTCTCGCACAAGTCAAACATTTGCTAACGTAAGTTGCTATGTGAGCTTTCATGCTAGGCCACCAATACGTAGTTCTGAGATCGTGGTACATCTTATCTGAACCAGGGTGTACCGAGTAACGAGACTTATGCGCTTCATCCATCACAAGCTCGCGTAAGTTTCCATAGTGTGGGACCCAGATGCGTCCTGTTACGTAATAGGCGTCGTCTTCCTTTTGTTCTAATCGTTGCCTTGAGCCACATAGAGCTTCAGCCCTGACGTTTTCTGGTTTCAATGCTTCTACCTAAGCATCTCGTATCTGGGAAGGAATACTAGATTGAATGGTGAGTTGTAATGCTCGCACACGCCTAGGTGTGGTATCTTTTCGACTGAGGGCGTCAGCCACAACATTTGCCTTGCCCGGATGGTACTTGATTGCACATTCGTAATCGTTTAAAAGCTCGACCCATCGACGCTGACGCATGTTCAACTCTTTCTGCTTGAAGATATGCTCGAGACTCCTGTGATCGGTGTAGATGGTGCACTTGGTACCGTACAGGTAATGTCTCCGTATCTTGAGCGCAAAAACAACAGCTCCCAGCTCTAAATCATGTGTAGTGTAATTCCGATCGTGAATCTTAAGTTGGCGCGAAGCATAAGCAATGGCTTTATCCCATTGCATCAACACACATCCAAGACCCTGAATGGATGCGTCGCAGTAGACTACAAAATCGTCTGTGCCCTCTGGCAATGAAAGAACAGGTGCGCTACAAAGTCTATCCTTTAAGTGTTGGAATGTTGATTCTTGTGTATTACCCCAACGATAGAAAACGCCTTTCTGAGTTAGTGAGGTGAGGGGTTGTGCAATCTTGGAGAAGTCTTTGATGAACCTTCTATAATAGCCCGCCAAACCCAAGAACTGGCGGATTTCTGTTGGTGTACGAGGTGCAGGCTAGTTCCTGATCGAATCAACCTTGGATGGATCAACATGAATCCCATCCTTGTTTACCATGTGGCCTAGAAAGTGGACTTCATGAAGCCAGAAGTCGCATTTTGAAAACTTGGCGTACAACTGTTCTGCTCGAAGGAGTTCCAAAATGAGTCGTAAATGCTGCTCGTGTTCCTCCTGACTCTTCGAATAGATCAGGGTGTCGTCGATGAAAACAATAACGAACTTGTCAAGATAAGGTTTGCACACTCTGTGTCACACCCCAACCGATAGCGGAATCATCGGGGCGCGACACTGAGCGAAACAGATTGTCCAGAAGTTTCCACAACAATTATCAAACTATTCAATTTAGATAATACGTCCCATACCGTATCTCAAACAGTCAAATAAATTATTACAGACAAGCATCAAGACAAATATTCTGTTTTGACAACTCAGATTTAAATAAGTAGCAATTGTTTATCTGCTTCTAGAGACCCCTGATTTGTTATCTACAGACAACTATTTGTTGGGCTCTAAAGCTTTATTCTATCTTCAAGTTCTTACCACATATGCATCCTAAGCACCTGTCACATACGTTAAAATAAAAGTCAATACATATAATGTAAAGGTGAGCATACAAGTTTGATAATAGCATATAGAGTTCGAATTCGTTTACGCATAACCAGCACGTACACATAGTGAAATGAAGCACGCTAGTTATCGACATAGATCCATCGATACCAATGACTGCGGATTGACTGCCCGAGGCAGTTCGCATTACATGATTACCACCGTAATCCATGCAAGTAAAATATCCTTAACAACCCCCGTGTGAACGGGTGCTGAGTCCAAACTATAGTACTATCATTGCTAAGGCAGGTAGACAGCATTCCATGTGTAAACATAACAAACAAGCATTCATAAGCCACGTATGACATGCATTTAACGGTTAGCGTTCAAATAGTTTGAGTAGTGTGATAATTGTAGTTTGAATATTCGTAACGTATGTAACACCCAAAAGTGCTTAAAGCAAAAAGGGATCGAGTATACTCACAGCGATTATGGATTGAATGGAGCGCTTAGCGAGTGCGGTTAGCCTGAATAGTTTCGGTAGAATAACGATAAGTGATTCGTAAAACGTCGCAACGTATGAAAGGGTCGAATCGGGGTTCGTTCGGATGGTAATTCGATCGAACAGCAATTTGTGAGGATAACAATTCGTTCGAATGGTAATTCGATCGAGTGACGATTCGAGTGGATTGTTTCTTCCTATGAGAAGGATGTGTTTGTGTATGATGGTTTGACTTTTGAAGTTTTCGTTGTAGCATTTTGAAACAATGAAGTATCTCTATTTTTCCAGCCGGTCGATCGAATGACCAGTCGTGCGGATGGCAATTCGTTCGAATGGTCACTCATTCGGACGGCGACTACATGATGAGGTTACTCATTGAAAACAAGTTCACTACAATAAGTGTCATTCGATCGGATGGCAATTCGATCGAATGGCAATTCGTGTCATTGAACATGTTGAAAATTGTGAAGTCCTTTAAAGTCTTAGTATCTCATGATCCGAAGAGTAATCCTTTCAAGGGTCGTTCGATCGGATTGCAATTCGTTTCAATACCCAAACTTTAATTAAAATTGTTTAAAGGTGGGACCCAAGTGTAATCCGTGCGGGTGGCAATTCGTTCGGGTAGCCTATCCGTTCGAGTGGCAATTCGAACGATTGGCAATCCGTTCCCATTGTCCTGTTCGTTCCACACTTGGTCGTTTTGATGGTTTGTCGTTATGTCGAGTCACTTTGACAACGTGTTAGTCAACAGAACCCTTCGTTCGACCCAGTTGACCAACCTGACCAGGAATCACCCTAGTCCTATCGGTTACCGGCTTGAGACGGTTGTTCTTGACTAACCCGAAGTCTGTAGCCTCATGAGTAGAATCTAGATCTGAGCCAGTACAACACTAAGGGCGAGTAGGAGACTAGATCAGAACCTGATTCTACCGGTTTTGAGTGTTTTAAGTGTAAAAAGAGTTGAAAGAAAGTTAAACCATCTTTCAATCCCTTTTCACCACACTTGTGTCGAGATCTTTACAAGATCTTTGTGGAAATCGGTTAGATCTAAGTTGTTCTTGGTGGGTATAGGTCAAAACATGAAGTTCTTGAAGAACTCATGATGACGTCACCTTAGAACAACCGAAATCTAGTGATTTCACAGTTAAAAATCAAGATTTAAAAGATAGAAAGGTGTAGGAGTGCATGTAGATCAAGAAAGTACAAGATTTAGGACGAGATCTTACCGGGATCGAGAGAAATCTGAGAAAAGGTTGAGTTGAGCATGCTGGTCGAACAGGGATTTCCAAAAGTGGAAAGAGTGACAAGGACAGGGGTATTTGTAGGATGCCAAAAGAGGAAAGGAGGTTGTTCAGTCGAATGGCACAACGCCTGGGTGACCGCTCGGTCGAATGGCAATTCGAGCGAGTGGCATCTGCCATCCCTCACCAAGTGGCTATCCGGTCGAATGGCCATTCGATCGGATGGCACTTGGTTGGCATGTTTGACGCGATGATTTTTGCTGATTCGATTTCGATTGCGGTCGATGCGATATGATAGATTCTCCTAGTCAAATTACTCTCAGTCCTAAACACTCATACCTTGCATAATCTATTTTCCACCATTTCTAGAGTTCGTTTAACGATTCGAGTTCGATTGCATTTCGAATTAGATTTCGATTTTCGCTTGAGTTCGCTTGCTTAACACAACATAACATAATAAACATGCACAGGTAACACGTAAGGCACACACACGTATAATAACAAGTAAAATTCATAGCTCGAGTTGCGGTTTGAAGTCAATTTGATTAGCATAGCTTGATTATTGATTAGCTAACTTTATCGCATTGTTACTTCCTACCATTCACAGCCGTAGGTCGGTTGATTAACGATTAACACGCATCGATTATGGCATTAACAACACTTACTCCACATAATACAAATAAAACAAAGATATTTCTAGGAGTCAAGTTGTGCGAAATCGGTCGTTGACTTGACCTTGACTTTGACTTTCACTTGTGAAAACACGGGGTGTTACACTCTGTTCATAAGATCCATGAAGACTGCAGGCGCGTTTGTTAGCCCGAATGGCATGACCAGAAACTCGTAATGGCCGTAGCGTGTTCTGAATGTTGTTTTGGAGACGTCCTCGTCCCGGACTCTCAGTTGATGGTAGCCTGACCTCAGATCAATCTTTGAATAGTAGCTCGACCCTTGCAGCTGGTCGAACAAGTCGTCGATGCGTGGGAGAGGATAGCGGTTCTTCACGGTCACCTTGTTGAGTTCGCGGTAATCTATACACATACGGAAGGTATCGTCTTTCTTCTTTACAAACAAAGCTGGAGCTCCCTAGGGCGAAGAGCTAGGACGAATGAAACCCTTACTCAAGAGTTCTTGCAATTGCTTAAACAGTTCTTCTAGTTCAGTTGGAGCTAAGCGATAAAGTGCTCGAGCTATGGGCGCTGCTCCAGGAGCTAGCTCGATTTGGAATTCGACCTGGCGATGAGGCGGTAGCCCAGGTAAATCTTCAGGAAACACTTGAGGAAAGTCGCGTACTACTGGAATATCCTTAATCTTCTTCTCTTTCGTTGATGCGTCAGTCACAAGTGCTAAGATAGCGGTGTGACCCTTTCACAAACACTTCTGGGCCTTAAGGAAGGAGATGATGCCCACTACAGCATCACTCTTGTCGCCTTGAATTACCAAAGGTTCTTCACCAGTACGAGGAATGCGGATGATCTTTTCTTTGCAAAGAATCTCGGCTCGATGTTGAGGTAGCCAATCCATACCAATAACGATGTCGAAACCATCACAACATTGGGGTCATTCCTAGCATCACCCTGACCAATCATGAACACTCGACCCCTGGCACCATTGCCATCGTTATTACCCCCGTTGTTATTCCCGTTGCCCTGATTATTGTTGTTGTTGTTCTGATTCTGGTTTAACTGAGGGCTGTCCCGCTTGAAGTGGCCTTCAGCACCACACTGAAAGCATCCCCTGTTACCTTGTTGTCGCTACTGGTTCTGTGGAGCTGGTGGTTGTTGCTGTTGGTTCTGATTCACATGTGTGAGCTCCTGCAATCCTTAGCTTCATGACCCATCTTGAGACACCTCTGACAACGACCCCTGTTGCACTGACCATTGTGGTGTCTGTTGCACTTGTTGCACTTTGGGAGGTTTCCTCGATATCCACCGTGCCCCTGTCTACCAGAAGATTGCTGACCAGGGCTCTGGTAGTCATCAATCCTTCGCTGCTATGCTTGGGACTGAACTGAAGTCGAACCCTTGTTAGAGGTTCCATCCCATTTTAGTTTGTTGTCACTGGGAGTAGCAGAAGTAGTAATAGTAGTAGTAGCACCAATATGTTTAGGCAGCTTGTTCTATTCCACTGCCTGGTCTGTGAGACGATGAGCAAGACGAGTAACATCTTGAATAGTAGCAAGGTTAGCGGCAGTCACATAACTTTGAATCTCTGGTACTAAGCCTTTGAGGTACAGCTCAATGCGCTTGATGGGAGGATCCACCATAGTTGGACATAACACTGCCAGTTCATTGGATCATTTCGTGTACGCTTCTATCTCTGACCGTCATCTTCAGGTTAAAGAACTCCATGTTGGATCGTTGTATGACCCGATTGAGTCTATCAGAAGAGTTTAAGTCCAGTTCAAAGGCGGAATCAGAGAACTAGACATGAACACCGCTTGTTAATCTTTAATCTGTCAATTATATTGCTTTTAACACTGATTACAACCTGACAGAAAACTGGCAGCACTTCGTTACACTTTCGGAAGTTGCGTACCAAGTGAAATGACAAGTGCACTATATATAGAGGTGATGATTTCGCTTGAAAGCTTGAAGCGAAATCTGATGTGAATGATTTCGCTTGAAGGCTTCAAGCGAAATCAGTTGTGGATGATTTCGCTTGAACAGTTTCAAGCGAAATCTTCACTTAAACCTCTTTTCTCAATATCTCGAACCTCGTGCACTGATAATCCTATCCTATTACATGATACAAGACGCAGTCAATAGACGTAGTGCACTAACAGACTCCCCCTCGGATATTGACGCAGTCTTCAGTGACTATTCTTCAATATGACACATCTTCAGTCTTGATCATTCTACATCCACATTTAGATTGTAATATTGTAAGCATCCAACTATCTCTTCTTCTATCAGCTTCAGGCTCCCCCTTTCATCAAGCTTCCGTGCTTTGGGATCGATACCTAGCTTTCCAGATATAAGCTCCTAACTTTTAGTTTGTCTTCAGACTCCCCCTTAGACTCTGCTTTCGGGATCGTAGTCTGGACTATCTGCAATCACTCATACATTTATAAGTAACAACATTTTAGACTATCCAGGAATCGTAACCTGGCAATTCCAATCAAATCCTCTAATCCACTCCCCCTATCAACAAACTGTATGGATTTAGCAGTATTAAAGAATCCAACTCCCTCACAGTTAATCATCCAAGTTCAAGTTAATGACCTTGGAGATATCACAAACTGTTTTGAATTTTTGATTTTAAATCAAGTTTCAATTTAATGAACTTGTTTTATTTTCAGAAACACAATCAGCTTACTTAGATTTTGAAACTCAGCATTCAGATATCGGTCGTCGAAAATAAAGCAGAAATCAAAATCTTTTTGTATTTTCTGAAAATATAAAGCAATAACGAAATATGTACAAACATATTTACAGACAATATTTTTGTTTGAGTATGCGTCAGAGGATCATATCAGTTTATGACAAGTCACAAATACCGTTAAGCTACATTTCATACTCAGACTTAAACAATTTACTTCGATTGTCGATATACTGATCCATCTTAAATTCTCACACAAATTTCAATTTATTCAGGATACGATTAAGATGAATTATGAACTTAGATCATTCATGTGTCCCACCTCTTGAATATACTCCCGTATCCAGAATCCCAATAATCAGCCTTACAGGTGAGTATACTACAATGATATCTGTATATAAATTAGGTATGCGAGGGCCGAGGGATCTCAGGTCGATACTTCCGTATACGCAGAGAGATATCAGCTTCGACTTTTCGGTGTGTCCCCTTTAGAGGATCTTTTTGCTTACAACAGCAGCATATATCAATTTAATTGTTTCAGCATGCTGAGGGTTTAATGCTATGTTTCAAGCATTACAGCAAGTATTAGCCAAGGACTAGGTCAGAACTACCGTTCAGCAGAAGTCCCGGAATAATACCCCATATATCATAGAGTATAAAGACCTAGTATATCAGATTAAGAGACCTTTCAAACAAGATTTCAGGGGTTACCTATATATCCAAGTAGTGTTCCCCACGAATTCACAAGTTTGAATTTAGGTTTATATCCCGAATAAATCTACTAAATGTGCAAAAACCTATCGACACATCATCAGTAAGATTGTTTAACTCTTTTAAACTTTCCAATTCTTTAGCATACTGTAACTGTCTACTGATGTACTATCATTTCCTCTTTTTACGCAAAACTCAAATTTTTGAATTTTATCATGTTTTTGACTTTTTCAAATTTTCAAATGTTTTTGTATTTTCTAACAACAATTTTTCTCCCCCTAAAATGCAAAATCATATAAAGAAAATTTGACAACCAACACTGATAGCTTTGTCTCACCATCCATTTTCTGCTTCAAGTGCTCTGTTTTGCAGAAAATCTAATATGTAAAGCAGCAATTACCCCCATGATTTACAACACATTGATTTTTACAGTTTGAAAACCGTTTTTCAATCTGATGAAAGTAATCATGTTTGTTCAGCCGTGAGGGATTCGGCATATTCAATCAACACATATTTTTGTATTTTTGAATATTTGACAAAAATTAAAAACAAACATATTTTTGGTTTTTCAAGTTTTTCAATTTTTAGGGTTTTGAAAATATTGTTTATTTATTTACAGAAAACATATAAACTTCCTGTTTCAACCAACACAGGATCCAGCAGCCTCCCCTCCTTGTTGTGTCAGGCTGCTCCAACCTCCATTTTCACAATCTTCAGATTTGTTGAGCACCTGCACATTCAACTAACTGAATTACTTGAACAATTTAGCCCAGGTCTGTTGAACCTTAGGCATTTCAACACAATAATTTTCATTCAATGCTGGAAATTCTTTGTCATTTTTCACAAAAACTTTCTCAATTTTAACTTCAACTTTCTCATCTTTTACCAAATCAACATGTTTCTTAACACTCCATGTTTGACCTTTTGGTGTTCCTCGTTTGTAAAAATGTGAAACTTTTTGAACATTTTGATTTTGAACAACGATTTTTGGTTTCCAAAACTCTTGAGGTTTTGTCATATCAACTGTGGTTTTCCAGCTCTGTGTTGTTCTGAATCTGGGTGTGTGAGAATTCCAGATTTGTCTAGAATCGAACCTATTCGAATCTGATTTCCATTTTTGATTCGAAGCAAACTTGTTTGTGTTGTATCTCCAAGTTTGTTTTGAGTCAAATCTGGTTGACCTTTGTCTCACATTCTCAGATTTTTGTTTCTCAGCATCAAACTTCTTTTTGTCAACATCCACAGATTTTAGATTTGGACACTTGCGTGCAAGATGTCCTTTTTGATCACATTTGAAACATGTTCTCATGGACACATCTTTGACCTGTGGTTGTTGCTTTTGCTTTTTAGCAAAGAATTCATCATTAGACTGTTTCATTTTGAATTCTTTTTCTTTTTCTAAACTGCCTCCTTGAACAAAACTCATTTTTGTCTGAAAATTTGGCATTTCATTTTTGTTTTGATGTTGTTTCTTCTTATAACCCAACCCAGCCTTCATGTTCTTCTTTTTAAAACCAGGTTTGTTATACGAACCTCTATGACTCTTACCGACAAACTTTGAAATCTCAGACTTCTCAATCTCAACCATTTTGAAAACTTTGTCAACCTTTTCTGAAATCACATTCTGAATCGGGAATACAACATCTAAGAATAATTTGTCCGATCCAATCATGGTATAAACCAATCCTTTTGAATCATCATTCAAATTTTTCTCGGATTTTGTGTTTTTCAGATAACCATCATGAATATTTCCTTCATTTTCATCCTGTGATTCAAATTTACCTGTATCAACCGACTCTTCTTTCAACACACTTTCAACAACTTTACCTACCACCTCTGAATCATGAGAATCATCAGATTTGGAATAAGTTATGTCAATGTTGTCTGGCAATTGATCTACCATGTTGAAAGCTTTTTCGACCTTTTCCTCATCATAAAATGCAAATTTTCCCGGTGGTGGAACTTGATGAAATTCTGAACCAATACCTTTCTTGTTTTGCTCAGACTCACCATCACCCGGTTTTATATTGAAAATTCGTTCAAGCACATATGACGACACGTGGTAACTCTTTAACTTGTTGTTATCCTGTTCTAAATCAGCAATCTGTCGCTTTAACTTAGCAACATCCTCAATATAGGAATTAACAACATCTTGTTTTATAGAATACATTCGTTTAAGTTCTTTGGTTGTTTCAGACATATAATTCATTCTTGATTGAGCATATTTCATTTCATCTTTCACTTTGTCGTATGACTCTTTCATAATATCATATGCTAATTTCATTGAGTCATATTCCTTTTTCATTTCTTGACAAGCAATTTCCTTTTGTTCACATTCATTTGTCATTTTCAAAACATTTTCTTTCAAAACTTCATTTTCTTTCTCTAATTTGTTACATTTTTCTGAAAGTTTTTCATCATTTTCTTTAAAAACCTTTTCTTTTTCTAGCATTTCTTTGCATTTTTCTTTGAAAATGTTTTCAATTTTTGTGAACTCAAGATCTCTTGTTCTAAATTGCTCATCTTTTTCAGTACAAGCTCTGCACGGTTCTATGCATTTCTTGCACTGTTCAACAGTTTTCAAAATTTTAGAGTTAGAATTTACCTCAGTGATTGGCACTTCGGTGTTTTCAGCAATCTCTGTCTGCTCAGCAACATCTTGCTTCTTTTCAACACTAACTTCATTACCAGCATCACCAACTTTCAAATTCTCATTCTTTTCTTCTTTCGTCACCTCTTCTTCAATCTGCTGTTCTTCGGTAACAGCTTTCTCAACTTCTTCATTCACAACAACTTCTTCACTTTTGATTTCCTTCACAGCTTCAACTTCAATAGTTTCTGTTTTAACCTCTTCAGCAACTTTCTTCAGATTTTTCACCATTTCTTCAACATTCTTCTTCATTCTCTCTTCATCCCTTTTTCTCAGACACGATAACATAGCATATCTGATATCCTTTTCATATTGCTTAGCATATTTATCATCTTTCAATACTCTTCTATAATATTCAGCTCTTAACGGGACAGCAAGAAGAACATCATCGAAGATTATGTCTTTCTTGGGAACAACCGGTTCTCCTTCTCTGTTATAGTAGCATTCTCTTTTTTTATCCCATCTTTTGCTACCAACAGCCATCTCATACTCCTCCTGCATATCATCCATTCTATTTAAAACCACATTTCTTTCTCTGTAAGTCTTCTCACTTAAGATCTCTTCCCGAGTTTTCTCTTTGATCTCAACTTTTTCTTCATGGACTTCAACAATGTCTTTGTCTTTGTTTTCCTCTTGAATCTCAGCAACAAAAACAAACTTTCTTTCTTCTGTCATAGCTCTCCCGTGAGCTGTTTTACGAACATTCTCTAAACGATCTTCTTCTGGACAAACTGTGCTCCAGTCAAATCCTTCATCATCGTGAATTACAAAACAAGCTCTTGATCTAGATTTATCTTCAATCAACTTTGGTTCTTCTCTGCTTCGATGGTAAATCGCCTTTCGATAATAATCATCGTTGAAAGGACGTTCACTTCCTTCACCAACTTCAGAGTTTCTGCATTCTCTTTTGAAATGACCCTTTTGTTTGCATTTGAAGCAAGTCACTTTGGATTTGTCGAATCCAAGCTTTGTTGAAGCACCTCCAAGCGATTGTTTCCCGGTAATCTCCATGTACCTCTGAGCTCTTCGAATACAACTAGCTAAACACCAACGGATGTCAATGAGCTTCATCTCTTCCGGATCAATCTGGTCGTAGTCTTCTTTGGTCAATTCAGAATTTCCAATTTTTCCAGCTACTAGACCTTCATATGACTCCAAAACAGATGCAAGAAAACTCATTTGCTGCTTCGCTGCATTGATGCTCATTGCAGGAGAATTCTTCAGTTTAAGAGCAATGTTACACAGAATTTCCTCAGAATCATCAGAATTTGTCTTTGAAGATGAATGATATCCAGAATGATGACTTGTTGATGTTGTTTGTGGCTCTTTCATCTTTTCACCACTGAATGCTGTTTTTGGTGAACCAACACCTTTGTCAGAAAGCACACTGCTTTTGTAATACAAGCCAACGTTCTGTTGATGTGAAGAATCAGTCATCTTGTTTTGCTTTTGTAGCTCCAGATCATGACTTTCAATCTTTTCAAACAAAGCATCAAGAGTAATTGTATCATACACAACATCATTTTTCAAAATAAAAACAAACGTTTGCCACTGATCAGCTCGTGGTAACGCTTCAATCACTTTGTCTATCAATTCCTCTCTTGTTTTGTTTATCTCTAATCTTTCCAATTCAATTTTTAGATGACAGAATCTCTCAATCATTTGCCTCACCGACTCTCCTTTTATGTTATCAAACAGATCAAATTCTTTCTTTAATAAAGCGATTTTGTTCTTTTTAATCTGTTTACCCCCTTCAGCTTTAACACGTAAAGCTTCCCAGACAGACTTAGATGACCCGTCATGAGTTAGTAAAGCAAAAATATCGTTTCTGATTGCGGACTGGATCAATGCTATCATTCTCTGTTCAGCTCCAAATTCAGCTTTATCTTCTCTAGTAAATTTCTTGAATACAAGATCTTCGCCTTTATCGTCTTTTGGTTTTTCATACCCATACTCCAGACAAAACCAACTTTCATGAGCATACGCCTTCGCCCAATTGATAAAGCGTTCTTTCCACCAGGTATAATCCTCAATGCTATCAAGAGCTGGTGGCTTTGAATTTGTTCCGTAGAAGTTATCATGCTTGATGTTTTCATTTAGCGCCTTTGTGATGGTTTTTGGTGTAACATTTGTAGCCTCAGACGATTCGGTTGCGAACGCGTTGTAAAACGTGTTGAAGAATTCCTCAGCCATTATGAAAACCTGACAGACAATCAAACAAATCCAATCAGTACAATCAAATATCAAATAAACTGAAAATGACTGACACTTGATCGTCGTGAAATGATCCCGACACGAAATTTCACTTTTCAAGCGAAATAGCGAACTCAAACAGTCAACAGCTTGAAGCGAAAACAACTATAGACCACTTGAAGCGAACTCCCAAGTTATCAGTTCTTCAAGCGAAATCTAGGTTAAACAGACTTTCAAGCGAAATCAACTGTTAATCAGTTGAAGCGAAATCAGATACTAATGCTTGAAGCGAAATCAGATATCCTGACTTGAAGCGAAAACAGATGTTAAGTCTTGAAGCGAAATCAAACTAGTTTTTGTTGAAGCGAAATCTGATATCAGGTTCTATTTCAAGCGAAATTAACTATTTCGCTTCAAACACTCAATGTTTTCAAGCGAAACCCTGCTGAATGTTACGAACTCTTTCAAGCGAAATCAAGTTTCTGTCCAGTTTTTGTTTTTTTTACTTTGAATTTCGATCTCAAACTTTCAAGGCTTTGTTAGACTACTGTTTTATACATTCGGTGAAAAACTCAGACCATTTTGACCGTTAAATCTTGTCCAGATTGAAAAAGAAGGTGTAGAAGTCAGAAAGTAGATGATATCAAGCTAAACTCTTCCTCCTGAGCTCTGATACCACTTGTTGGATCGTTGTATGACCCGATTGAGTCTATCAGAAGAGTTTAAGTCCAGTTCAAAGGCGGAATCAGAGAACTAGACATGAACACCGCTTGTTAATCTTTAATCTGTCAATTATATTGCTTTTAACACTGATTACAACCTGACAGAAAACTGGCAGCACTTCGTTACACTTTCGGAAGTCGCGTACCAAGTGAAATGACAAGTGCACTATATATAGAGGTGATGATTTCGCTTGAAAGCTTGAAGCGAAATCTGATGTGAATGATTTCGCTTGAAGGCTTCAAGCGAAATCAGTTGTGGATGATTTCGCTTGAACAGTTTCAAGCGAAATCTTCACTTAAACCTCTTTTCTCAATATCTCGAACCTCGTGCACTGATAATCCTATCCTATTACATGATACAAGACGCAGTCAATAGACGTAGTGCACTAACACTCCACTTCCAGCTTGTGGATGTCATCACGACTACAGTATTCACGTTTGATCAGTTCCTTAAAATCATTCCATGGGGTGGCATTAGCAGCCGCCAGCCCCAGCATCTGAACTTGCGCGTTCCACCAAGTTAGCGCAGTGCCTTCGAGAGTACCAGTGGCATACTTCACCCTACGAGCCTCAGGGCATTCACACATTTCGAGGACCGATTCGAGCTTCTCGAACCAGTGGAGGAGTCCAACGGCCCCTTCGGTGCCACTAAAAGTACTAGGACGACAGTCCATGAAAGTTTTGAACGTGCACATAGGTGGCTGAGCGTGTTGACCTGTCGTGTGCGTAATAGTGAACAAAATTTAAGCACAAGTGTTGGGTTACGAGAGTAGGATCTAAAGATACTAGAGTAAGTTGTGATGGCAGGCTATACCTCCTGCCTGGGCAGCTGCGAGTGCTGCCGTAACTTGTTCAGTGATCAAAGCCGCCAACTGGGCTTGAGTTAGGTTAACGCGGCCACTCATGATCTTCATACCAAAGGAGACATGAGTGAGAAAGGTTCACGAAAGTGCGATGACAGAAGAGAGTAAGCACACATGTGTTTCAATCAACAGTTGTTACGTTTATCTAAGCATACCATGAGCAAAGTTCTATTTAATCTAGCAAGTAGGCAATGTAAACATAAATCATATCACCTAGAATGTCGAGTCTTGCACGTGGAGCGAAGCGTCGTTGTGGATCGTTTGAGCACTGTTCAGGTTATAGTCTGGTTTTAACAAAACTTTTTCCCTTATTAAAACCCAGTTCACTATAACCAATGGCTCTGATACCAATCTGTCACACCCCCAAAATCCACTCACGGAGTATCACCGCTTGGAGGCGTGACTGACCAGGATCAAGCCACCAATCATATTGAACATAGCGTGTAAATAAAAGTAGTTTATAAAATCCAACACAATACAATTGGTGTCCAAACAAAACATGGTTTAAGTTGTAAGCGGAAGCATAATGTTTAAAACCATAACATAAGTTCAAGTGTTTCAAATGTTTAGCATGGCACACAGCTGTCCATGTCCCACAACGACTCTTCCCACTCCGCTGCAAGCTCCAAAGCTACCTAATGACCTGCAAGGCATGTAACAGAGAGTCAACAACAAAGTTGAGCGAGTTCACAGTTGATTGTTCAGTTAATGAGTTCGTTTTCAGAGGTCGTAAATTCGTTTCATAACCATGCGTTACCCCGTATCCTTGTTCCCAAACCTTACAATAATAAGTGGGGGCTTCCCATGTTGTATGGTACTAGACTAGTTGTATCTATAGGTGTCCTTCCCAATCCGAGGACAGTGATAAGTAGGAGATTACGTAGGTTTTACGTAAGTGCCCTTCCCAATCCGAGGACAGTGGTAAGTATGAGATTACGTAGGTTTTACGTAAGTGCCCTTCCCAATCCGAGGACAGTGGTAAGTATGAGATTACGTAGGTTTTACGTAAGTGCCCTTCCCAATCCGAGGACAGTGGTACGTAGCGAGTATAGCGCTGGCGTCCTTCCCAATCCGAGGACAATAGTACGTAGGTTTTACGTAGGTTCTAACACTGGTGTCCTTCCCAATCCGAGGACAATAGTACGTAGGCTTTACGTAGAGTTTTGCACTGGCGTCCTTCCCAATCCGAGGACGATAGTAAGTAGTCTAGTAGTTATGAAAGTACGGGTAGTCATACAAATCCCATTCCCAACCCACCGGGAATCCCATGCCTTGGTAAGAGTGTGAACTCACCTTGGTTTGCTCGGTATGCTAAAGGAATACACACGCTCACAATTAATCAATCACAACCTATAGTACGCACGTATATATAATCAGTTTCGAATTCGCAATGTTTCACATGTAATCTATGTCACAAAGTGTGTTTGGCAATTAACAACATGCACCACGTAAGCAGTCAGTAAGTTCTCATGCAATTTATGTTTCACACAAATGTTCATCACAGTTTGTACTAACAAGGTTATTGATTAATATACTTGAGAGGGTCACAGTCTTAACGAAGTTAGCAACTTATCAGGGTTTATAAACATAACAGGAATAATAAGGTGACACCGTTAATTAACTAATTAACAAAAGTTACCCACTTAACAGAGTGACATACATGAGTCTAACAGAGTTAATAAGGTTAACTGAGTTAATAAACTTAACTCAGTTAATAGGTTAAACATAGTTACATACTTAACATAGTCATATACGTAACTTAACAAAGTTAATAACTTAACAGATTTAACCACTAAACAGACATAACAGTTGGGCCGAAATCAACTTTGTGAAGAAAACACTTGGGCCGAAATCCCCTGGTTGGCGAAAACACTATAAACCGAAATCCCTTATCATGTTTGCAATATTGTTATTTCGTCATTTGCAATATTGAAAACAATTCTCCAAACATCCTAACATCTTGAAATAATAACTAAAACAACACTCATACCAACACAATATTAAAAGACATATGGCCGACAATATCATATGCACACAATCCCAACATAACATGCAATACACAAAAAAAAATCTAATTATTTATAAATCATGGCCGACAACTGCAAACCACCTCAAGAGGTTATTGGACCAAACTATGACATGTAATATTTATTAAAACAATATCGATCATCATCACAGTTTTTGGCGGCACATGTGTTGGATTGGAACTCGTGACCCTAGTCTTCATTATACAACAATATGTTTAATCATATTATAACTCAGTTATAGCAAGAGTATTCTAAATCATCACCAATATCAAGAAACATAAATAATGATTCATGGTCACAACAACAACAAACATATTACTAGAATAATTAATCATACTGACCGAATTATAGGATGCTGAAAATATAATGATGATGATTACGATGGGGGCGTTCAACTATTGCCGTGCGTCGCAAATCAGGGAAGAGAGGGGGGTAGGGTTTTCAGATTAATCTCAAAAGTAAAGGTTATTATCAAAACCTTATAGTTGTTCGCTACTGGGCCGAAGCCCATTCCTGATTTCGTTGGTCACAAGGTGGACGAAAACACACAAAGTGTTTTCGTGAGTGGGTGATTTCGTGAAGGGGTGATTGGCAAGGATCAAAGTTTTATTAATTATTTGCATCACATCAATAACTCAAAATATATAAATCACATACACACTTATATAATGCACACCAAACATATATATAAAACACACTTCGAAATTAAGTACATGGTGAAGTCGAATTGAGACCTTGAAAACTCGAGTTGTCACAGACGTGACTGCGAGATGTAGAGTGCGCAACACATATCACCACTGTGACACGTGAAGAAATACCCTTAGCAACCCCTCCACGACATGTGCTGAGTCCAAACTATAGTATTATCATTGCTAAGGTGTTAAGCAACAATCACTGTGTAAACATAACATACTAGCATTCACCGAATAACACGTATAACATGCGATAGCGGTTAGCGGTTAGCGTATAAAATGTGTTTGCGTTGTGTGATCGATGTGATTTAACATATGTAACGTATGTAACACCCAAAAGTGCTTAAAGCAAAAGGGGATCGAGTATACTCACAGATCGTGTTTAATAAATAAACACTATCTTGGATTTAAGGGAACGCTGAAGAGTTAGCTTGATTACAAAACGATAGCATAAACGATGAGCGGCGCGTTAAACGGTGCAAGTGAACATAGTGACGAAGGGTCATCCGACCGGATGACAATCCGTACGGATGGTCATCCGGATGGATGGCCATTCGGTCGGATTGTTCTCCGTTTAGGATGGATGTGTTTGTGTATGATGGCTTTGAAGTTTTCGTTGTAGCATTTTATAAAACAAGAAATATTCCTGCCATTCAGGTCATCCGGTCGGACAGTCATCTGGACGGATGGTCATCCGCTCGGATGGTGGTTCGAGTGGAGGGTTATGTTTTGAGTTTGGTTTGAAATTGTTAAGTGTTGAACATTATTGGTCATCCGACCGGATTGTGTTCGATAGGATGGCTATTCGATCGGGCGGTGATCCGTTCAGTAACTTGTTCGTTCGTAAAACTTTGTGAAATTTGCTAAGTTGAAAGTTTGGCGATTGAACCGAGACGTTCTGACAACGTGTTAAACAATGGAAACTCCATCAGGCTCAGGTCGTCCGATCAAATGGGAATCACCCCGTCCAAATCAGTTAATTGTCCTTGACAGTTTGTTCATGTTCAACCCGTTAATCGATTGTCTCTCCGATAGAATCCGTTCTCAGTCCAATACTTCACTATATAACGAGTAGAAGGTCGGAACAAGCTCTGATTCTATCGGTTTTGAGCTAAAGAGTGTAAAAGAGTTGAAAGAAGTTATGAGAACACCCTTCAATTCTTTTAACCTTGAAAATGTTTAGATTTAGGTGGAATCAGTGTTTAAACATTGTCAAAATCCATTAGATCTGAGTTGTTCTTGGTGGAATGAGGTCAAATCTTGAAGTTCATAAGAACTCCATGATGACATCATCCTAGAACACCTCAAACCAGCCGATTTCATGGTTAAAAGTGAAGATTTAATGGTAAAAATGATGAAGAAGTGTGTGTAGATGATAGATGTATAAGATTTGGGTTGAAAACTTACAAGAATCGCGAGAAATCGAGAGAAAAGAGGGATGGAAGGAGTTGGTCGAACTAGAGAGCTGTCACATCATGAACAGTGATGTGACTAGGCCATTTATAGATGGCAAAAGTGGAAAGGCGGTGTAGTGGGACGGATGGGAAGGGAGTCCTATTGGATGGCCATCCGATCGGATGGTCATCCATACGGATGACCATTCGATCGAATGGTCATTCGTTCGGATGTCTCCGGTGAGTTGCGTTTCAACGTATTGTTTCGTGCGTTGAGCATTGCGATGCGATGCGATGCGATAACATTTCACATTAGTTACCCCTTCTGCGTTTTGTGTTGCGATTGCGTTGTGATAGAACGGCGATTGCGTTTACGATTAACATCCCAAAACAAATATAAACATGTACAAGTAACACATAATAGCACACACACGTAAAACAATATCCAGAATTCATAATTCGTATTACGATGCGATAGTGATGAGATAGCGATAAGCTGCGATTATTAGCATTTACTCCACATAATACAACTAAAGTAACTTAAAATAGAGTATCGTTTACAAGTCACGGAGTACAATCAATGTTTAAACAAGGAGTGACAGGTCGCATTTAGCAATCTTTTCTTCCTTTGACTTTGACTTGTACTTTGACTTTCCAAAAGTCGGGTTGTTACAGCCTCCCCTACTTTAGGGAATTTCGTCCCGAAATTAAGGCGCATGCGCAACGAATAGCTGTGGATACTTAGCCTTCATATCACTTTCGAGTTCCCAGGTGAACTCGGCGCCGCGTTTGCCTTCTCAGCGAACCTTCACAATGGGAATGCGTGAGCATCGGAGTTGCTTGGTTTCTCGATCCATGATCTCGACAGGCTTTTCCACGAAGTGTAATGTTTCGTCCACTTGTAGATCCTCAAGTGGCACTTGTAAATTCTACTCTGCTAGACACTTTCTGAGGTTCGAGACGTGGAAAGTTGGGTGGACGTTACAAAGTTCCTCCGATAGTTCGAGTCTGTATGCCACTTTGCCGATCCTTTCCAAAATCTTAAAGGGTTCAACATATTGAGGCGCGAGTTTTCCTTTCTTGCCGAATCTGATCACCCCCTTCCAAGGTGAAACCTTTAGGAGTACGTGATCGCCAACGTCAAATTCAAGGGGCTTGCGGTGTCTATCGGCGTAACTTTTCTGACGACTCCGAGCTTTCAAGAGATTGTCTCGGATTTGGAGGATTTTGTCGGTCATTTCTTGCAACAGCCCAGGATCGGTAATTTACGCGTCTCCGATCTCGTGCCATACAATAGGTGATCGACATTTCTTCCATACAATGCCTCAAACGGTGCCATTTGAATGCTAGAGTGATAACTGTTATTGTACGAGAATTCAACTAAATGTAAGTGCGTGTCCCAATTACCACCGAAATCTATGACACAAGAGCGAAGCATGTCTTTAAGGGTACGCATCGTTCGTTCAGTCTGACCGTCGGTTTGGGGATGGAAAGCGGTACTTAGATTAAGAGTAGTACCGAGATCAGATTGAAACGTTTCCCAAAGGCGTGAGGTAAACCGACCATCGCGGTCAGAGATGATGTCACGAGGTGTCCCGTGTCGACATATAATTTCGTCGGTGTAGATCCGTGCTAATCGTTCTACCTTAAAGTCCTCTCGTATCGGCAAAAAATGAGCAGATTTAGTAAGACGATCAACGACAACCCAGATGCTATCGTGACCTGATGGCGTGCGCGGAAGTTTCGTTATGAAATCCATAGCTATACTCTCCCACTTCCACACAGGGATCTCGGGTTGAACGAGTAAGCCAGAGGGGCGTTGATGCTCAGCCTTGACTTTCGAACAAGTCAGGCATTTCGAAACATAGATAGCGATATCCTTTTTCATGCTCGGCCACCAGTACTTGTAGCGAAGGTCCTGGTACATCTTGTCTGCCCCGGGATGAACAGAATATCGAGACTTGTGGGCTTCGTCTAGCAGGATCTGTGATAGGTTGGTGCGTTTGGGAATCCAAATTTGGTCTAGATAATGAAATATACCATTCGATTTATTCACCAGCTGTTCGCCGTTGTTGATGATCCTTTCTTTTTTCAAAGTGCGTTCGATAAAACAAGCATGTTGAGCGTCACGTATAAGAACTTCGAGATTGTGTTGGGCTTGGGTATTACGAACGCTATGCAAATAGCTACGTCTGCTTAGAGCATCAGCTACGACATTTGCTTTGCCAAGGTGGTAACGAATCTCACAGTCGTAATCGTTAAGAGGTTCAACCCATCGGCGTTGGTGCATATTCAGCTCCTTTTGTTTAAAGATATGTTGTAGGCTCTTTTGGTCGGTGAAGACCGTACGCTTGGTACCGTAAACGTAGTGTCACCAAATCTTCAATGCAAAAACAACTGCACCAAGCTCGAAATCGTGGGTTGTATAGTTATTCTCGTGGATCTTGAGCTGACGAGAGGCGTACGCGATAACCTTGTCTCATTGCATGAGAACACAACCGAGACCGAGGTTAGAGGCATCACAATAAACTACAAAGTCGTTGTTTCCATCGGGTAAGGCGAGAACGGGTGCATTGCAAAGCATATGCTTTAGAGTTTGAAAGGCAGTCTCTTGTTCAGTTCCCCAAACAAAAGGCTTGTCTTTATGCGTGAGAGAAGTAGGCAGCACAACAAATTTAGAGAATCCTTCGATAAATCGGTGATAATAGCCCGCTAGTCCGAGAAAAGATCGGACTTCAGACGGGTTCTTTGGTGTAACCCAACCCTTAACTGCTTCAATCTTCGCAGGATCGACATGAATACCTTGACTATTGACAATGTGACCGAGGAATTGAACCTCCTCTAGCCAGAATTCACACTTGGAGAACTTGGCATAGAGTCGATTCCCTTGGAGTAGTTCAAGAACAATCTGAAATTTTGCGCGTGTTCGGCTTTTGAATTGGAATAGATCAGGATATCATCGATAAACACGATGATGAAGCGGTCGAGAAAGGGTTTACACACGCGATTCATTAGATCCATAAAGACTGCGGGGGCGTTAGTTAAACCAAAGGGCATAACAACAAACTCGTAGTGACCGTATCGGGTTCGAAAAGCGGTTTTGGGTATATCTTCCTCTTGAATTCGTAGCTGGTGATAGCCTGAATGTAAATCAATCTTCGAGAAACACGTAGCACCTTGTGACTGGTCAAACAAATCATCGATGCGAAGTAGGGGATAGCGATTCTTGATGGTAAGCTTATTCAATTCCCTGTAGTCGATGCACATCCGGAACGATCCATCCTTCTTTTTGACGAAAAGGACATGCGCGCCCCAAGGAGAGGTGCTAGGGCGAATAAAGCCTTTATCAAGCAATTCCTGGAGCTGACTCGAGAGTTCGCGGTAAACCAGGTAAATCTTCAGGAAAGACGTTAGGAAAATCACGAACCACAGGCACCTTTTCCATTGCTTTCTCTTTCTTTTCCTTCTACGCTACTACGATGTGTGTCAAGAAAGCTTGGTATTCCTTGCGGAGATACTTGCTAGCTTGGACACAGGATATGAGTTTGAGATCCTTCGAGGGAGTTTCGCCATACACACAGAGTTGGTCACCATTTGCGAGAAAGAAACAAATCATTTTATCGAAACAAACAACTTTGGAAGATTATCACGAAGGAAATCCATACCTACTATGATGTCAAAACTACCAAGCTGCATCAGAATAAGATCGATAGGGAAGACATGATTGTTGAGCTCAAGAGTACTACAATCACGTAGAACAGAACTAAAAGTGACGGTTCTTCCAGTAGTAACTTCAACATCGAACGTCGTAGGGAGATGGGCACGCTTACGATTTATGAGCTTTTCGAATTCAAACGATACAAAACAGTTATCGGCTCCAGTATCAAATAAATACGAAGCATATATACCATTGACAAGGAACGTACCATTAATCACATTTTTGTCTGCTTGAACCTGGCGGGCGTTGATGTTGAAAGCACGTCCGCGGGCTGCTGGCTGCTGCTGATGAGGCTGCTGTTGTTGATACTGTTGTGGCTGCTGCTGTGGCTCTTGCTTCACCACTCTGTTGGGGCCATATTTGCAAAGTGGTTGGGATCATCACATGCAAAGCAGGCTCTTGCATTAGCAGTGGGTGCATGAGCTGCGTGTTGGCCCTGGGGAGCATGAAGAGGAGCTGGCAGTGCAGGAGCTTGAACTTGAGCTTGAGCTTGAGCTTGTCGGGGACCAGTACAGCGGTTGGCAGTGATGTGGCCGTACAGGTTGCAGTGAACACAAAATTAGCACGCGATTCCAGCATGATGGTGATAAGCACAGGTAGGGCACAGCGGGTGTGGACCAGTATATGCACGCTGGGCCGGCGGTGCATTGGTCACTAGTGCTGCTACCTGGCAGTTCTGGTTTTGAGGCAGGGCGGGTAATGTATTGAGTGGAGCGGCAGTGACAACACAGTTCTTGTTGTTGTTGTTGGTGTTCTTGCGCTTGCGACGAGTGGTCTTGGAGGTTTGCGGTGCGGTGGTTTCAGCGGTGGGAGTAGCGGTAACTTGATGAAGACTCTTGGTGGTTTTATCAAAGTAACTAGCCCGGACTCGCTTGTTGTTAATCTCGGCAGCGAGCAGAAAGGTTTCTTCGATAGTGATGGTCTTTGCGGCTTGCACGAAATCAGCAACACAATCCAGTAAAGCACGGGTGTATTTCTTGATGGTGATATCGGGAGTAGAGACTTGGCCAGGGAAAATTATATTCAGCTGCTTAAAGCGAGCAGTTAGACCAGCGTTGTCGCCACCTTCTTGCTTGATGTGCCAAAAATCATCATCCAGCTTCTGAAGCTTGTGGGGAGGGCAGAACTCCTTCATCATGACGTCCTTCAACTCATCTCACGTAAGCCCATAGGCTGGATCATTTTCGCGCTTGTTTCTTTCGGCAGTCCACCAGTCCAGAGCCCTGGACTGGAAAACGCCAGTAGCGTTAACAGTGCGAAGATTATCAGGACAGCCGCTTTGGCGCAGAGTGACTTCAATTGAATTAAACCATTGAAACATGGCAGTAGGCCCGTCTTCTTCGGTGAATTCTTTAGGGCCGCAGGCTTTAAACTACTTGAAGCTAAAAGTAGGCTTAGGAGAATCAGTCCTAGACTCTTCAGAGGACTTGCTAGCATTCTCATTAAGCTCGTTGACAATTTGCAGAATGACCTAAGCCATCTGCTTTGCGACTAGAGCAACGATGCGTTTGTCAGCATGATTGCGTCGGGCAGTTCGAGAATAAGATGACGACATTGTCTGCAACAGACATCGTCATAGGGCTCAGACGCGAATCGATTAAGTCGAGTATAGCCTATTATCTCACCCAAAAGCTAATTTATATAAAGATCAGGAACACGTAAACACAAAATCAAGTAGGCACATAATCCACAGAGGTACGTAGGCACATAAGCACGTAGTCCACGTAGGCATTTTTCCACTATATTTTGCACGTATTCACCTACATATATTGCACGTATTCACCTATCTTTCATAGCGACATAAGCGATCGAGAGTTGCGAGTTCGATTAGCGGGTAGCGATTGCGAGTAACATAGCATGCGATGGTTCCACGATTTGTTAGCGTATTGAGATAGATGTGCAGTGAGAGTTGTGTGTGTTGATCAAAGCGAAGAGCGAAAAGCGTATAAATCACCAAAATAGGACACATAAACACATAAAATTCACATAAAATCGATAAATCACAGAGTCTGCGGGTGCGAATCCAGAATCGAAACACATAAAAGCGAATAGAATGCCTCGGATGTGCTAGATTTTCACTACCCAAAGTGATCTGACTATTCACAAGGACCTTAAGTACACACTTTGGCCTTCTGGACTGTGCTCTCGCCTCGATTTGGGCAAACGACACGCATCCTTCTAGTTACAGCGCGACTCAAGTCATTGGAGTCCGTCGAGACTTTGCTGAGATCGTTGTAAAACCAAAATAGGGAGCGGAACGAGCTGTCCAGATTTGGGTTTCACCCTTAACTTAACAACTGTATTCCTGGTTGTGTGATAGAATCACGAGATAGAGAGAATTGCGTCGAAGTATGGATTTCACTCCTGGTTCAACGCAAATTCTTGTGTTTGTCGTGGATAGTCGCGTCGAGCAAGCGATCTAGTCGAGAGTATGCGGTTTTCACACCTAATCTCGGCCAAATCACTTTGCTTACGCGAGAAATTTAAAAATAGTGCGAGCTGCCAGCCTTAGGAAAGGCTGACCTTGCGCGAAGCGGTAGTATGCGACTTTCACGTAAGAGTGTAGTGTTCGGCGACTGCAAGCGAGAATAGCAGGTAGGCTCGTACAGAACCCCTACTGGGTATGCACAAGTCGGTCTGTTGGTACTTAGATTATAGACTAGGTCGTTTCCAAGACATCGTCCCGGACTAGGTCGAGTCTTGCCTAATTCCCTATAGTTATGGCTCCGACACCAATTTGTCACACCCCAACCGATGGCGGAATCATCGGGGCGTGACACTGAGCGAAACAGATTGTCCAAGAGAAATCCACAACAACTAAAATTACCAGATATTTAACATTATGTCCCATACCATAATATATCAAATAAAAGCAGTTATTACAGACATTGTTTTCTAAAAGACAAATAAAATGTTCTGACAACTTAGATTTTATTAGGTTTGTTTCTAGACTCCATCCTAGCTTGATTCCAGCAAGTAACAAGCAAAGCAATCCTAAACACCTATCACATACGTTAAAATAGAGGTCAATACACGTAGTGTAACGGTGAGCATACAAGTTTGATAGTATGATAGTAGCGAAAGCGAGTTTACGCATAACCAACATGTAACATGTATAATGTGAAGCACGTAGGTTATCGACAATGAAATATGCACAGACGTGACTGCGAGTTGTAGAGTGCGCAACACATATCACCACTGTGACACGTGAAGAAATACCCTTAGCAACCCCCGTCCACGACAGGTGCTGAGTCCAAACTATAGTACTATCGTTGCTAAGGTGTCAGGAAACAATCACTGTGTAAACATAACATACAAGCATTCATCGAATAACACGTATAACATGCGATAGCGGTTAGCGTATAAAAATGTGTTTGCGTTGTGTGATCGATGTGATTTAATATATGTAATGTATGTAACACCCAAAAGTGCTTAAAGCAAAAAGGGATCGAGTATACTCACAGATCGTGTTTAGTAAATAAACACTCTCTTGGATTGAAGGGAGTGCTGGAGAGTTAACCAGATTACAGAACGATAGCATAAACGATGAGCGGCGCGTTAAACGGTGCAGGTGAACATAGTGACGAAGGGTCATCCGACGGGATGACAATCCGTACGGATGGTCATTCGATCGGATGACAATCCATACGGATGGTCATCCGTACGGATGGCCATTCGGTCGGATTGTTCTTCGTTTGGGATGGATGTGTTTGTGTATGATGGCTTTGAAGTTTTCGTTGTAGCATTTTATAAAACAAGAAGTATTCCTGCCATTCAGGTCGTCCGGTCGGATGGTCATCCGGACGGATGGCCGTCCGCTCGGATGGCGGTCCGAGTGGAGGGTTATGTTTTGAGTTTGGTTTGAAATTGTTAAGTGTTGAACATTATTGGTCATCCGACCGGATTGTCGTTCGATGGGATGGCTATCCGATCGGACGGTGATCCGTTCAGTAACCTGTTCGTTCGTAAGACTTTGTGAAATTTGTTAAGTTGAAAGTTTGGCGTTTGAACCGAGACGTTGTGACAACGTGTTAAACAACGAAAACACCATCAGGATCAGGTCGTCCGATCGGATGGGAATCATCCCGTCCAAATCAGTTAACTGTCCTTGACGGTTTGTTCATGTTTAACTCGTTAATCGATTGTCTCTCCGATAGAATCCGTTCTCAGTCCAATACTTCACTATAGAACGAGTAGAAGGTCGGAACAAGCTCTGATTCTATCGGTTTTGAGCTAAAGAGTGTAAAAGAGTTGAAAGAAGTTATGAGAACACCCTTCAATTCTTTTAACCTTGAAAATGTTTAGATTTAGGTGGAATCAGTGTTTAAACATTGTCGAAATCCTTTAGATCTGAGTTGTTCTTGGTGGAATGAGGTCAAATCTTAAAGTTCATAAGAACTCCATGATGACATCATCCTAGAACACCTCAAACCAGCCAATTTCATGGTTAAAAGTGAAGATTTAATGGTAAAAATGATGAAGAAGTGTGTGTAGATGATAGATGTACAAGATTTGGGTTGAAAACTTACAAAAATCGTGAGAAATCGAGAGAAAAGAGGGCTGGAACGAGTTGGTCGAACGAGAGAGCCGTCACATCATGAACAATGATGTGACTGGGCTATTTATAGATGCCAAAAGTGGAAAGGCGGTGTAGTGGGACAGATTGGAAGGCAGTTGAGCGTTTCTATGTTTTGTTTCGTGCGTTGAGCGTTGCGATGCGATGCGATAGCATTTCACATTAGTTACCCAAGTAACCTAACTAACAGTCATAAACCTAAACGTACCCCTTCTGCATTTTGTGTTGCGATTGCGCTGTGATAGAATGGCGATTGCGTTTGCGATTAACATCCCAAAACAAATATAAACATGCATAAGTAACACATAATAACACACACACGTAAAACAATATCCAGAATTCATAACTCGTATTGCGATGCGATAACGATGAGATAGCGATAAGTCGATTAGCGATAAGCTGCTATTATTAGCATTTACTCCACATAATTCAACTTAAGTAACTTAAAATAGAGTATCGTTTACAAGTCACGGAGTACAATCAATGTTTAAACAAGGAGTGACAGATCGCATTTAGCAATATTTTATTCCTTTGACTTGTACTTTGACTTTCCAAAAGTCGGGTTGTTACAAACTTCTCATTTATTATTGAACTACATGTTTAGTCTTATTTTAATCTTAGTTGTGTTTATCTATATATGTGTTTTTTAATAGGATGGATACAGATAGTGACGAAACCGATTGGTTCTTATTATGTGGTTTAGCCAATGAAGGGATAATAATCAGTCATAAATTGAATAATCCACGTATGCTTTGTCACACATCTTCCCGCATAGGAAATGTCTTTATTCAAGAAATACTTAATGGTCATCCAAGACGTTGTTATGAAGTTTTTAGGCTTCACGTACCGGTATTAAAAATGTTATGTTCGGATCTTTCAACGCATTACGGGTTGAAACAAGCACGCAATATTTCTGTTTACGATTCAGTTGAGATTTTCTTGATGACTTTAGTACATGGACTTGGAAATAGATTGGTCCAAGAAACATTTAATCCTTCGAGAGAAACTATTCATAGGCATTTTCATCTTGTTTTAAACATAGTACTTAAGTTAAGTAAAGACATTCTAAAGCCTAGTGCAAATTACAATGAAGAAGTACCATCAGAAATTATAAATTCTCGTTATTACCCGATGTTCAAGGTAGTCCATATCATATGTTACATATTTAAAGTATACCTTGAAATAATGAACCATCTATGTTTCTCTATGTAGGATGACATTGGAGCTATCGATGGGACACATGTGAGGGCATCTGTTCGAGAACACGAGCAACCAAAATATATTGGTAGAAAAGGATACGCGACACAAAACATAATGGCGACATGTGATTTTAACATGTGTTTTACGTTTGCATGGGCTGGATGGGAGGGGACAACACATGATACTAGAATTTTCAATGAAGCATTGTGTAGGCCCGAAGTTAATTTTCCACGTCCAATATGTGGTTAGTACCATTCCATGTTTGCTTAAACATTATGTTTTGCTTAACTTTTTATATAAGTAATACTATTTATTTTATTCATTATAGATAAATATTACGTTGTTGATGCTGGATATCCAAATACTAGAGGTTATTTTGCTCCATACAAAGGAACCAACATCCATTATCATATACCATATTTTCGTCGTGGAAAAAACGGTTGCTAGTCATGCTCCTAGAGGACCTAAAGGGATATTTAACTACCATCATTCATCATTGAACGAACTGGAGTATGGAAGGCAGATGGAAGATATTATAACATATGCATGTCAGTTACACCTACGAGACACAAGTGAAGATCGTGCTAGCATCTATGGCAATTCATAATTATATTAGAAAAAAAGATACATGTGATGAAGGATTTAACAAGGCACAACAAGAATCTTACACTCCAAATAATGGTATTGATGGTTAAGGATCTCATGACATTAATGAAGTAAATGAAGACACAAGTACACAACGTAGAATAGATGATTTATACATGAGTGTAGTTAGAGATATGATTGCAGGAGATCTAACCAAACCAAGATGAATGTTTATTGAATATTAATATATTTTTGTAGAAATTTTACGTCATCCTCGATATAAATTTATCCAAAAATGATGGTATAACTCATAAAAACAAAGTAGATACATATAAAATATAAGCTATGTTATAATATGTAACCATGCCCCTTTTGGTCATTTTACTAACATAAGCTAAATAAAAAAAGTTAATACAACACTTAAAAATAGCTTATCAACTTATAGAATATAAACTAATCCAATCAATTAAAAAGAGCTTAACAAATAATAAAAAAATAAGCCTAAACTATTTTAAAAATACAAGCATAAGCCAAAAAAAAAAAAAAAAAAGTTAAAAAGTGAGGCCAAACACCCCTCAGAAGTCAAACCTCTGTAGATCTACCGAATATCCGCCCAGGTATCATCGTCTCCTTGATTCTATGCTGAAAAATTCTCTGCAATTTCTATTTAAGTTTTTCATTGTTTGCTTTTGATTTAGTTGTTTTAGGCTTTTCAACTCCTTTTTAGATAGATAGATTAACATGGAGTTGGGGCATGATATTATATACTCTATAAGACATGACCCACCATTTATTTAATCACTTTGCAATTTTGATGATTAAAGATCTTGTAGAAGAAGAAGAAGAAGCCATTGATGTGATTAGTCATAGCTGAAAAAAAAGGAATATTACAAATGTTTTAGTTGTTAACTGCATAGTGTTTTGTTATAAGATAATCAAGAATGGATCCCTTCCTGACCAACTATCGACTGGGAAAGACAATTGGTATTGGAACTCTTGGAAAAGTGAAGATTGCTAAGCATACCGAGACCGGGGAAACTGTGGCTATCAAGATCTATAACAAAAGAAAAGTTGTTAACCTTGATATGCTTCAACAGGTTACCTCAACTCTCACAATCTCTTATGATATACATTTATTTAAAGCTTTCTGACAGTTGATGAATGATTTCGGAATATTTACACTACTGCCCTTCTGGTTAGTCAAATTCGGTTGATTTACTTTCCTTTCTAATGTATAATCTCGGCGATGCAGATAAAAATGGAAATTGCAACTATGAAGTTGCTAAAGCATCCAAATGTGGTCCGCTTATACGAGGTTTTGGCAACATTCTTTTTTTTTTAATTATTAAGATATGTGTCTCCTTTAATAGTGTTTTGTTTCTTCAGGTTATAGGGACCTCTGCAGACATATACGTCATACTCGAGTATCTCCGCGGGGGAAATCTTTTGGATAAAATTGTAATCTTATGATCTTCATATATATGTATATATATAGTTTTTCTTTGAGTTGTTTGAAAATTTTAAAGCTAATACAGCGTAGAAAGATGATACATAACGTTACAGTTCGATTATGTAGGGGGAACATGGACGGATGAATGAAGATGAAGCCAGATATTATTTTCAACAGCTCATTAATGCTGCTGATTATTGCCATAGTAGGGGCATCTATCATAGAGATCTACAGGTCGTAAAAGTTCATTTATATTCAAGGGTCCCTTTGCCCAATACTTTTTACCAGATCTTTTTTATGTATCTGTATCTGTAGTCTCGCTACTTTCTAACCTTGTTATCCCTGCAGCCAAAAAATTTGCTTCTGGATGCATCTGGCAACCTCAAAGTTACAGATTTTGTATGGAGTGCCCTTGCTCAACAAGTTGAGGTAAATATAATATTTGAACTTTTAATTGTTCTCTGTGTTGTATCTTATATTAAATTTTAGGGATCCTTTTTTGCAGGCCGACGGCTTGCTTCACACGAAGTGTGGAACTACAAATTATGCTGCTCCTGAGGTGCAGGCAATTGTTAATTCTATCCTATTTCTTTATTATGCATACAATAGGTCTTGGTTTAAAAAATGGGTAGATGAAGTTGTTTTAAAGGATAAGAACCAATTTTGACATGAATACGGTACCCCTAAATCAATTAGAATGCAAAAGAAAGATGATTGCGGAGGAGAGAGAGACCGGCACAATCGAAGTGACGATAGCCGATTTTGATGGCGTTGATGAGGAGATCTTTGATATCTTTACCCTCCATGCGCCAGACGCCCAATCCGATTATGGGCATTTTGAATCCGTTGTTAAGGGTAGTAATCGCCATTTCTTCTATGTGATTTACTATAGAGAGAGAGAGAGAGAGAGTCTTTGAGCTTTGACTGCCACTGCTTCATTTTATATACTGCTCTTCCTTCATCCAATGGTGGAGTTGAATCATATTTACTAATTCACTAGTGAAATTCCCCGCGTTGTGCGGCCGGCAGGTCAAAATGGGTAATTTTGGTAGGGGCTAAAACACTTTTTGTTCATATAACATTCAACTTTATTTGCCCATTTGACCTAGTAGATATAAAACGTAAACAAAATCGCAACCCATTTGGAAATGGGTCAAAATTGCCACCTTGCTTACTCATCTTCATCTGGTACTTGTTCATGTAATATTGAAATTCAATCATTTTTAGGTATTGAGTGATAAAGGATATGATGGGGCTGCTGCAGATTTATGGTCGTGTGGAGTCATACTCTTTGAATTACTTGCAGGTTACATGCCATTTGATGATTCTAATCGTATGAACCTACTTGGAAGAGTGAGTACTGTATTAAATTGTGTTGTAAATTTGATTCCTTGTTGTCATAGTCTTGTTTTGAGTTACTTCGGGTGTTTTTGTATGTAGATTAAAGCTGCATGTTTTGAGTTACTTTGGGTGTTTTTGTATGTAGATTAAAGCTGCAGAGTTCACTTGTCCTTCATGGCTCTCCTTAGATACAAAGAGGTTGATACATCGCTTATTGGATCCTAACCTCTCTACTGTAAGTGTCTGTACTCATGGTGGCATTTTGTTATTGAGATCATGGCTTCATTATTACTGGAATAAGATACGTGCATTATAAGATATCACTATTTAAACACCGAGGTTTTTTTTTTTTTTTTTTTTTTTTTTTTTTGTGGCAGCGGATAACATTACCTGAGCTTTTGAATGATGAGTGGTTTAAAAAGGATTTCAAACAGCCTGAATTTATGGAAAAAGAAGAGACAAATTTTGATGATGTGGAAGCAGCTTTTCAAGTTTCAGAAGTGAGTTTATCATCTTTATTATACTACATAAAGTCTTTAAACCATTTCCAAGTGGCTATGATAATTAGATGTAAAGGATGGTTGACCTTCCTTATTAAATGAAAGGGTAACACAAATCTAACACATGATGGGAAAACAACATAGACGGGTCAATGTGGACCCATATGTGGTACTATTGAACTCTTAGCAGTGCTGATACGGGTGTATATGAAAACATTCAGACCAAGAATAAAGAGACGGGCATACGTCAAAAGTCAAAGCCTCACGAATAGTTTCAGGAACAGAGACAAAATCTAGGGTGGAAACAAATGAATGATAAGTTATTTAAGAAATATATGAAGCAATAGGATAGTGTGTATTATCATTTCTTAGGGGGGAGTAGGAAGATAAGATGGGTGTCAATAGGGTCACTCAGTAAATGTGTCATTAAATATAAAATTTGAGAGTTTATTTTCTTATCTTCTTAAAATCTTCATTTTTCTTTATAGGTGGTGGAAATTGTGAATTAATTTCCTATAGAGATTAGTGTATAGTGGGTTGTTATTCTTTCCTATTGTTATTAATCTTTGTAGGTGTTACTTTGCAATATTTTGTTCTTAGTTTTGGTTTCAAGGTTTATCCATGATTTCACATCTTGAGATACAGTTTGGAATTGAACTATCTGAGCCACCAACCCCCTCTCCACTACCGCACCACTGTTCACACTACAACCACCAATACGCCGGCCATGTTGTTGATACATATTTTGTGGACACGACTCGGCTCGGTTCAACTCAGCTCAGTTCGACTTAGTTTCGACTCGAAGACACGAAGATCAAGACGAAGACTTGTGTCTGTACTTTGTCTGTAATGTGTCATGATACAAAACGATGTCTTATGTTAGATTTGTTGCTATGTGCGTTCGATGTAAGTTTGACCAGGTCAACCATCCTCCGGTTTGACTTGGCCAAACAGTTAGCACATTGGTTGAAACATGCTTGTGTCGAAGGATGTCATCGAAGGATGGTTTGTATCCTTCGATGACCTCGAAAGATAATGTCATTCGATAGATACAGATGGACCTCGAAGGATATCATCCTTCGAGGTATGTATGGATCTTTCGGTATAATTTCTGGTCGATAGATGATCCTTCGACCAGATTTCCTTATCCTTCGACCATAGCTGCTGTGTCGGGTATAAATACCCATGTGTTGTGTTCATTTCAGTAGATGCACTTAGAGACACAAGAGACAGATAGATACACTCGAGAGATAGGGAGAGCATTCTGTCAAGAACACACACACACATTAGAGAGTTTGCAATACAGATTTGTAAACCTTGTGCTTGTAACCGGAACCTTTCATACGCATTAATACAAGTGGTGTTAATCGTTGAACCTTGTGTGTTTTGTGTTTATACTTGTCTCAACTCGGTTGCACTCTAGCTTGGATTCCGCACTTGCTAGTGTGTTAATATAACAAGGATAAGGTTTGACCTCATCCGGGAAGGGACCTGCAAGTGGTATCAGAGCCTTGGCTCTTCTCCTTGTTAAAACCGAGTGTTTTAGAGTGTGTTTCGGACTTTTGAAGTTCATATTTTCTGGAAATTTTATCTTTAAAACTTCGAAAATCTGCATGTTTTGCTAGAAGTTCTTATAAAAACCTTGTTGTTCTTCATTTTCACATGTTAAACATTGGTTTTTAGTGAAGTTTCGACCAAAACTCGTGTTCGGCAGTTGTCGGTTTACCAGAAAATTCAAATTTTCTGGGTTTGTTCTTGATATCTTCAACAAATTTTCAAGTGTTCTTCAAAGTGTTACATATTTTGATCTTGTTTTATTATTGTTGAAAGTTGTTTGTGCATTGGGAAGGGTTAATTGGTTAAAATATTCAAACCAAATCTGGTTTTGGCAGAAAGCACGTCTGAACATACCTTCTGCCGAAAGTTTTTACCAACCCGTCACCTTTCTCACCAAACTGTCAACTTTGTGTCAGTGTGTCAGTGCTCATCGAAAGATATCCTTCGGAGTCGAAAGATCATCTTTCGATCAAGGAGGTTCGACAGATACCCATCCTTCGAACAATCTTTCGAAGTCAGTGCGTTATCTTTCGAGCCAAGGAATCTTTTCGAAGGATATATTGTTCGAGCTACTGTTACATTTCGAAAGATAAGGATCCTTCGTCTTGGAGAATCTTTCGAAGTCATTGTTCGAAACTCAACAGTGGTCTTTCGACACTGTTGATCCTTCGAACAGGTGTCTATCTTTCGAACAAGGGTTGATCTTTCGATCCTTAGTCTGTTTATAATTAACAGTTGTGTGTTGCAGGTCTTTCGATCCTTGATCCTTCGGCTGGTTGTTATCATTCGAAAAATTAACATAGTTTGTGAAAATTAATTTTATTTTAAATCAATTTTCACTTAATATATTAATTTTTATAAAATGGGAACAAACGGTGAGTGGTGGACTCAATTAACTTCGACTCCACAATCATCAGCTACACAACCTGAGCCAGAGTTTGACAAAAATGCATTCTTGTGAGCTATTGCCCCAACCCAAGCTGCAATGATAACTGCAAATCAATGGGCATTGGTCACAAATCAAAGCAACAGCATTCAATCTATGATGCAGAACGACAGTGAAACTGGTACAAGCACAAAACCGCCAAAGTTAAATCACATCAATGATTGGGGATGGTGGAAAGAAAGGTTGAGAACTTATGTTCAGGGGCAAGGTCAAGATCTATGGATGTGTTTCTTCACTCCATTTGACAGTGAGTTGGAAGTTGCAGGATCTAATCCACAAACTTACAGCACTCTGTCTGATGAAGATAAGAAGAAGTTTGAGTTAGAAAAGAAAGCATTCATGATTCTCACACAAGCTCTTAACAGAGACATATATCACCAGTTTGTTTACTGCACGACTACTAAAAGCTTGTGGGATATGCTCACGTTACGATGTGAAGGAAATGCTCAATCAAGAAAGATCAAGCAAGATTTACTGAAGAAAGAATTTGAAGGATTCACGTGTTTGGAAAATGAGACTTTGGCAGATTTATCTACAAGGTTTCATCACTTGTTGAGCGAGATGTTTGCTTTTAAAGTCAATGCCACTCCACAAGAAATGACAAAGAGATTTGCTGATAGCTTACCAGCAAAGTGGAGCAGTTATCTTGAAATCCTTAAAGAAAATGGTGTTTTAGACACTATCACCGTTTATGATTTAATTCAAAAATTGGAGAACAAGGATGCAGAAGAAAAACTGAAGGCAAAAAGAACACTAACTCCTCAAAGTCCAGAGATGTATTTTGGGATTGCAGGAGGTATCAGTGGAGAAAAACCAGCTTCTCAACATGCTAAGCTTCAAACAGCTTTCATCTCAAACACTGCACCTTCAACAACAGATCAGTTTGATCCTTCAGCATACTTGATGTATCCAAGACCAGATGTGAAACCGACAGCTCCGCAGCAACAACCGCAACAGCAAGGGTTTTATGGAAACTCTTCAAACATTCAAGCCACTTCCAATCCAAACACAGTCAGATTAGACACTTCCAACTTTTCCAAAGTCAGTGTCGAGATAGCCAAGGAGCATATGGAGATGTTGAATACCTTGGTTAGTGCTTATTGTGGATTGATCGCAGGTCAGATTGGGAATATCAATCTAACCAATGAAGATTATCAGCAAGTGGATAGAGACTAGTTTGAAATGATGGATATCAAATGGGCTCTTGCTAGTGCCATTCGAAGAGCAAAGGAGTTTATGGAAAGGACCGGGAGAACCAACTTGGAAAGCAAGAAAGACACCAAGTATGGATTCGACAAGCAAGCTGTAACGTGCTTTAACTGTGGTGAACGCGGTCATTTCAAAAGGGAATGCACAAGACCAGCTCAGCATGGAAACCAAAATCCCTTCAGAAATCAAGGCAACCAGCAGAACCAAAACAGGAACAATGTTCGTACGTTGATACCTGTCAACAACCAAGGCCAAGCAGGGTCGTCAAATGCCAACCGGGCACTTGTGGTTCAAATGGATGAAGGTTGTGATTGGTCGCTTCAGCTTGGAGAAGGAGGAAATGGTGGAACAGCTTGTTATGCTAAAGTAACAGAGAAGGTAGTATAACCCGCGTCTGCTGGTGAATCTTCAGAAGATGAAGATAGTTCGGGTTATAGTGGGAGCACAGATGGGGAATCACTTGATACTGGTGATTTATCAGGTGATGCTTTAGATTTGAAGGTTGATGAACTTTTGGCTGAAGCTGAAGTATTATGCAAGAGGAGATCTATTCTTTGCCAGAAATCTGCTGGAACTTCCGAGAAGCTTGCTAAGTTCTTCTCTGAAGATGGATCTTTTTCTTTCCATTCAGCCTTTACGGCTAATGTCGACAGTTCATCAAGTCAGGTATGTGCCGATGAACCCACTGTAGTTAGTTGTGAAAGTTGTGATAGCTTAAAGGTTAAATATGCTGAACAGGAAAGTCAGTTTGAGACCACACACAAACACAATCAAGAATTGATTGTAGATCTTTCTAAAGCAACTGAAGCTAACTTGTTTTTAACCAGAAATGAAAAGGAGTTTAAAGCAACAATTGCGTCATTAAAACATGATGTTTCTGAATTACAAAAGGCTGTTTTGAGAAAACAACATGCTAACAATGATTTAATTGACACAATTGAAAAGCAAATGGTAGAGTTAGCAACAGCTAGATGTGAATGTGAGACAATTAAGCAGAAATTGGAAAGCTATTCCAATTCCCGCTATGTTTTGGATCACATTATTGATGTTCAAAAGAAAAAGGGGGATAGGAAGTGTAATGGATTCAAATCATGTCCTCCCCCAATGAATCACAATTACTCCAAATTGCCTGATGACGAGGATATGCCCCGTTTTGAACCTACTGTGCCACTCAATCTAGATGATTTTGCAGCAGGCCTCGGGTTCACAACTGGTACATCATCCTCGGGTCAATCTGAATCTGAGTCTGAGAATGTGACGGATTCATCATGTGTTAAGGAACAGAGTCCTCCCACTGTTGAGGATACTGATTCTTCGGATGATGAATCTGATTCATCGGATGATGAGTCTGTAGAAATTGTGAATCAACAGTCTAACTCGGTTACAACAGATATTCCAATTGAGAATCACATCTTATGTGATCCACCAGTGGAACCGAGTAAGACTGAAATGTCAAAAGCAGTGGAGTCCCTTGTTTCGAGCAGTGAAGGGAATAACTTGTTGTACACGCTCAAAGGAGATGACAAAATCTACTCTAACAAAGATTTTCCAATTAAAAATGTAAATCAAGATTTAATTGAGCAAATTTTTGAAGGATGTATTGATAAGTTTTTGGGAAACAAAAGTGGCAAAGTCACCGTCACTCAATGTGATCCAATTCCGTGTGAACAAATTAGAAAACAATACGGAAACCAAAAACAACAAATTGAGCGAAAACAACAAGTCAATTCTGGAAAAGGTAAGGTACAGGGAAAGAAAGCTCAGAACAAGAATGTTTAAGCACCTAAAGTTTAGCAGCAAAAGGTGCAAAACAAAAGAGCTCCTGTTAAGAAAAGAGAACAGAAAGTGAACTTTGTTGGATCCAAGGGTACAGATAAACTGGAAACATTTCAGGATAAATCTAACATTGATTTTATAAAACAAGTTAGAATTTTAAAACAAAATGATCAGAATAATTACACCCAACACTCCAACGGATGTGATTTAGGTCCAAGTACACCTAGATCACAAAGTTCATTGTCTGGTTCTCCGTCTGGTCATCAACATGTTTCTCCGAGGTTTGTAGAGCGGAGAATGTGTTTTGAGTGTGGCACAATTGGGCATATTGTAAGATACTGCCCATACCTGCAAAAGTTGAAGGCTCCCCAAGAAACCAATTACCAAAAACGATCAGTTTCCCCGAAACAAGACCCACGTGTCTTGAAAGAAAGGGAAAAGAAGTTAAAACAAAAGAATCAAAAGGTAATTGAAAAGGCCTTAAAATCAGAGGTCAAAGAAGAAAAACCTGTTCAAGCAAAACCTAAAACTGCAAAACCAGTAAATGCTAAAACAATTAATACAAATACTGGTAAAGGACAAACAGCTTGGAAACAAAAACAGGTAACTCAGTCAGGGGGAGCACCACAGGTTCTTTTTCCTAATCATCAGGAGATTGAAATCACTTTCCTTGATGATCAAGGACGACCCAAGTCCACAAAGGCTTGGGTCCCCCTCTCCGTCTAATCTTTGAATGAGTGTGTAGGATATTCCAGGAGGAACTTTCAATAGTCGTAAGATTGTTGATAGTGGAGTGTCCATGCACAAAATAGGCGACAGAAGAAATTGTTGCCTTTGATGGAGAGAAGAAAAGAAAAGGAAAAGAGAAACAGAATTGTCTGTTGAAAGAGTTTGAAAAGCTTCGACAAAAATGCAAAGCCTTTTACAATCAAGCTTTGATCGGGTCCCCAGGGTAGATCCAAATCAAAATGTACGCACCTGCAGCACGTTTGAAGTTCAAAATCAACAAAATGAACGTGCAGTGTACATTTCTTCGCGGTGTGATTGAAGAAAAAGTGTTTGTTGAACAAACCAACCGGGTATGCGGATGCCTTGGCATGGGTTGAACAACCGCACACTACTTCTCAAGAGAAAGACAAAAACCTTCGCTGGTAAAATGTGGAAGACCAGCCGGACCCAAAGGTTTATGATCTTGTTGCTGTCAAGAGACTTCTCAGTAGCTACAAAGAATCGACTTTGAAATCCACACCGGGTGGATATCCAGTTTGGGAGAGCACTCAGATTCCTTGCAATGCACGAAGCAGTTGCAGGATACGGTTTTAAAATTTCTAATCTCTCCTATACTTGTCGGTATTTAAGCTACTTTATAAATTGTTATCCTCTCGCAGCACTCTTTGGCCAGACACTGTTGTCATGGTCCACACCGCAAACCGACATGCCAACTGATTTTTCCAAAATTCGATAAATCTTTTCAGATTAAAACTTAATTTTGGTAAACGGCATTGAGGTAAAACATGAGTTAACCAACATCGGAAAGTCATTTTTGTAAATATCTTTGTGTTTTAAATTTGTCTTAGTTTATTGATTTTAGGGGGAGTAAATCCAAAAATTTGAAAATCCAAAAACATTGAAAAATTTCAAAAACAAAAAAACAATAGAAAAACAAAAATGAGTTTCCTGGCGAGAAAAAGAGAAAATGATAGTACATCAGTGGTCTGTCTAAACCTCTTTAAACCTTAAATGAAAAAGCGATAAGCAGCTCTATATAAGATGTATCGGTAGGCTCACAATCATTTTAAAGTGTGCAGGGTGATATAAACTTAAATCGACTGAAGACTGGGTGGGAACCATTCATTGGCATATGGTCTTAGTACCGAAATTTCGTTTGAGAGATTGCCGAGGTTCTGAGATATTCGGTCTTTATGCTGCTTATCATCTGGGTATCATGGTTGTATCTTTTACCGAAAAATAACGGGGACGCAAGTCTAGATCTTCCATGATACTATACATACGTGTACATACTGCATTCGACCTCAATAAGTGATCAACAATCACATGTCCAAACAAAATAAGTGATAATATATCACATTTATCCGGGAGTCAAGTTCGTCTCTCTGCTGTACGAAAGTACTGACCTGTTCACGGACTTGCTCCTGTGCCCTCATGCATCGAAAATCAAGTTCCTCATCAATAAGTGATTATATCACATAGGGCTTGTTTTCAATCAAAATAAGTGAGAATCTCACATCATATACGGTCAAACAGATGATAATCGGTATACTCACCGGTAAGATGAACTCTCGTGCATATCTTGATACGGGAATGTGTCGTGATGTGGATGAACACCGGTCGGTAAGTATAAATCATACCTTAACGTATCCCCTCGCCATGATTACAAATGATAAGTTGAGCTTAAGTGGACAACAATACCGATAATTGTTATAGGATGCTTATCTTAATGTTAACTAATAGAACAAAAAGTGCGTTTTGGCATGACCGTACACTGATATGATTCTCTTACCCTCGAAACTCGCAAAAAGAATGTCTGTAGATATTTATTTACTATTTTCAGTTTATGATTCTTGTGTATATTTATTTATTGTTTTTCGTCTTTACAAATGAAAAATTCCAAAAAGATTTTAGGTGTGTTTTAATATAAACTTTATAAAATCCAAAAAGATTTTGCTTCTAGTTTATTTTTGATTGACTGATGTTGGAACTCGAGTCTATCCTACCCAAAATCCTGATCGTAAGCCGAAAAACAATTGCATCTTCATAATCTGTCGAAGTTAACAAGTTTTGAAAGTTAAAGGATTAAAATTGAATATTTTTCTAAACTTTCAAACTGTTGTCGGTTGGTGTTTGATCGAGATTTGATCTCATATGTGTCTTTCGTTTAAATGATAACTATATTCCAAGCGGTTGTTCTCATTATGCGTTTAGCTTTCTTGCATGTGCAGATGCTAAAGGCGAGGAGAACATGTTCGATGACACGCTTTGGAATGAAGACACGAAGTGGAGGCACTCAAAGGATAAAGTGATCGAGTTGCCGCTGACCCTTCATCAACACCACAAGGATCTGAAGAACTGTCAAGTCAAAAGATTCACGAGCATGACTCAATGGAGAGCTCAATCTAAGGGGGAATTTATTGACACACTACCTAAACAACAAGGGGGAGTTTGTTGATACACTTTCTACTTACAACACGTGAAGACTTTGAAGATCCTCCGACGTGGAAGACATCGAAGTTGAACCTCACGAGTAGCGTCCAAGGGGGAGTTTGTTGATACATATTTTGTGGACACGACTCGGCTCGGTTCAACTCAGCTCAGTTCGACTTAGTTTCGACTCGAAGACACGAAGATCAAGACGAAGACTTGTGTCTGTACTTTGTCTGTAATGTGTCATGATACAAAACGATGTCTTATGTTAGATTTGTTGCTATGTGCGTTCGATGTAAGTTTGACCAGGTCAACCATCCTCCGGTTTGACTTGGCCAAACAGTTAGCACATTGGTTGAAACATGCTTGTGTCGAAGGATGTCATCGAAGGATGGTTTGTATCCTTCGATGACCTCGAAAGATAATGTCATTCGATAGATACAGATGGACCTCGAAGGATATCATCCTTCGAGGTATGTATGGATCTTTCGGTATAATTTCTGGTCGATAGATGATCCTTCGACCAGATTTCCTTATCCTTCGACCATAGCTGTTGTGTCGGGTATAAATACCCATGTGTTGTGTTCATTTCAGTAGATGCACTTAGAGACACAAGAGACAGATAGATACACTCGAGAGATAGGGAGAGCATTCTGTCAAGAACACACACACACATTAGAGAGTTTGCAATACAGATTTGTAAACCTTGTGCTTGTAACCGGAACCTTTCATACGCATTAATACAAGTGGTGTTAATCGTTGAACCTTGTGTGTTTTGTGTTTATACTTGTCTCAACTCGGTTGCACTCTAGCTTGGATTCCACACTTGCTAGTGTGTTAATATAACAAGGATAAGGTTTGACCTCATCCGGGAAGGGACCTGCACATGTCAACCACCTTTGACTATATGGTTTGTGTGTTTAGATCTCGGGTTTTCAGATTATGTATTACAGGAATGTGTTTGTCATTTATGGAATCCATATAATCGACTCACAAGTATATTTTAAAGAAAACTTGCTTTTGCAGGAAGAGGTAGGAGCTTCACTTTTAGCACACAAGGCGGCACTACAATTTTTAGAAGGCATACAGGTACTGGTGCCTGCCTTTAACTCTTGCTACCTTAAAATAGACAAGACTTACCTGCTATTTGAGCTGGGAAATCGATCGGAGGCATAAAGGGCTATATTATCTCTTGATTTACAAACCGGTCAAAGCTCTTCAACTTTAAAAATACATTTGTACAAGAGAAATTATCTATCCGAATTAAAATTGGCATTAATTCATGAGAATGTGAGAGCGTATGCCCTTAATAGTCATAAGTATGTACGATTAAGGATTTGTATCGGGATATATTATTTCTCTTTGTACAAAAAGCGATGCCTACTTTTTTGTTGTTGAGAAACATACTTTAAAATAAATATTATTATATTATATGTATTTTCATAAACATCACTTTAGCCCAGTTTGTAACCAGGTACTAAAAGATATGCTCTACCCTATTAGAGTAAAATGCACGGATAGTCCCTGTGGTTTTGCAAAATAACACCTATAGTCCCCAACTTTTGGAAATTACACCTTCATCCACTTAACGGAGAAAACTAACTGTCATCCACTCCAGGGACTATCCGAGTAACAAACTGTCAAACCACAGGGAGCACCGGTGTAATTTCCAAAAGTTGGGGACTATAGGTGTTATTTTGCAAAACCACAGGGACTATCCGTGCATTTTACTCACCCTATTAAGTTTAAACATGCAGTTTTAGAGTGGATGACTAATTCATTAGATATTTATTAATTATTATTTGTTATTTATCAAAAGTGGTATATTCGATACGATATTGTCATTCTTCATTAGCTTATTAGCTTTTGTATTTAACTTTTAGATCCTGTTTTTATAATATATAATCTTTCTTGCTCTGCGATTACGTAGAACTACAGATTAGAAGAGATATCATCTGCCACCAACAACTTTTCGGATGGAAATCTCATTACGGAAGGTAGATTAGGAAAGGTGTACAAAGGACAACGTTTGCAGTATGGGAATTTGGTGAATTTTGCCGTACGAAGGTTAGATCGTAAGTACGGGCAAGGAGACGAGTTTGAGACGGAGATTTCAATGCTTAAGAGTCTCCAACATAAAAATATTGTTTCCTTCTTTTGGCTTTGTGATGAGGATAATGAAAAGATAATAATTTACAAACAATCAGTTCATGGAACTCTTGACCAACATCTGAATGATCCAACTCTCACATGGTCTCGAAGACTTCAAATATGTTTAGGTGTTGCTAATGCATTGAACTACATCCATTATGATCTCATACATTGTGACATCAGTAGCTCTAAAATATTTTTAGATAATAATTGGGAACCCAAGATGTATGGTTTTGAACTTTCCACAAAATATCCTCAAAGTTGGAGGCATCGCCTTCTCTTCTTTCGCTACTTTGGTAACAACAATATGACACCCAAATATGATGTTTGCTCTTTTGGTGTGTTATTGTTTGAAGTCCTTTGTGGGAGGAAACCAATGATTACAAATGAAGGTGTTCAGGACGAACTAGATAAGATCATCAATCCTAATTTAAGGAAACAAATGGACACACAATCGTTGGAACTCTTCATAGACATAACTTATAAATGCTTGAATCCACAACTTGTGCAGCGTCCAACTATGGATCATATTGTCAAAGAACTTGAGGAGGTGTTGGAACTTCAATGGAAACATGCAAATCTTGTAAGCCCATCCTTTTGTTTTTTTCATCCTTTTCTGATTATTACTTTTATGTTTACGCATTTATTTTTATGGCGGCATTTTGTATTAAAGGAACACTCGATAGCTGCAGATGGAGGTACATCATCCGACAACTCGAAGGTAATTACTTTATTGTAATTAGTTTGAGGTGATTATGGTTCATAAAGTTGTATTTTCACCATAACCCAAGCGACATAGTTAACCAAATTTGGTTTTGCATAGTCTGTTTGAAAAATTATGATCTTGTTATTTTTGGTTACACTTGACCTTGTTTTTTATAAAAGTGCAAGGTGCTTCAACGGCCAACGCATTTAGGTTTTGAAAGCCAAGACACGAGGAATTGCTTTATGTACAATGTTCATCAAATAAACCATTCATAATCTCTTCATTCTTTGTTTGGTTTTAAATGTCAGCCTTCTCAAAATCCTAATTTTGACCGAGATGTTTGTGAAGGCGTTTGGCATTTTTTTTATGACAACCACATATTTCAGCACCAAAATAATATGAACATCATATTTCTCCTCATATATGAAACTGCACTATTCTAAAAAGTATGTGCTCATGTGTTTTCTAGAAGTCTTGTCCTTTCGGACGATTCAAATTAGTATGATAGCGTTTTAAGTACTTGTCTCGACAAGCTATTTAAGTGTTTGCCCTATATTTCTTTATTTTTAAGTATGTGGTCTTTCACATATATATAAATATATATATGTCTTTGAAAGTTTAAAGATACATGCCCCTCTCTGTTATATTTTTTATTTACTTTATAAAACTAGTTTTTTTCTCTTCGGGTGGGTCTATGTTTTCCTGTGATACTAGATAGGAATGAACATAGTATGAAGGACACTAATCTTTATCTAATTTATCTTTCTTGCTAGCATGTACTGATGTACAAGCTTTATTACTCCCCTTCTTACTTGACGCCTAATTTTGTAGATCGAGTTTTTGAAGATCCCACTTAGGGAAATAAGGCGAGCCACAAATGATTTTGATGAAGCAGGCTCTGTTGGGTGTGGCGGGTATGGCATAGTTTACAAGGCAAAACTTGACGTTTTAGACATCCAAAGTTTGTCATCTTTAGAAGGGAAGTGTAAAGATGAACTGCGCAAGATAAACAAAACTGTAGCCATAAAGCGCATATTTAGTAGAGAAGATGAGCAAGGTAAACAAGGGTTTTTAACAGAAATTGAATTGCTTACTAGCTGTAAGCATTCAAATATAGTATCTCTTCTTGGATTTTCTAGAGAAGCCCGTGAAATGATTCTTGTCTACGAGTATGCTTTTAAAGGAAGCCTCAGTGATTATTTGGGAAGCAATAGTAAAACGGTTACACTTACTTGGGCACAAAGATTACAGATTTGCCTTGATATTGCGCATGGAATTAATTACCTTCATACCAACACAGAGGGAAAACCAAGGATAATACATCGAGATATAAAGAGTGAGAACATTCTGTTAGATGAAAATCTGAACGCAAAGATTGCTGACTTTGGTCTCTCAAAGTTCCATCCTATGAAGCAACAAGCTAGCACTATTTATACAAAAAATATTGCAGGCACAGAGGTGTACATGGATCCAGAGTATTTGACTACATTCAAATATAAAAAGGAATCAGATATTTATTCATTTGGAGTAGTTTTATTTGAGGTCCTATCCGGGAGGTTGGCCTATGACCCAATTTACCTTGGTGAATATGACATGGGCCTTGCACCCATTGCAAGGAGACGCTTCAATGAGGGAACGTTAAAGGAATTGATAGATCCTAAAATGTTAGAAGGAGATGATGATCACATTTTTACTTTAAATAGAGGACCCAATCAAGATTCTTTGGACACGTATTCCAAAATTGCATATCAATGTTTGGCAGAAACTCAAGGCAAACGTCCAACAATGGAAGTTATAATCAAGGAACTTCAAAATGCATTGAACTTGCAAGTAAGTCAACCTAAAATACAATTTTGTTTCTCCATATCATTGACCCCCTTTTAAACTTGGTCAAATCTCGGTTCAATATAGGTCAATATCGCTGATATTATCGGTACCGATATTCTGACCGATCTTTTGTACCGTTATCTCGGCAGGGGACCGATAACCAATATATACCGATAACCGATATATCACTGATATATCGGTTAATATATCGGGATATTAACTACATAGGAACAAATGATAAAGGACAATTCCGTTTTTATTTTGTTTTCATTCTTGCCAGCATGTACAAATTTCTTATATATTTTAACACACAATGTTGTTGCAGGGGGATACCATGGAACTCTCAAGATTTGAACTCAGTGATATAGTGTTGGCTACTGAGAACTTTGCTGAAACATACTGCATTGGTGTAGACTCTAATGGGATGGTGTACAAAGCCGAACTTGAGCATTTTGGCAACGATAGTTCGTTGGAAACACAAGGGGAGGATAATGGTGAACCATCCAAGAAACGCATTACCGTGGCTATAAAACGCATCACTAGTAGAAAAGGTGCGCAAGGAAAAGAAGGATTCTTTTCAGAACTTGAAATGCGTGCTAGTTATAAGCATCCAAATATAGTTTCTCTTCTTGGCTTTTGTGATGAAGGTGATGAAATGATCCTTGTCTACGAGCATGCTTCTAAGGGAAGCCTCGGAGACTGTTTGAAAAACGTTGGTAACATGAATAATCTTACATGGACCCACCGTCTACAGCTGTGCCTTGAGATTGCACGAGGACTCAATCACCTTCACACTAAGATGGACATCCTACATGGTGACATAAATAGTGCCAACATTCTGTTAGACAAGAACAATAAGGCAAAGATTGCTTACTTTGGGATCTCTAAGTTACATCCAACAAATCTAGAGGCAGGCGTGAAAGTGTTCAGGGACCCAGAATATGAAACAACGGATCCAGGATATGAAACATCGGATCCAGAATATGAAACAACAGGTGAATTGAAAAGAGAGTCAGATGTTTACTCTTTTGGAGTGGTTCTTTTTGAAATCTTTTCTTGGAAGTTGGCGTATGACCCAGGTTACATAGTAGTAAATGACAAAAGGCTTGCACCCATCAATATTGACGGAATGATACAGAGACTAATAGATCCTAAGCTAAAGGAAGAAACTGACAAAATCACGTCAAATGGAGGACCCGATAAAGATTCTTTGTACGCATTTTTTAAAGTTGCATGTCGATGTGTTGGAGAAGCTTCTCAGCTCCCTACAATGGCAACCGTCATTAAAGAACTTGAGAGAGCATTACACTTACATGTAAGTCAATATAACTTTCTTTTTTCTCTTCATATTCTTGATCACTTGCTAAGAGTATTATGCTCACCTATTATCTTACCTGCTCTCCTTATATGCATGAAAACTTTGCAATGGGCGGGGCATTGTAGCAAACATCCAATGCCCCTTTACTCAACTATCAGGGCCAAAAGCTTCTTTTAATGCTTTGATTTTGAAGCTCCTCAATATTCAATAATTTCGCTATTGTTCTGATTAAGTTTTTTGAATTGCTTACAAGTGATTTCATTACATCACACGATCTCTTATATGCTTCATATTTGTTTTGCAAGAATAAATCCACAAACCATGACGAAAATAAAGAATGACAGATTCTTAAAAGGCTGAAGAAATGTACTTCATTTCCAATCAAATAGTGGTGCGATATTGTCACGTACATCACCATTCAAGTCTACTGCAAGGACGTGAGATGCTCAAACGCGAAGAAAGATTGTTCAAGGAAGCATATGGGTGGATGTGTAACTTCATTTCCAGTCACGTGATTCACTATGGATACTAATGTTTGGTTCAGTGTGATCTTTGTGTTTGGTTTAAATGTGCGATATCTAGTCACTTGTGTTTAGAACGCGCAATATCAGGTCGTCATGCAGAGTAAGGGGAGTTCTGGCATCTGTATTTTCTAAACCATTTTGTAATATTAATCAACTGTGTAAAGATTACCCAAAAAAATGATCCCAAAGTTTCCAAAGTATTATACTGTTACGGAAGACATTTCAAAAGGATTTAGGTAGGCCTGGCAACAAAAGCCCATGTGGGTTATTTTGGGTTATCTTAAAAATGAAACAAGTCACAATGGGCCTGGGAAATAAGTAAGAATGAGTCAAGATGGGTTTTAAAATTTTCATTTAAAATTAGTCATAGGTCAGGATTGGTTTTTAAGTTTTAACCAAACATATATGGGTAACTCTAAAAGAGCATCACACAGGGTCGCATACTTCATACTTCGTGTACAAAAATAAAAAAAAATCTAAAAACTAAAAAAATCAATTTTTTAAAAACATATATGGGTAACTCTAAAAGAGCATCACACAGGTTGTGTTTTGTATCAATTTATTTGTTACTGTCTAAGCACATCAATGGGCCTTGAGTCAGACGTAGCCAACAAGGAATGTTCTCTGTCCCCTCTGATACGACAGGTAGTATTTGCAAAGGTGGAGGGACGTTGGCGCACGATGATGGGTGCCACGTCACCTGCTGAGTGTACTTGTTGTGGAGTCTGTCATCAACTGTGAGTGAAGATCATGGAGTAGTGAATGGTGCACGCTGATTGGCTACACGTCACTGTCCATTTGTATTGTTTGTCTCCTGCACGATTGTTCATCATGGGGATTGTCAGGGCAAAGCCTGACGCATGTTGATTGACTACAGGCTGCTGCCTCTTGTACTGAATGTACTTTTATGAGCTGTCCAAGTTGCGAGTACGCGGGTAGGTCCCCGCACAGGAACTCTGGAACAATTGGATGTACTTTTATGAGCTGTCCAAGTTGCGAGTACGCGGGTAGGTCCCCGCACAGGAACTCTGGAACAAGCTGAGTGTTAGTAGTCAAGTGTGGGTATGGCTCTGCATGCGCATGGCTTGCGCAACATTTGGAACCATAACCCTTCAGCGGTGAATGAAAGAACACCCAAATTTAGTGTATTATTGGCAATAAAAGTGGTTAAAGATGAATAAAGTGTGGCTTTGAATTGTTTGCAAACCCTAATCGACTTTGACCCAACATCACATTTGGGAGGACAATCCTAATCTGGATTATTTTTAACACATTAATTATTTACAACCCTTATAACAGGAAATCCTTCAAACTTGCAAAATTACATATTTTCACAAAATAGAAATTTTCAATGTATGATATACAATGCCCTTCAAACATGATTTAAGTAAAAACTAGTTGGTTTCCGAACCGCGCGTTGCGGCGAAGATCCAACATGTGTAAAACGCGTAGCAATGAGGATAGTTCACGGACCATATGATAATCATTAAAGTTTAGAGGTAGCAAAGTAAATTAGTAGCGGGTAATTAGTCACGCTCACGGTAGATTGAAAACGTAAATAAAAGTAAGCAAGGCGTAAGGATATGAGGACACATTTTTTAAATTGACCAAGACCATAAAAATGAATATTAGTAACGGTTCTGACATCACCAATGCCGATACCTATGTTCGGTCGGATTCGACGTTGTACTTGATATTGTTGGAACAATTCTATTGTAAAGTACATTTAGTAAATTGATAAATCAACGAAAAATCCAATATCTTCACCAGTAGTGTAACAAAGATCTCAAACATTTCAATCAGGGAAGCTTTATAATTTTACATTGTTTTTCAATTTATTCTCCTCCTTTTATCTCTCTCAACCAAACCCACCCATCTTCTATCTGTTACTAACTTCATATGCAGACCACGACTGCCACTATCTCGTCACCGTCTCCGACCTGGACCGGTCATCTCCTCCGACAACAAACAACACCATCTCCTCTAGAACCAACAAAAATTGTCTAAACCAGATCCGGCGGCCGGAACCAACCACCATCGCTGAACCAACAGTTGTCTGAGCACAACACCAACCACTGATGTTGGTTCATCTTTTCTCACCACCGCCACCGTCACACTCTACCTCTATTTCTTTGAAGACAGACCGGTCTCCTCTCCATCGCCTAGCGGCTGAACCCTAGCCACCGCCTATGTTGCTCTCTTTCTCTCTCTACTTCACTCCTATCTTCCTCTCTCTCAACCAACATTGGCGGTAGTTGTGTGGTTGTGGTTTTCCGGCAAGAGGTCAAAAAAAGAAGTAAAGAAAAATTAGAACACTTGCAGAGCACACATGCCCACTCATATATTGGTGTTTTGAAAATGAGGAAGACCGACAGAAGTCGGTTATGTAAAACCTGGAGATGGGCACTGTTCATAAGGCATTTCATCCTTTGTTATTATATAAATAAATAAATGTAATTCTGCAAGTTGAGAACGAGATACATGAAAAAGTGTTTATAGTTCATTAGCCAATTACCAGCAGTTAGTTAGCCAGTTGATTAGAATTGCTACTGAAAAGGGTCATAAGTCCATTTAATTGTAATTACCGCCAAAATAAGCTTTACTTATTATGTGTGGGGTTTGCCGTAATAGGTCAAGCGTTGCAAACAGGTCAAGCGTTGCCCATAATAGCGATAAAAGAAATGCATAAAACCTAGGGCTGGCAATTTTACACGAATACACGACACTAACCTACACGAAGTTAACATGTATCATGTATAGCCTTAACAGGTATCGTGTACCAAACAGGTAGACACGAGATTACCTGTAAATTTTCGTGTATAAATAGGTTAAATACCTGTTTACCTGTAAATACCCGTTAGTACACAATAAGAAATTAAATTAAATAAAACTCATCAGCCATGTGCGTGTGGGTTCCTTAATTCCTTTCTATTTTCATTCCTCATTCAATTCAAAAAAAAAAAAAAAAAAAAAAAAAAAAAAAACCCTAAACTCCCTCTGTAACTCTCAGATAGCATGTCGTGTTCGTGTTAACAGGTATTAACAGGTAATTTTCGTGTATAACAGTCGTGTTAACATGTATTAACAGGTAATTTTCGTGTGTATTGTGTCGTGTTCGTGTTTGAAAAAAAGGACACGATAAGTTATCGTGTCGTGTTCGTGTATGGGATTTCGTGTATCGTGTCTTATCGTGTACAGGTATACACGATATGCCAGCCCTAATAAAACCTCCTGATTAGTATCATCTCAAAATTCATTTCATCATTATATACTTGAAATCAGATAGATCTTATTCAAATTTATAACTGATTATTGGTGTTTGTCAGGTTATCCGGCCCAATCCGCCATATAGGGATGTAGAGAAATGGTATCATATGTCAGAAATGCAATGGTACTGCATACTGTACAAAGATGAAAAGGATGTCATGCACAAAACCATCCAACTTGAATGACTTCATTGTATATTTCTTAGAGGGTGTTTAGGGTTGAGTTTTGAAAATAGATTATGCGTTTTAAATAATCAGAATTAGATAATTAACTGTAACAAAACGTGATGTTGCAAGATAGTGTTTGGATTTGATTATGTTGCTTGATATCACAATAATCAGATAATCAACTATTTGAGTGTTTGGCAAATATATATTTAAAAAAATAAACAAGTGAAAATCCTTTTCTAAACGCAAATAATCAATTTTTGGAAAACTACGTTTTGTTGCAGTAGGGGGGAGCTGCTTTTGGAAAACTGCGTTTTGTAACTTTCTAAACGCAAATAATCAATTTTTTAATTTTTTTTACCCAAACACTCAAAACTGATTATTTACGATTTCAAAACTCAATAATCTAAAAATCTCCTTCAAAACTCAACCCCAAACACCCTCTTAGAAAGATAACTGTTTATACCATTAAATGAAGCAATAATCAGTCAATGGTTCATACCTTATTATCTGGTCTCTGCTACAGATTCTTATGGCATCTCTTTTGCTTCTTCAACAACGACCTTCCCTCTTTTTGGGTTGCTTTAACTTGTCGATTTCTTCATGGCCTTCGCAACAAGAGAAGGTGCTACCACTGGTGGTAGATACACATAATTTAGTAACAATGTCAGACGAAAATGATAAATTGATAATACCATTCAAAACCTTGTGATACTTAATAAGCATCATATGAGTTATTCTGAAACTTGGATTCAAAGAAATATATATACGAGTCTGAAAAATAAGAACCGAAAGGTACGACTGTAGCTAACTACAGTCTACATATAATAAAAAGGTACAACTGATGCTAATTGCATAACTCCCAAAATCACAACTCTGATATCAGTTTCAATCTATTACTATCTATTTCTTATCTACACTAAAAATACCCAAATTATTCTGATAATTTGACCAAGCTTAGTGTCACCAGATTTATATCTATCAAACAAAAGATCAAATGGGCGATGTGGGTTATGACCAAGCTAAGTGAATAATAACAAATAGCTTTAACCCGGGTGAGAAGCATCATTATTCTCATCAAGAATGAGCTTGACTCCATTGTTCTTAAGAGAGTTAATAACAGCCCAAACTTTGGTTCGGTTTTTAAAATCTTTTTTCTCGAGCTCTTTGTTGACATCTACATGAATCCCTCTTTCTTGGCCCGATTCAAGACCTTCAACCTTGAGCCGCATAGCCAACACCTCACCCACAACAGTTGCAGCCTTTGCGTTACAGGTTCGACCACACTCAAGTGAGTTCTTTATAGAATGTTCAACTGTTGAAGCCGTTGCAACTATCCGCCCGTTGTTTCTGTCCACTACATTCGCTGTTATGTATTTTAATGACATGAATAGCCTCAACACGTATCTCTTTAACACTGTCATCCTTTTGTACGCTCCTACGTAAAAACATGATGATTAACAATTCAAATCTGCTAATGCATTTTTAATCAAATTATTATTCTTGGATATCTAAAGTTAATATCCATTATTGAAACCTAAAGCAAAAAATGTTTAAATTTAACCAGAATTCAAGATTATATTATATAATCAAACAATGTATAAATTTAGGACGCTACTCACCAATAAAAATGCCAAAAAGATGTCTAATTAGAAATAGTAAACATACCGAGAGCATGAACTACAGAAGGCGATTGCTGATTTTCTAAAAACACATTATGAATGTTCATCAGATTAAGTCATGAAACTAAAAACAGATCATAAGTGTTCAACAGACTAAACCTAGTTATATATCTTCCATATATAACTAAATTACAAATTAACAACAAATTTAACAAAACACAAATCAATCACACTGATTCTAAAGATAACAGTATAATTCCAAAGCATCAACAAAACTCTGACAGAAAGTATACAAGATATCACATCAACATGTCAAAGGTGCAAATTTTTTTAATCCAATGAAGGACAAGAAGCAGTCCACGAGAGACGGAGAGAGAAAAAAAAATACCTAGAGGCAGCTCAACCATTTTGGGGCCCAATTCGAAGTAAAAATCGGGGCACCTTTTACTTCCTAATATTTTACGTGATCAAAATATGTTTTACTCGAAAATATTACAAAGCCAAAGTTAACTATTCTCAAAAATTTCAATTATTTCCTTGGCACCCACCACAATTAAGATATGTAAATGTATTGCAATTTTGGAAGTGTGTGAATGTTTCCAGATATCAGGTATAATCGACTTGTCCCTTTTTCTTTGATCTTCAATTCTTGCACAAAATCGAGTAAATAGATAACAAAATATGATTGACAGAAATCGATTAAGTCTAAAGTCTAAACAGTTTCAAAAATAGTTAACAGAGATCGAGTATGGTAGGATATCACGGCGGTGAACTGGAGCTGAGAACACTAAGATACAGGCCGTTTTAAGGTTGGAGTACAGGCCATGCACCGATACACGAACACTGCAGCGGCTGCTGCGGAGGCCAACAGTGTGCAAAGCTGCCGGCGGTGTTGACTGTGGCGGCAATTCTGGGATTGTTGGCCGAAACTGACGCGCGCACACAAAAGTTATCGAGATTATCAACTATAAAGAGACCCTAAAACCAACTATAAAGAGACCCTTAAAACCAAGGATTCATATTGTCAATTTTAACCAACTGAACTTAATACCTTCTAAAGATTGAAAAGTTAGGCAATTTTACAAAAAAAAATACAAATGTCTAAAAAACCTTTATATAATCTAATGTCAAAAATATGCTCACATGATCGATAGACGATAGTTACTAAAAAATTAACTAAAAAAGTAACTCAGTTGACATGCGAAGATCAAATGTGAATCTTTTTCTTTCTGTTTAACAAAACTTAAACTTTCTCTAAGTGCATTTATCAACAAAAAAATGGACAGCCAGATTGTGAATCTTATCGTTTCTAATCTAATCATTCACTTTCAATTTCTCAAATTAGGGTTCTTCAAAACTTTCTTGATCAAATTGAGGGCAAATAAGCACATAACTGAACAACACTAATAGACAATTGAAATTGAATCATTCCAATAACTCGAAAATACTAACTTACGAATTGAAATCAAGTCAGATTGAAAATGAACTCAAGTTTGAGTCTAGAAGCCGAAGAACATAGAGCCTTTATTGATTGAATATGGTGAGATTGGCGACGTAAGGAGAACTGGAGTCGTCGACAATAACAGTTTTATGATCAGGATTTGTACAGCAATACCTGAAATCGATAGAGAAGATGATACAACAACAGTGTAGGTCTTTGATTTGAGTCGTGGAGGCGTGAGTTTTTGATGAAAGATTCCACGACCGATAACTGAGTAGGACTCACCGAGTTAGTGAGTTTTGCGGAGATGGGGCTAGGGTTAGTCGGTTAAACCGGTTCAATCAGTTTCAAAAACCGAACAAATTAAAATCCCCGAGCTACATGGTGGGAATTTAGGTTAGTATTAGGCTGCGAGGTATGGGGATCGTCCCCGATTCGTTCTGGTCTGGCGCCGGGCCAAACACCCCCCCCCCCGGCTTCGTCCTCACCGTCCCTTTCCAGACGTTGGTGCCGGTCCACAAAAGGACAAAAATCATCCTTCCTCCTCTCTCACACACCTATACATACAATATATACATATACGTTTTAGATCCATCCCCTCATTTCCATACCTCCATCCTCTTTGCCTCATCCTCACACCCATCCTACGTGGTGAATCATCCTCCAAGGGAGAACCATCACCATACTGCATAGCCTTAGCACTCGCTAATCGCTATAACAACTGAACAGAAAACCAAAAAAGGTTGTTATGACCAAAATGATACTGACACATGTTTTTATATCGATCGAGAACAATTAAAACGAATACCGGTATCGATAGTTCGATCAGAATTGAGTTTGGTTCGTCAGGATATTGACACTTGTATAACCTACGATATAAAAAAAAACACTCTTTTTTCGATTTGAATGCAACTTCGTTTGTACCATATTTAATATCGGAACATCAAAAAAATCAAACGCAATGACGTATTCAAATCATTTAAAAAGTTAATAAACGCGAGTTATCTAAGAAAAATCAAATTAAATAAAACCTAAATGTGATAAAAGTGCATCTTATTTAAAGTTCAATCAATAAGGAAATTGGATTTGTTATATTAACTAGTACTAGTATTTGAGCCCGCGCTTTACAGCGGGATCGTAAGAGGATGCTGGTGAGGATATATTTGTTACATAATATATGGATGGATTATTATTGATCATGGAGGCTTTAATAAAAACGCTGGTAAAAATAAGCAATAAACATGATTAAGTTAACATGTCTAGAGTTAAAAGTTAACTTTAGCTATAATTAGGTAAATAATAATAATAATTAAATTTGTTACTTGGCATATTGAAAGGTTAAGTTAGACCATACAGGCTTTAGGGGCTGTTTGGCTAAGCTTATTTTTTTTTACTTAATTACTTATTTGCTTATTTGAAAAGCAAATAAATCATAATGGAATGACTTATTTACTTATTCCCCTCACATAATAAGCTAACCCAAACACCTTTTAACTTTTCAAAAAGTAAATAAGTAAATAAGTCACTAAAATAAGCTTAGCCAAACAGCCCCTTAATCTATAGACGGTAAAATAAGCAAGCAACACAACTAAATAACATGTCTATAGTTAAAAGTTAGCTTTAATTACAATAATAAGTTAATTATATAATAAGTAAAGTAAACAACTTGATTAAACTAAAAAGGTCATATGATAACTATATTAAAGTTTGGGGGTAGAAACGTAAATCGTTTATAGATTTTTTTTATTATTAAACATGTCTGTTAAAGTTCAAGGATAAAAAGTAAATCGTTTATAAAAAAAAAACTATTAAATCTATGATAAACTTACTAAAGTTCTTGGTTAAAAATATTAATTAATTAGAAAAAGAAAATAATAATATTATAGTCCCAAACTAAAGTTAGATAGAACAATGGTGAATTACCACAATTCACAATCTAAAATGCTATATCTATACTTACTACCTTATTAATAAGTAAACTGGGTTTTTTACCCTTTTCGTAATTTTGCCATATGTACAAGTTTTGAAGCTACATATACAAACACCTTCAAACCATTTGAGAGGGACTAAAACAGCACATTTTATAAACTTTTAAGACGCTTTTAGGGGTAAAATTGGGAAACCAACAGGGAAATCAAGCGACACCAGCTTCAATTCTGCAAACCTACAGGGAAGTCAAGCGAATTGGACGACTTCAATTTCTTCAATAAAGCATGCCTTCTTCAATTCGATTTCGGTTTCAAAGAAGTAATCTCAGGTCTTTTTAATCCCACCCTTTGCTTGTTCATGCAATATTTTGATTTAAACTCAAACAAAACACATCAATAACCGGAATCTGAAGTCGCCAGCTAGGGTTTTGCTGGATATAATCGCCAGAGGGAGATGAGAGGTTTTTGGCATCACAATGAAGCCCTGAGATCGAGTGATCGACTGTCGATGAGCACATGAAACATGTATGTCTTTTTTTCTAATTGTAGTTTTAGGGGTGAGTATATTGTTCTTTTGCAAAGTCTTAGTGCAAGGATGCATGTACATTTATAGGATGTGTGGAGCAGGATTTGGATAAAGGGTTAGGGATTCTGGAGAGTTGGTTGATGAGTTCCAATGGATTCGTATAACAAGTAACTGATTGATACTTTAAATTGTATGTTATTTCTATTAGTAAACTACATATGAAGTTTTATTTTAGTAAATTAGCATCTTTATTATTACTTGTGCAGCCTGCTAAGGAAGACGAAAGTGTTGATTTGAAGCGTCCTATGATTACTTCTGCAAGAAAGAAAGGGAAATTATCAGCTGATTCTAGAGGCCCGAAAGCTTTACATAACAGTGCGTAGCTATCTAAAGGATTATTTCATTATATATCATTAAACAAGGTAAACACATAATATTTTTCTGTTGCTTTACTTGTTTATCTTTGATCACACAGGTGGAGGTGATTTGACCCTAACGACTACAACTCGAAAAACTGTTACGGGAGTCCGTGTTACCGAACGTCTCTTGTTATAGGTTTGCAATGTAAGGCATTGACATCATCACAAAGCAAAACATCAAATAAGTAGAATGGATATCTGCTACCACAATAATAAAGTAACAATTTCTCTCAATTTTCTATGAAAATAATTTTATCTTCTGTGCATTCTCTTGACTTTTGCTTGCAATTATTATGCACACTTTTTCGTTAACAATTATTATGCAGACATTTTCAAGGTTCAGTGTTTATTACTGGCAGACGGGGTTATGATGATGCACTGCAATAATCAATCAAAAGATTCAAAATCCATTTCAAAGATTTGTCAAGAAGTCTAGAACAGAGCTGCAGTCAAATCCCAAACTATGATATTGATGTTAAGTTTTAAAATGTGAATTATGAACTACAAACTAATAGTGCCCGTTTTTCGTTTTTTGAATTGAACCAAAACAAGTTTAGAGTCACTGTAGGTGACTTTTTTATTTTTTTTGTTTGACCAATGGCTGATGACAGCCAACTTACAAATTGGCGTGCTTTTTGTTTAGCTGAATATTAGATAGAAAAGATAAGAAGAGCATTTGAGAAAATTGATTTCTTTTATATTGTGATGATTTTGGTGAATGATAATACATGGACGTATATGTACATTATATATGTATGCAGATGCATCATCTTGTATAACATGAGTGTTTCATTTCAAACATTTTGTACAACTTAGATCTTTAACATTTTCTCACAAATACATATATAACGAAATATGCTTACAAAAAGTAAAAATTAAATGTTTTTTTTTAAATAAAGCAATTTAGGTGATTTTATGCATTATATATACCATACCCTTTGGGTAATTGTTTGACCTGTTTCTTTTTAGATTATTCAGGTTGCTGAGAGGATGGAAGTGCCTTGGGGTGTAAACAAGCTCAAAGGCTCGAGAGCTACTCGAGATCAGCTCGGCTAAAAGCTCGAACGAGCTAAGCCTTAACGAGCTCGAGCCCGAGCTCGAGTCTGAAATAGAGCTCGTTTAGTTATCAAGCACGAGTTCGAGCCTGAAATACAAAGCTCGTTTAGGCTCGCTAGCCTAAACGAGCCCAGACAAAATTTTAGTTTTTATATATATAATATAAATATAATATAATAATAATGATGATAACATTGGCAAGCTGACCTCGAGCTGAGCTTTGGCTTGTTTAACCGATATTGAAGTGAGCTCGAGCCGAGCTTTTAGATTGTTTGAGGTTGTTCTCACAATAGCTCGAGTCGAGCCGAGCTCGAGCTTTTGTAATTAAAATTTCCCTACATAATGCCAGATTTGATAATTTGTATAAGTTATTTGTTTTGTGTTTGGGAAAATCTTTACATATTTTGTTATTTTACTACTATTATTAGCATAATTATTATTATTTTTGGTTTATTATCAGATCTTAATGTGTCTCTGTGTGTGTTTATTATTATATATATGAATGACTATTGAATTTGTAGATCTAGGTCAATGCCTTTTGGTTTCGTGTGTATTGTGTAATTCGATTGAATTTTAGGTTTCCTAGATCCAAGGTTTGTGTTTGATATCTCTTTGGTTTGTTAATTGTAGTTAGATTTTGGTTAATGACCTAATTTTTAACCGATTGCGAAATTGGTTTTTTATTTCTTTTTATTTTGAGTTTTGTGATCATTTGAGTTTTGATGTGATCATTTGAGTTTTGATGTAGAAAGTGTTTGTGGAATTAATAACATGTTTGGTGATGTTACAAATGAATACTTTGCTTTCACCAAGGAACACCAGTCACTGTGTGGATATGAGTGCATTGCCTCAGTTTCAGCTAAATGTGAGTTTCATACTTTCATTGGTTTTCATTTTATTTGATGTATATGAATAAATGCAAATAATTGTTTTGACTCTAAATAGTTTAAAGGTCATAATGTTCTTACATGATCTTTGATTGTTTATAGTTCCAGCTGGTTGTGCGATAGACAACATAAACTTTGTGGGAAATGAACAACACGCAACGGCTTTAAGTTGGCCTATCAAGAGAGCCCGTAAGGTTGGACCTGGGTTCACATAGCAAAAAGTTCCAAGATCTTTATACAAATTAAGTCAATATGACGCAGGCCGTGCTAGAATCACCATGAATCAAGATCATGTATCAACTGGCCTGAAGTTATCGTCTGGGGAAGATGACCGAACTCTTGTATCACACCTGTTAATGAAAACTAATAAGGTCTCTGCCCTGTCACTTGTTCACTCACCAGTAGCTTCCAGCTTGAAATAGATTGCCAAAAAAAAACTCCTTGATCATTATGTTAAAGTTCAGGTAAACCACGCTTTGATTCATATGGGCATGTTAGATGTGGTAATTTTGGCATGTTAACTAATTGACGGATCGATATTAATTTTATTTATAGGATAATGTATTCTTATACCACCCAAGTATATAAAAGCTTTCGCCAAGGTTCTCAAATATTAGGATAATGACCGGTTGATCTTAATTTTATTTTATTGCCATTCTATGTAAGGTTATTTTTTTCTGAGCACATTGAGTGTATAGTCAAGTTTAAGTGAAAAACTATACGATAATGTAACCAAAATGAGTGAAAACAAAGCTGGCTGCACTAAGAAGAAAGAGATGGAAGAAAGGTGCCTTTACTTATTTATTGATTGCTAAGGTTATGTTGTTTTTATAATGCGCCAAATGGGTAATATGAAAAGAAGTAGCCTAAGAGGAAATAGTGTATTTTTAAGGAATGAAAATTATTAATTCTTGCATCCATTTGTACAAAGATTTGTCAATTTTGGTTAAATATATAGGCTCAACCTGCTTTGACAAGTACTAAAACTAAATTGCTCTTTGTGATATATTAGTTGTTATATCAAATTGGTATTAAAAGTAAATTATGTTAAACCCGTCACGCAACGTGTGCTAAAAAAATATAAGTACCCGCGGCAACGCGCGGGCATTCCCACTAGTTATAGAATAAAATATAAAGTATGACCTAGTAGACAAATGAGTAAATGAATTTTTAAAGAAAAAAAGAATAAAAAAAGTAGAAATTTGGTCTAGTTCACCTAGTACCCACTATCCATTTTCATTTCAAACGAACACAATGTTCGGTTTCTGGTCCAACTAGTAAGACTATGCGTTGTGGAGCTATGAGCGTAGGGTGCTAGCCATGCGGCTGTCACAGTGGCTCGTGAACACCATAACGACCAAACTTTAGTGGGGGTGCGAGCAGAGGCATAGGGTTCAAGTTACAAACTTTGTTGAACATCACCGCGAAAGTTTCCATCACCATATTCAGAGCCGGCCTGTTAGGCTTTCCAACCTAGGCATGGGCCTAGGGCCATAAAAAATCAAGGGCCTCCAGTTTTTAGAAAGTCTTATATATTGTATATGTATTAGGCTCAAATAAGAAGCAAAACTAAAGTAGTTTTTTTTATTATAGGATCCCAGATAAAAATTGTTTAGGAAAAAAGGCACACATTCAAAATTAAACTATAGACATAACTGCAACAACCATCGACCATTTGACCTCATCTCAAAGCTAAAAAAATAAATCTTAATTAAACATATACTGTATCTATACAATACATATAGCTTTCAAAAAAAAATTAACTTCGTCAATTATAAACTTTTTTGTTTATAATTGTCGGTCCCACTCCCGGGTGAAGGAGGCGGGTTTTATATTACTAAATATGTTGAAAAGAATAATTTTTCAAAAGGGTCTCAACTTCTTAGTTCGCTTAGGGTCTCCAAAAACATAGAAACGACCCTGCCATATTGAAAAGGAAAGGAGATATAGGATCTCTCTGACGAATACCGCGAGAATACTTAAATTCAAAGGTTGGAGACCCATTAACAAGGATCGGCAGGCGAGCGGACAAAATCACCTCGTAAATCCGAAATCATCATCTATTCGAGAGTTTCATATGCGTCATAACCGGGTGTAAGAATTCCAATCAACATGATCACAAGCCTTCTCGAAGTCGATTTTAAATAATAATCCCTTACTTTTCTTCTTCTTCTTCATCCATGATATGAATTTATATATAAAAAGAGGCACGTCCAATGTCGACCTATCTTTAACAAAAGCCAGTTGAGTGTTTAAAATAACTGACCCAAGTACAACCTTAAAATTTTAGACACTACCTTCGCAATAACCCCCCAATCAAATTAACAGTCCTAAAAACTTGCACCAACATGGGTTCCGAATCTTAGGCACCCAAGCAATGAATGAGGAACCACAAACCTGACTCAGAGAAGCTGAATCAGTTATTAAACTATGCAACTCACTTGACTTTATAGTTGACACAAGTGTGAGATTTGTATCACGGGCTTAAAAGATAGTCGGATCAAAGAAGAGAGTGAGAGGTTCGTATGGACAATTACAACATAAGATTAGAGACTTGAATATTAATCATTTATTCACAAATATGAGTTTTTTTTGCATAGACAATACACTCATTTATGACGTCGTAATACCCGGTTAAATTAACTTTATTATACACGAGAATATTGGTATAATCAGAGGACAACACAAGTAAAACGACTCTTTTTCCTCCCACTTAATGTAGTGGTTCTTGATGTTGATTGCATGCTACCTTCTTCCCTTCCTCTTCTTCTCCTTCTGTAAACATATGTTTTGTCACATTTGTTAAATCCACATGATGTGTTCTTATATAAAAACATTAGTGGCAAAAGGAAAACATGAATAACTCAAAGTGAGTTTTCCCTACCCGAATAGCGAAATTACAGAACGAAAAAAAAAAACTTATTTAACAAATATATCATGGATGAATTATCAAATTTGTTCTAGCAAGCACAAAGAAACTACTCAAAAGCTAAAGAGCAAACAGGCAGGATAAACCGAAAAGAACCCAAAGAAATATTTAAAATATGAAATGAATCCTACCAACAAGCGAAATTAGATATCTTGTTTTAAATTTTAAAAAATATTTTTCAATTTTTTAATGTTTTGAGTTTCGGGTTCAAGATCCTCACTTGGCCATCATGATCTTGACAAATTCCTCATAGTTGATCTTTCCATCACCGTCAACATCAGCCTCACGAACCATCTCATCAACTTCCTCATCAGTGAGCTTCTCACCAAGATTGGTCATAACATGACGAAGCTCGGCTGCAGATATGACGCCATCTTGGTTCTTATCGAAAACCTTAAAAGCCTCCTTAAGCTCCTCCTCAGAATCGGTGTCCTTCATCTTCTTGGCCATTAGACCAAGAAACTCCTGGAAATCAATGGTACCGTTTCCATCAGCATCAACCTCGTTGATCATGTCCTGGAGTTCAGCCTCTGTCGGGTTTTGTCCAAGAGACCTCATAACGGTTCCAAGCTCATTCGTCGTGATGTAGCCTGCAACACAACACCATACACACAATTTCTTCATTGCAAATTTCACAAGTTGATTCTTCATTGTTTTTTCTACCAATAGATGCTAAAAAGGTTTTAAAATAATATGAAAGCTTGTTTTAGATCAGATCTTAAGCACATTCCATGAAGAAATCATGAATCTTTAAAAAGCATAACTGAGTGCACACGGGGCTGTTAAAAAAGTTCACGGCTCGCTAAAAAAAAGTTGGTTTGTAAACGAGTCAAGTCCAATACAAGGTAAACTAACTCATTTAAATTAAGCCCAAATTTAGTATATATAAATTGTAACGATCTATAAATTTTGCTTTATGTGTGCATGTTCAAAATATTGTTATTTTTTATATAAATCCATATGTGAAAAAATAGAAAACTTTAAAAATTACAAGAAATAATAATAAACGAGTTGGCTCTAGCTCGACGAGCCACAAGCTGGCTCGAGCTCAACATTATGTGTGCATCTTCATTGGATAAAATTTAACCCTCTTAGTAAGCCCTAAACTTAACCACATAACATGTAGTAACTAGCAATGATCTAAACTAACAAACTACAATTTACAAATTACAAACCATTTGTATGTACCCAAAACTTTAAATCATGACATACATATAAAAAAAGAACATAGAACAAGAACTGACCATCTCCATTCTTATCAAACAGGCTAAAAGCTTCTTTGAACTCGGAGATTTGATCATCTGTAAGCTGATTAGCCATTAATTTGTGAATTTAAGATGAAAATAACAGGAAATAAAGAGGGGATTTTAGGGGTTCTTGTGTTTTTGGAGTGTAGAGTATATATAGAAGATTTGTCTTTTGAAAGAATATGATGCTTCCCCCCACTCATAAATGCATGTATTTTACTATATTGCCCTTGGCTTTATTTTATGGATTGTGACCTACATGATTGACAAATATGCTATTCCTTGCTAAAACGTGTTCTTGCACAAAGTAAGATTCTTGAGTTAAATGTGGTTTGTTCATTTTTACTATTTCAAGTCAATTTTAAAAAATGCACTAGTTTCTTTCCTGACATATTGGAAACGTGCCACTTCAATCCAAAAATTAAAACTCAGTTATGTCAGACAGGTTAAATGAAAGATATTTTTGTCAATTCATAAAGTAAGTTGAAAATAAAAGATATATGAATTGACAATAATACCCTTCACTTAACATGTCCGACTTAACTGGGTTTTAATTTTTGGACTGAAGTGGCACGTTTCCGGTATGTCAGAGAGGAGGAAACTAATGCATTTTTGAAATTTGACCTAAAATGTCAAAAGTGAACAAATCACAAGGAAAAAAATGGCAGTTAACTCGAGATTCTTTCTTAAACCATGGTTTTTAAGTTTGAGAATATTTAGTGTTATGTTCATATACTTATGAACAAAGATATTATTGTTCTAGTACGTATGTACTTTTCCTCAAGTATTATAGAGATGGTTTCTTAAAATTTTCATCATACGTAAGATTACCTTCATGTATCCCTTCATTAAGTATAATCAATTAAACTTTTTTTTTGTTTATGAAGTTCAATTCCCTATAAATTTTGAGTTTTTTTAATGGCGGATTTTGTTAATAATACGCATCTAGCATGTAACTAGATGCGAACACTTGTAACGACATAGGAAAGATGGAATAGTTACCAACAATCTTAATCTAATTTAAAGATGGGAATTTTGCTTTATTTTTTGACCCATGTGTATCTGTCGACTGTCATGTCAAATTTAGTTAAAGTTGTCTGGATCTTGTTATCATGGTTTGATTTTATGTGTTTAGTACAAAGATCTAATACGTGATTCGCCAATTTGATAGAAAACTAATTGAACGATAAAACACTTTATATATATATATATATATATATATATATATATATATAGGGGAGGGTTTCAATAAGAACACCCATCTTTTGTGAGAACCATGAGAACAAATCTCATCCACTCATCTATCTTCCCTTATGTTTTAGTGAGAAGGTTAAATGGGTAATTCTACAAATCTCCTTTTATACTAACCAGAAACATCAATATTTGATTTAGGATTTCCTATCTTCTTTTGACAATATGATCTGATCATCAAGCATTTCAATCGCATCGATTCCTTCTTCTTAGGGTTTGAATTCTACAATTGTTTCTAAATCAACTTCATCGATTCCTTCTGTGATCTCCGTCCATTCTATATTCTGGTATCTTCTTCAATTGATTTTGCCATTTCTTTAATATTTATCATATGTTTGAATTCTTCAATCAATTTTCATACTTCGATCTGCTTGTTGATTCTTCTTATGGTGGTGTAGTGTGTGTGTTCTGAACATATGATATGGATCATATGTTCATATGGAGATTCATACAATAATTCCACTATTTAACCTAAAACATATGATAAAGATTAACCTAAAATTATTGATGATGTATTTCTGAAATTGGATTTTGTGTTTGATGGGTTTGTGGGTAAAAGTTTGATGATGATGATGTATTTATGAAATTGGGTTTTGTGTTTGATGGGTTTGTAGGTAACAGTTTGATGATGATGTATTCTTTATTTGGTAAAATGGGTGATGCACGCTATGTGTTCGATGAAATGCCTAAACATTATATTGTGTTCTGTTGTGGACGGTTTTGATTTCTAAGTATGCTAAAAAATGGGGGATGTTGAGGTGCAAGATTGGTTTTTAACGAAGCACCATTTAAGGATAGAGGAGTTTGGGGTGCTATGATTTCTAGGTATCAATCAACTTCTTCAATTACTAGTTAATTTCTCCTTTTTTTGTACCAATTGATGATTTGATCATGTTTTTTGGTAGTTAATCTTTTTTATATGCTTAGTCCAACAAAAAAGTTTAAGTAACAATTCAACGTTAAAGTTTAAATATTGTTTGCTCTAGTGAACTGCTAATGCCCACAAGCCAAATCAATTACTTATCATTCAACATATTAGCATATTATCTGATATTAACCATCCATAAGTTGACTCACTCGGTTAAAAAGTTTATTTTATTGTAGGGTGGTGCAGGCCTACTAGGAATGTTTGATGCCGCAAAAGATGCGATAGGTGCCTACGACGATGTAACAAAGCGACTAAGAGGTTCAAAAAACCAGCAGCAAGTTTGAGATATCATCAGTGTTTCATTGTATACATCACTAACAATAGAAGAAAAATAAGAAAGACTAGCGGTTGTAGTAGTAGCACTAGTAACAACATGAAAGTTAGCAGTATCACCAATCAAACAACTGATTTTTAACAATGTAAAAGTCAATTTGATTCTTGGTGGTCCTTTGAAAACAAGAGCAAAGATTGTTTGTATGCTTTATTAAGTCTGTGTAATTACTACTTGTGCTTTATGTTTATTCGGTTGGTAAATTATTTATTTCTATATATTATTATGTCATTGTTCCAATAATGTTATACGTGCAGGTTTGTTTTCTTTTTCATATATGCTTATTTAATTTAGTATTATGATTTACACACGTGTAAACCTTCATATGTATGCTTGTTTCTCTAAAATATTATGATTTACACATGTGTAAACCTTCATATACATGGTTGATTTTTTTTGACCATTATGATTTACACATGTGTAAACATTCATATCTATGGTTGTTTTTTTAACTATTATGATTTACACATGTATAAACCTTCATATATATGCTTATTTTGTTTAACTATTGTAATTTCCACATGTATAGACCTTGTAAATTACACATGTTTAACTGTCTTTTATTTCTTTTGTTCCTTGAATGGCAAACGACATTTCATTCATCACCAAAGATATATAATGTTTAGGACAAGCATGGTGCTTAGACCATAAACATATGATCACATCGCCCAACTTAGCTCACCATACTTTTATTTTATTACAAAAAATTACTCACTTAAATCAAAAGACACCTAACTTTGCCACTCGAGATTGTTTCACTTCGCCCTATGCTTCAGCCAAAGAAAAGTCATTACTTGGATTTCACCGAAAATCTTCTCAATGACCACTCGATTGCCAGAGAATATTAGTTCGCTCCTCACCTTCCAAGTCTCCCAATATAAGGTCAAAATAATTATTCGAATTACCTTTTTTGTACCTCGAAACCATCAGATGCTTGTGTGACTCGAGCAACTCCTTCATTTTATATAAGCTGAGGTACTAACCTTATTCCAAACGATAGTTGGCACAAGGCATGTCGCGAAAAGATGGTCGGCATCTTCTTCTTAATCTTCGCAAAGTTTGCAAATAACATACCTGTGATAGATGTTACGCTGCTGCAAATTCGTCAGTGTAGGTAGCCTGTTTTGTACACCTCGCCACCCGAAAATATTGGTTATTTTTTGGAACCCATCTTACCCAGTTGAGCAGGTAAAACGATACCGCAAAACTGGATAAAATCTCCTTATACGAACTAACAGAAAACACACATTCCTTATCGAGTTCCCATATCCACCTGTCATTATTTTGAGAAATCGCTGCATCATTGATAATCTCCTGTAACCGACCTAGTTGTTCCTGCTCAGAAGCCGTTATTGGCGACCGTTTCCACTCCCATTCCCACACACTCTGCCACAATGATGTTTTTATGCTGCTCCATTACACTTGCAGCTCATTTACACATGTCTAAATTGTGAATTAAGAAAGATAGTATATTATGCAAAATTATAAAGTTTTATATTGACCAATAAATTTCCCAACAAGTCATATAATTCTTTTGTTTTGGTAAATAAGGATGACACCCTGGTAAATTTTATTGATAACAAAAAAAAATGTTTACAGCCTACGGGCATTGGGCTTCCTAGGATATACCCTAAGGAAGACACTAACCCCAAACCATTAGATATGGTTTAACAATTGGAACCTAACAAGGATCCGACCATGTGCTAAACAAGAAATCAAAAAACAACCCATTCTAGACTTAAAGTCACACCCAACCCAAGTCCAACATAATAAATAAATCTATACAATCAAGTTTTGAACAACCTAAACCATCCAGAAAGCAAAAACAATTAATCACGACTAAAACATTAAAACAACATCTAAAGCATAACATCCGAGAGTCCATCTTGAGCTTCCCAAAAACCTTGAAGTCGACCAAGCAGCAGCAACATCCTCATTCCTCAACCTGCCCATCCAAACTCGAAACATCCATACACCAAAAAATATCACCAGCAAACACCAAATCCAACATGATTTTCACATTCCCAAACCAGCCATACATCCAACCCCACCTATTAACAACAAGAACTAGCAGCCTGATATTGCCCAACCCCAAAGCACTTATGTAAAGTGCTTAATCATTCGAATTCAATATTAACTAAGATGATTTACACATGTGTAAATTGCTTAATCACTCAAATTCAATATTGACTAAGATGATTTACACATGTATAAACATATTACTTACACATGTGTAAATGTCTTATTTACACATGTGTAAATTGCTTAATCGCTCAAATTCAATATTGACTAAGTTGATTTACACATGTGTAAACAGATTACTTACACATGTGTAAAATATACAGTTATTAAGTTAATATATTTTGTATATTACATACCTTCACGTGTGGCAACTAATTGGAGTTTCTTTGACTTTTTTCCATATCCATGTTTACCGTCTGTTTTTTTCCTTTTTTGTTCACCACTCCTTGATGTTTATGTTAAACAGCAGAATGTAATTAAACAACATATATAAACAACTTAATTACACAAATGTAATAGTAACTAAGATGATTTACACGTGTGTGAACAACTTATTTACACATGTGTAAATTGCTTAATTACACAAATGTAATAGTAACTAAGATGATTTACGCATGTGTAGACATCTAACTTTAACATGTATAAACAACTTACTTACACATGTGTAAATTGGTTAATTACGTGAATATAATATTAACTAAGATGATTTACACATGTGTAAAGATTTTTTAAGCAGAAGCATGATGATGTACACATGTGTAAACCTACATATATATATATATATATAATATTAACTAAGATGATTTACACATGTGTAAAGATTTTTTAAGCAAAAGCATGATGATGTACACATGTGTAAACCTACATATATATATAATTATAAACCACAACTGAATATACAGAGGAAACCAATAAGACACTAACAATCGATGAACCTTCAAGTAGCATGAACACAAATGTAAACATACACATAACTCGTAACTAACCAAATAAATTTCCAAGTCATTTACAAAAACAATGATAAAATAACATCATGAACACTATGATTACACATAATCATACATATTAATGGTATCATAGAAACTTTACACCATGTCATTTTTTGTGGGTGAGAAGCGATATGAACCCCCAACCATCTAATTTTACCATTAAAACTATTACATAAGCTCAACACAATAACATCCATAATATGATTACAAGGAGGCCTTTTCTATGTGCAAACTAGACCAAATAGGTAAGACTACAAATTATACACTAATCACAATTTACATACTCGAGTTTTAAAACAATCTGATAATTAAACACAAACATATCAAGAACTTGTAATTTAGTTAGATCTATTCCATTGCCGCCACCTAACTATATCCATAAGATGATGAGGTTGTATACTTGTATAACAACATATGCATATGGAACCCGTTAAATTAACTAAACACGTAGAATCGTGCAAATCAGGATCAACCAAAAAATTCACATAAACTTAATATGTATTATTATCGCTTTCAATTTTTAAACCCTAACCTAGTTTACGCACACACAAGTCTAATAAAATCCAATCACTTTGATTCATTAATAATTTCCTCAAACAAGTGTTGTCAAAACCATACACACATAGAGACCAAACAAATGATTACTTATACCATAACAATCAATCCTTAATTACAAGCCCTAATTAAATGCATCAGATCCCTAACTTAATAACATCACACAAAAACGAAAACCAAAAGTAAAAACAGAGATGAGAGAGTAAATAAGCGATGGTGGATGTAGGTATCAGAGCATTAGTAGACAATGGTTGTGGGGATGGATGCAAAGTTGAAGAACAATCAGAGAATAAAAAATTGTATGGTACCAGCGTGGGCTTTAGGCCTAGTTATCTCCAGCGTCATCTTTAGGTTTAGTTATCTCCAGCACTAGCCTTGTCTCCGGTGCCGGCCTTGACTCTGATGTCGAATTTGTGATTACGTGAGGAAGAACTTGGTTATCAGGTCAGGAGATGGAAGATTGAAAGTGTTTTTGAAATGTATTTTTACAATAATGCCCCTTCTAGTCTATTCTTTTATATCCCCTTCTCATTTAAACCCCCTCTAATCTTAGCCCTTAATTTAGGATGATCTATGGATTAAAATTGTTCCTAGTGTTCTCACAAAAAACTTTGTTCTCAAGATAACCCTCCCCTATATATATATATGGCATTTTAAGCCGTCACGCCACGCGACCTTGAAGCTACATACCCGTCGCGCGACGCGACGGGGGTGTTTGACGGCAATCTTTCGTTCGTTGACCAGGGATGGATATAAAAAGTGAAGAAATCATTATAAAACCCTAATTACGAATCCAAGAAACCTAAGGCGATTTTGAGAGCATATTTCATGATTTTCGGAGCGTTTTGGCGTGCAAGAATCATCCGGTTGAAGCTTGGAGCATAGGAAAGAAGATCATTCGGGTCTTATCTCCCGGTTTTCATTATTTTCTTATTTTCAATACTTTGATTATGAATTCTTGTTTTGAAACTTGTGTTTTGATTTTAGACATCATGTTTTGTGGCTAAGACCTTTGTTACTACCTAGGTTAGATGAAGGTTTAACGAAGTTTGGATTTTTAACGGTTTTCTATTGTTTGGTTATGGATTAATCTTTGAAAGTAAATAATTCTAGAACTTCTAATTTGGTGCGCATGTGTATTTAGATTTGATTGTTGATTATTTGTTGTTTCACATAAATTTTGGTGGATGTCTTTCACATAATGAATTTGTGTTGATTGTTCGTATCTTTGCGGGTTCGGGTGATCTTTGGGTAAATCGGCCGATAGCCTTAGAAACAGTAATTAAAATACAATTAGAACTAAGTATTCTGCTTAACTTGTCGCTAAGAGGCTCGAGTTTGTTAGTAGGTCTCGGTATGATATATAGCTAAGATAGGTTTTGAGAGAAGTCGGTCTTAGTTCCCTAATCGCACCTGTGTCTATTAAACCAAGTTAGAATCTAGAGTTGCCTTAGACTTTCGCGCTGAGAGGTAGATTGTCATATTAAGGCACTTTTAGAGACGTTAGAGGACTGAGAGGAAGTCTAACAACCGATGTTCACAACAGCCTTGTAGAGTCTCACAGGTTTCTTCCTGAGAAGGGTCGGGAGGTCTTAGTCGAGATTTCTTAGGGTTTAGTACATAACGATCCCGGTTCCATACCACAATAGTACCGTTAGAAATCCATTCCTAGTTAAACAGGATTCAAGCCTAGGTAGTAGTTAATCTCTATTGAATTAAACCTTAGTTCTTATTCTATCGTAGTCTAGCGTTATTTTAATTTCAGTTCTAGGATTTTAGTAACCCCCCCCCTCAAAACACAAAAATAGTTAAGTCAGCGCCAGTGTCAATCTAAATAAAGTCTTTAACGTAGTTAATTAGAGTCCTTGTGGGTTCGACATCCGGACTTGCTTTTCTTTACTAGAGTCGACCGGTTCACTTGCCGGTGAGTAGTTAGTCGAGTTTAGAGAGTCTAGATTATTATTACTTGAGTCTAATTTTAGGTTTATTTTAGTTGATTTTATTTGAACTACTTAAAGCACATCAAGTTTTTGGCGTCGTTGCCGAGGACTCTTGGCAATTGCGTTAATTACTTTGTTTGGATTTCATTTGACATCTATACGTACTTTTTGTGTGTTTTTGAGTCGTAGGAGTCCAAGTAATTTTAGTGTCTTTTTATTTTTAGAGTCTTTTGTTAGAGTCGTCTTACTTGTTTGTTATCGGTTTTGCAGTTAATGCCCCACACGCGTTCTCAGGGACCAGTGAAGCCATCGATCGACAAGTCTTCCTTCTCGACATCTAGTTCACAGGTTAGAAAATCCTCAACTTCATCCTCAGCCCCTTCTGACTCTACACTACAATCTAAACCACCGAACTTTGACTTCACCTCGAAGTCGTCACCCCACAACACCACACCACCGTCCCGTATACCTAGTCCACCACCAGTTTTCCAAATGGCCAAAAACCAAACTATCCACCAACGTTCCACCGCGGGTTTTACCGCAAACTCAACCATCACCCTCCCCGAAATCACAAATGACAAGTCCTGGCAAATTCCTTCAAACATCATGACCGCCATTAACAACTCTGGTCAGTTTCACGGTCGTGTTAATGAGGATGCGCCCGCCCATATCAACCGTCTCACCTGTCTTTGCAGCACATTCAGTATCGAAGATGTTAATCTTGATGCCCGTTATCTCCAAGTCTTCCCATTTTCACTTGCTGGCCGCGCAGCCACATGGCTCGATTCGCAGCCGGCATGTACTTTTACCAATTGGGCTGGACTTAGGGATGCCTTCCTTGCTAAGTATTTCCCACCTGCGAAGGCATCTCGCCTTCGAGATCAGATCCATTCATTCAGAATGGAGCCTGACAAACCATATCACTTAGCTTGGGAGAGGTTTCAAACTTTACTCTCGCGTTTTCCCAACATGGGCTGTCTGATTGGGCTTTAGTAGAAAATTTTTATAATGGTCTCACCCCAGAGTGTAAGGCCCGATTCGACACATCCGCAGGAGGCCATCTTATGGGAAAGAAATATGTGGCCGACTGCAATGATCTCTTTGAGAGCTTCGCTCATGCTGATGTAGATCATAGTGCTACCAGCAGGAATTCCATTCCTGTTACTACTTCCTCATCCTCCCGAGGAGTAAACCAAGTTGTCTCGGAATCAAAGGTAGCATCTCAACTTGATTACATCACCAAAGAGTTGCTAGAAATTAAGAAAAAGGTCGATAGGTGCGAAGTTTGTAGGGGTGGTCATGATACCGTAGATTGTCCAACACTTACCCTAGAACAGGTAGAGTACATCGCAGGTCAAAATAGGGGTCCAAGTAATCCGTTTAATAATAGTAACTCTAACTGGCGTAGTAACAATTACCGCTCTTCCGGTAATCCCCCTGGGTTCCCATCAGGCCAATATCAAAGCAGGGGACCAGGTTTCTATTCTAGTGGGGGTTTGGGTCAATCAGGTCAGTTTGCTAGTTCAGGTTCAGGTTCAGGGGGTCAGTTTAAAAGTGAGGGGTCAAACCAAGAGGGCCAGCCTAGGAATGAGGGTTCAAATAGTAGTTTGTCTAGGATAGAGGACCTTCTTACCCAGCTAGTAGTCAAGGACCAGGCCACCCAACGTACCTTAGAAGAACACGCTACATTCCTCAAGAATAACCATTCTAATTTCTTAGACCTTCAAAGGCAAGTTGGGGATATTCCACACCAGTTGCAAGAACGACCTCCCGGTCAATTTTCGAGAAACACAAAGCCCAACCCATCTGGCACTTTGAAGGCAATTTCGACCCGTAGTGGTAGGACCTTAGGAGAGGTAGTGAGACCTGAGAGTATAGAGGTAGAAGATGAGGAGCCCGTAGATGAAGAGATTGAGATGGAGGCTCCCGGTAAAGTGCAACCTAGGTTAAGCCCAGCAAGTACCGCACACACCGGGGGGCCTCAAGGTGAGAGTAGCATAGAGAAACGACCCACACAAATCGTTCCATCACCCACTGTTGATCTTTCCCATGCTCCATACCCGTCCAGTCTTAAAAACCAAACTTATTCTAAAGAGTACGGGAAATTTTTAGAGATCTTTAAGCAACTTAGGATCAACCTTCCATTCATAGAAGCCCTTCAATCTATGCCTAAGTATGCAAAATTCTTAAAGGACCTTCTAAAGCGAAAGGATAAGTTAGGAGAGGTCTCTAACATCCCCCTTAATGGAGGGTGTTCCGCCGTAGTCTTGAACAAGGTCCCGGAAAAATTGACGGATCCGGGCCTTTTCACCATTCCATGCTTGTTTGGGAGTGATACCGAGTGTGGGGCCCTAGCCGATTTAGGAGCGAGTATAAACCTCATGCCATATTCCATGTACGAGAGGTTAGGTTTAGGAGAGTTATCCCCTACCCGCATGTCTTTGTCCTTAGCCGATAGATCAGTGAAGTATCCATGTGGCATAATCGAAAACCTATTAGTTAAAGCCCATTCTTGTGCACCGCCAAGGCCATCATTGATGTCTTTGACGGTAAAATTACACTCTAAATCGGTGAGGAGAGAGTCACGTTCGAGATAGCACGTTCCATGGAACACCCTAGCAGTTCCGATGATCTTAGTAGTCCTTGTCATTCGGTCTATTTCATAGAGTCTTTCTTATCATTTGTCGACCATTGTTTTGACTACATTAGTGGAGCCGATTTAGTGGAGGGTAAGTTAGAGGAGGTAGTTGAGAAAGTAGAGGAAATTGTGAGTGAGAGTGAGGAAGGAGAAGAGACCGATTGGGTTCCCGAAGTGTTAGAGTTGAGTGAAGTAAAAAGTAAGATTGAGAGTACATCCGTAGAGAAACCCTCCCCATTAGAGCTTAAGGTTCTCCCATCCCATTTACAGTATGATTTCTTAGGTGAGGGTCCGATTTTCCCGTCATTATTTCATCTAAATTAGAGGAGGGGGAAAAGGGTAGGTTGTTAGGGGTGTTGAGAGAGAATAGGGAAGCCATTGCATGGCTACTTTTGGATATCAAGGACATAAGCCCCGCCTATTGTACCCACCGGATACTCATGGAAGACGATTATAAGTCGGTGGTGCAACCTCAACGGCGCCTAAATCCGAACATGCAAGAGGTTGTTAAGAAGGAAGTGCTTAAGTTGTTAGATGACGGGGTGATATACCCTATTTCCGACTCACCGTGGGTTAGTCCGACCCAAGTTGTCCCAAAGAAGGGTGGGATAACGATAATCATGAACGAAAAGAACGAATTAATCCCTTCTCGTACCGTTACCGGTTGGCGTGTGTGCATCGACTACCGCAAGTTGAATGACACCACCCAAAAAGACCACTTCCCCTTGCCATTCATTGACCAAATGTTGGAGCGTTTAGCGGGTCAACAGTTCTACTGTTTTCTAGATGGATTTTCGGGTTATTTTCAGATCCCAATCACACCGGAGATCAAGATAAAACGACATTCACATGCCCTTACGGCACTTATGCGTATCGCCGCATGCCTTTCGGGTTATGCAACGCTCCGGCTACATTCCAAAGATGCGTGGTCGCTATATTCCAAGACATGCTTGAGACTTCTATGGAGGTTTTCATGGATGACTTTTCGGTTTATGGTACCACTTTCGATCAATGTCTTCTCAATCTTGATAGGATGCTTAAGAGATGTATAGAGACAAACCTTATGCTTAATTGGGAGAAATGTCACTTTATGGTGACGGAGGGGATAGTTTTAGGTCATAAAGTGTCTAGAGAGGGGATAGAGGTGGATAGGGCCAAGATAGATGCCATAAGTATATTGCCTCCACCCACTAGTGTCAAGTTCGTTCGTAGTTTCCTAGGGCATGCGGGCTTTTATAGGCGTTTCATTAAGAATTTTTCTAAAATTACGCGCCCCGTGACCCGACTTCTAGAGAAGGATGTACCTTTCGTCTTTGACGAAGAATGCATCAAAGCCTTTGACTTTTTGAAAGAGAAACTCATTAGTGCCCCTATCCTTGTTTCGCCTAATTGGAGCTTGCCTTTCGAGCTCATGTGTGATGCGAGTGATTATGCCGTAGGTGCGGTATTGGGTCAACGAATTGATAAACATTTCCATCCAATCTACTACGCGAGCAAAACTTTAAATGATGCTTAAGAGAACTATACCACCACGGAAAAAGAGCTCTTAGCCGTAGTGTTTGCGTTTGATAAGGTTCGCTCATATCTTGTGCTTTCCAAAACCACCGTTTTCACCGACCACATTGCGTTGCGTTTTCTTTTCCAAAAGAAAGACGCAAAGTCACGCCTCATTAGATGGATTCTTTTGCTCTCCGAGTTCAACATCGAAATTAGGGATAAAAAGGGAGCGGAAAACGTAGCCGCTGACCATTTGTCACGCTTAGAGGATCCTAAGAGAGAGGAGGTTCATGAGGATTCGATAGGAGACACATTTCCTCATGAAACCATAGATTTTGTTAAAGCCGAGGTAGAGGGGTTGCCATGGTTTTCGGATTTGGAAAATTACTTAGCAAATGGCGATATTGTGAAGGGTATGTCTTACCAACAAAAGAAAAAGTTTCTTAGGGATGCTAGGAAATACATTTGGGATGACCCGTACCTTTTTAGGATATGTGGTGATCGAGTGCTTAGGTGGTGTGTTTCAAAAGAGGATGGAATGGATATCCTTAGACATGTGCATGAGGGTTTAACGGGAGGCCATCACGGGCCGAATGTTACCGTACAAAAGGTTTTTGATAGTGGCTTTTATTGGCCAACGGTAGTTAGAGATGCCATAGAGTTCGTTAGGACATGTGACCGTTGCCAACGTACCGGCAACATCTCATCCAAGGATGAAATGCCCCAAAATCCCATTCAAGTTCTTGAAGTCTTTGACGTTTGGGGTATTGATTTCATGGGACCTTTTCCCTCATCGAGCGGGAATAGGTACATCCTTGTGGCCATTGACTATGTCTCAAAGTGGGTGGAAGCTCAAGCTTTACCTACTAATGATGCCCGAGTGGTGGTGAGATTCCTAAAGAAGTTATTCACACGCTTCGGAGTTCCTAAAGCCATTATAAGTGACCGTGGTATGCATTTTTGCAATTCTGTCATGGGAAAGGCATTAGCACGCTACGGAGTCACTCACCGTCTTTCTACCGCATACCACCCGCAAACTAGTGGCCAAGTAGAGAATGCAAACCGAGGGGTGCAGAGAATTCTAGAAAAAACGGTAGGAAAAAGTAGGAAGGATTGGTCGGAAAATCTCGACGACGCATTGTGGGCATTCTGCACCGCTTACAAAACACCGTTAGGAATCACGCCCTTCATGATTGTGTATGGCAAAGCGTGCCATCTTCCGGTAGTGTTAGAACATCGAGCGCTATGGGCTTTGAAAACCGTTAACCTTGACCTTACCGAAGCCGCAAGGAGGAGATTATTTCAAATCCATGAGTTAGAGGCTCTAAGAGATGCCGCCTATGAACGATCTTGGAGCATCAAGGAAAATACTAAGGCGTTGCATGATAGGAGGTTGCGAAGGTTGAAGGAGTTTAATGTAGGTGATAAAGTTCTTTTGTTTAACTCAAGATTGAAATTGATAGCGGGGAAGTTGAAATCGAGATGGACCAGACCGTATGTGGTAAAGGAGGTGTTTCCATACGGTACCGTCGAGTTGTATGACGAAGTTGATAAAGGTGTATGGAAGGTAAATGGTTATTGGCTGAAACACTACTTGGAAGGTCCCATTGATACCACCGAGGAGGAAGAAATTCCTCTAGAGGCCACACCCACCTTCACTGAACAGTGAATTGAGAAAAGCTTCGTTTGTAGAGTATGTACCGTTTGTAATTTCGTTAATTTTTTTTAGTTTTTCGTGTCTTTGTTTTGTGTGTTTGAGTATTTTGCAGGAATCACAACCGTCGAGAAGCTGAAATTGCGAAGAAAACGACATTCTAGGTAAGTCCCAACACTTAGAAAAAATTTGGGATGGTTTTGGGATGGTTTTGGGAAGGTTGGGTAACACTTAGAAAATTTTCTAAGGCATTAAACTTGAAATTTCACGAAACCTACTGTGAAAAACAGCCACTTGCGTGCCGCCACCACAAATACACTTTACTGTCACGCTACGCCACCCCTAGGTCCAAAAAACCATCCTGAACCCTACCCTAGCGTCGCGCGACCATGAGGGTCTTGACCTGTCGCATTACGCGAACCCCTAGCTTGACCCCCTTCTTTGAACTTACCCGTGGTGGTACGCCACAGCCCTTTTGTGCCATCGTCGCGCGACGCGACTGATCACCTGATCAATTAAACTCTTTCATTTGGTCCCTTTCTTCTCCAAACATTCAAAACCCTATTTCACACCACCTCCACCGCCGAACACACCTATCCCCACTATAAACCACCATAACTCCGCCATTAGTTCACCATTTGCCTCCGTTCAACATCCATTGTGACCGGATTTAAGTGAGGAACAAAACCCACCAACACAAACCACCGTGTCACCAACGATTTGGTTCGATTTCGGACCTCTATTTACGAAAAACTTGAACTTTTCTCGCAAATTCTTCGCGACTCAGGTATGTATTCTGCATTTTTCTCTTATATATGTTGATTAGAGTTTTTATTTAGGTTAGTTTGTTTAGGTTTTGTGATCTTTTATGTCGGGTCAGTCGAGTCATGTCCGTCCGTTCGAGTCAGTTGGTTAGAGTTATGACTAGTGTCGAGTTTTTGTTTTGTTGGTTTGAAATATTTTGAAGGATTGTGGGTCGACGGTTTGGGTAGAGATATATATTGAATGGCAAAATTACAGTTCTTTTGTCGGTCTTGGGTTTTTACTTAGTAAATTTCAAATTCAGTATAGATTGTGCTAATGACATTCCAATCCGTTGAGATAACATTGCCATTTTGACTCTAAGTAGGTCTTTGGTTCAAGTGATGAGATACATGAGCTGAATTAGTGTCGTTATAGGTTGCGGGTGGTGTAGGTTAGGAACATTGTATGTGCTTTGCTGAATTGGTTGATATGCTAGCATAGTTGTCGCGTGAAGTTCAAACCTTGCATAACGAATCAGATTTTTTTCAAATGATAAACCCACCTTTAACTAGGCGGACTTTTTCAAACGCTAAAAATTTTGTTTTTCCACTAATAAACGGCTAATTTTACGCAAGGTTGGACTTCAATGTCGTTTTGATTAGGCACAAAAATTTAATTGTTGACAATTAAGGTACCGAGAGGGGTAGTGTACATTGAGTCCAAGTTAGAGTCTTTTTAGTCATTTTTTGTCTAGTTCGAGTCTAGTTTTGTCGGTTTTGGGTTTACTTGCACGTACAAGTTAATTAGGCTCGCCAGTACTCAATCTCCATTCGGGCGAGTTTAATTATTACTTAGCAATTGTAGAAGGTAACCCATTTTGTTTTAATTCAACTTTATTTTCAGAATTAAGCCATGAATGAAATGCTATATGGCTATTCTAATTTTTAGAATTTTTTTTATAAAAATCCAAAAAAAAAAAAAAAAAAAAAAAATTCAAAAAAAATTAAAAAAATTAAAAATACCAAAAATAGTTTGTGATTACTAATTATCTGCTTGTTTTGTCTTGTTAAATATCTGTTTTGCAGACATGGCAGCTGCGGGTAGTAGTAGAGGAGGTAGTGGTAGGGCCCGGAAGAGGGGTTCGAATCAGATATCGCAGGATACTCCGATTTTACAAATAGGTGCTAAGGATCCGATGTAACACCCCGTGTTTCGAAAGTCAAATTCAAAGTCAAGATTGAAGTCAAAGGAAGAAAAGATTGCTAATTGCGATATGTCACTCCTTGCTCAACTACTGTTTGACTTCTTTGACTTGTAATCGGATCTATTTAATTATTTGCTTTAGTTGTATTATGTGGAGTATCTATTAATAATCGAGGTTTAATCGCTATTTAATAGGGCTGGCAATTTTACACGATACACGAATACACGACACGAACCTACACGACCTTAACTGGTATCGTGTATGACCTTAACAGGTAGACACGAAAGAACCTGTTAATTTTCGTGTCGTGTTCGTGTATAGCGTTTCGTGTTTTCGTGTCTTATCGTGTCTGTTCGTGTATAGCGTTAATACATGTTAACACTTAACATCGAGTGGGTAAGATACCTGTTTACCTGTTAGATACCCGTTAAGATACCTGTTTACCTGTTAGATACCCGTTAATACATGTTAATACCTGTTACATAGTTAGATACCCGTTAATACATGTTAATACCTGTTTACCAGTTAGATACCCGTTAATACATGAATATTCTAGTGTTCGTTAACAGGTATTAACAGGTAATTTTCGTGTTTTCATGTCGTGTTCGTGTTTGAAAAAAAGGACACGATAAGTTATCGTGTCGTGTTCGTGTATGGGATTTCGTGTATCGTGTCTTATCGTGTCGTGTCGTGTCTTATCGTGTACGGGTATACACGATATGCCAGCACTACTATTTAATCGCATGTTTGATCAATCTATCGCTAATCGCTATCGCAATCGCAACTCGAATTATGTGTTCTGGATATTATTTTCGTGTGTGTGCAATTTATGTGTTACTTGTGCATGTTATGTTTATGTTGATATGTTAATCGCAAATGGCAATCTACCGCATCGCAATCGAATCGCAAACGCTAAACGCAAGTTAATTATAGTGATTGTATGCTAGATATAGTGGTTATGTTATTTGTGTAACTATTGGGTAATACTATCGCATCGCTCGCTCGCTCGAATCGCATAGCAACGCTCAACACGCAAATCGAAACGAAAAAACTCGTCGCGCCAAACACTAGGATCGAGTTGTCACCCGATCGGGTTGCCACCCGATCGACCAGCCCCCTTTCACCCACTTTCCTTTTTGGGAAACCCTATAAATACCCACATGTCATATCATTTGTGATGTGACAGCTCTCTTGTTCGACCAGCCGACTTCAAGCCCTCATTTCTCTCGATTTCTCTCGATTCTTGTAACTTTCCAACCTAAATCTTGTACTTCTATGATCTACACACACTTCTACATCATTTTTACCTTTGAATCTCAACTTTTAACCGTGAAATCACCGGATTTGAGGTGTTCTAGGATGATGTCATCATGGAGTTCTTATGAACTTCAATGTTTGGCTTCATTCCACCAAGAACAACTTAGATCTGAAGGATTTCCACATGATTAAACAATATTTTCGCATAGATCTACACAAATTCATGGTTAAAAGGATTGAGAGAAGGTTTTCCAACTTTCTTTCAACTCTTTTACACTCAATGCACTCAAAACCGATAGAATCGGAGCTTGTTCTGATCTTCTACTCATTCTTAGTGATGTATTAGTTCCAGATCTGAATTCTATCCGAGAGATAATTGATTGCCGATTTGAACATGAACAACCGTCTCAAACCACGAACCGGTCGGACTAGGGTGGTTCCTGTTCGGTCGGATCACTTGGGTAGAGATGGGGTTTACTGTTGTTCAAGCCAGGTATCAAACCGTCTCGTTCAAAAATGCAAAACTTCAAACGAAATCAAGTATCAAGATGATCTGGACGTTGGGACGGATTGCCGTCCGATCGGATTGCCATCCGATCGACCGGCCATCCGATCGGATTGCCATCCGATCGACCGGCCATCCGATCGGGTTGCACTTGGTTCCACACTTAAACTTTTTATTCAAAAATTCTAAAGGCTCTGAACGTCAAACAGATTGCCGTCCGATCGAATTGCCATCTGATCGAACGACCACCCGATCGAGTGACGTCTGGGACTTCAGTACTTAATCAATTTTCAAAGATCATCAGCAACTAACGGATTGACACCCGATCGGATAGCCATCCGATTGAGTGACCGTCCTGCTGTGAACTTGTTCTCAAATTGAGAAGCCTCGCCAATCGGATCGCCGTCCGATCGAACCGCCGTCCGATCGACCGACCAACCTCAAGGGTAGAGATACTTCTCTATTTTTAAAATGCTACAATGAAAATTTCAAAGGACAAACCATCATACACAAACACATCCTCGCCAAACGAGGTGTCAATCCAATCGAATGGCCATCCAATCGGATGACCATCCGAACGGATTGCCACCCAATCGACTGGCCATCCGATCGGATTGCCATCCGATCGGATTACCATCCGGTCCTTGGTACACTTGCATCGTTTTAAGTGCCGCTCATCATTATGCTATCGTTAACTGTTCAGGCTAATTTCTCTCAGCGCTCCCTTCAATCCAAGGCAGTGTTTATTAAGTTAAACGCTATCTGTGAGTATACTCGATCCCTTTTTGCTTTATGCACTTTTGGGTGTTACATACGTTACTTATTCTAAATCACATCGAACACACAACGCAACACTATTTATACGCTGACCTCTAATGCATGTTATACGTGACTTGATGAATGCCTGTTTGTTATGTTGACACATTGATTGCTGTCTACCTGCCTTAGCAATGATAGTACTATAGTTTGGACTCAGCACCTGTTCACTCAGGGGTTGTTAAGGACAATTACTTCATGTGTTCACAGTGGTGAACATATGATGCGCACTCGCTACTCGCAGTCAACTAGCAGTCATTGGTATTGATAGGATCTTTGTCGATAACTTACATGCTTCACATTATACGTTGTACATGCTGGTTATGCGTAAACGATTTCGAACTCCATTATGCTATTATCAAACTTGTATGCTCACCTTTACACTATGTGTATTGACCCTTATTTTAACGTATGTGGCAGGTGCTTAAGATGCTAGGGGTCTAGACACGTCACGCTTAAATCTGAGTCGTCGGAGCAATATTTGTTTATGAGACAATTATTTGTAATAACTGTTTTTATTTGGATATGTTGTGGTATGGGACATGACGTTTTAATTATCTGGTAATGGATAGTTGTTATGGATACTCATGGACAATCTGTTTCGCTCAGTGCCATGCCCCGATGTTTTCGCCATCGGTTGGGGTGTGACATCCGAGGTTGAGAAAAATCATTTATCAAACGTCTACAGAAAGGATTCCGACATGTAAAGTTAATAAAGTTGACCACCCGACACTGCAGTTCGAGCTAGGTACACATGAGTGGGAGAAATACGAAAAGTTGAAGGATACAGACCTATTTCAGCATAGGGGCACAGTGCCACACCCCCAACCGTTGGCGGAATCATCAGGGCATGGCACTGAGCGAAACAGACTGTCCAGAAGTTTCCATAACAATTATCATTACCATTTAATTTAAAATAACATGTCCCATACCATGTCTCAAACAGTAAACAAATTATTACAGATAAAATCTAGGCAAGTAATTCTGTTCCGACAACTCATATTTATACATAGATAGTTTATTTATTGGTTTCTAGAACCTCTTTTCCTAGCTTCGATTTCATCACTGCGCAGAGAGCATCCTAGACCTTTCCTGGGCTCGATTTCACAGTGAGCTAGGCATACAAACAACTTAAGCACCTGTCACATACGTTAAAATAAAGTCAATACATAAAATGTAAAGGTGAGCATACAAGTTTGATAATAGCATATAAAGTTCGAATTCGTTTACGCATAACCAGCACGTACACATAGTGAAATGAAGCACGTTAGTTATCGACATAGACCCATCGATACCAATGACTGCGGGTTGACTGCCCGAGGCAGTTCGCAATACATGATTACCTCCGTAATCCATGCAAGTAATTGTCCTTAACAAGCCCCGTGTGAACGGGTGCTGAGTCCAAACTATAGTACTATCGTTGCTAAGGCAGGTAGACAACATTCCATGTGTAAACATAACAAACAAGCATTCATAAGCCACGTATAACATGCATTAACGGTTAGCGTTCAAATAGTATTGAGTAGTGTGTTTGATGTGATTTGAATAGTTGTAACGTATGTAACACCCAAAAGTGCATAAAGCAAAAAGGGATCGAGTATACTCACAGCGGTTGATGGATTAAAGGAGCGCTTAGCGAGTAGGGTTAGCCTGAATAGTTTGATAACATAATAATAAGCGACGCATAAAACGGAAAAACAAGTGTTGGAGAGTCGGACAGCCGGTCAATCAGACGGTAGTTCGATCGGACGACTGACCGTTCGGTTGACAGTCTGCTCGGACCGCTGTCCGGTCTGTCGGTAGGCCGATCGGATGGCTGTTCGAGTGGATTGTTTCTTCCTTTGAGAAGGATGTGTTTGTGTATGATGGTTTGACGTTTGAAGTTTTCGTTGTAGCATTTGAAAACATGGAAGTACCTATACCCTTCAGGTCGGTCGATCGGACGGCTGTTCGATCGGCCGGCAACCCGATCGGTTAGGTATTTTAATGAAATGTAGTGATTTGCTTTGGATCGGACAGGTGTTCGATCGGATAGGTCAACAAGTCAAAAACTTAATGATTTGCTGACCGATCGGTTGGCAAGTCAACAATAGTCAACAACTTTAAATGAAATGCAATGTATGTTGCAGTGGATCGGATAACTGATCGATCGAACACTAATGTTGTTCGATCGGAAAACATGCGTGAACAACCATGACAAATTCTTTAGCAAGGTGTCACCTGATCGGACGGCTGTTCGATCGGGTGGCACTCCTAGTGCATCGAACATGTTGAAAAATCGATTAAGTGTTAAAGTATAGTATCTCATGATCCGAAGAGTAATCCGATCGGACAGTAGTCCGATCGAACATCAGTTCGTTCAATACTAGTCTTCAAAATAAATTGATTAAGTGTGGGACCATGTGTTAACCGATCGGCTGGCCAGTCGATCGACTGACTGTCCGATCGGCTGGCTGTCCGTTCGGACAGCAGTCCGATCGGTCAGCACCCTGACCTGATCAGCCTATTCGTCTAATACTTGGTTGTTCTGTTTGTTTTGTCGTTTTATTAAGGTATTTTGGCAACGAGTCGAACCATAGATCCCTCGTCCTTACTTGGTTCCCCTGGTCAGACAGGAATCACCCAAATCCGGCTGGTGAACTGTTCGGAACGGAGTTTATTGTTTAACCCGAAATCGGTTAACCTCATGGATAGAATACGGATCTTGAGCCATGCAACCACCGGAGTGATTTGTAAGCCGGCACAGGCTCCGTTTCTATCGGTTTGAAGGCATTGAGTGAAAAAAGAGTTGAAAGAAAGTTGGAAAATCCATCTTTCAATCCTTTCCACCGGGTATAAGTTTAGATCTATGAAAGATCTTTGTTTGTTTATGTAGAAATCGGCTAGATCCAAGTTATTCTTGGTGGGTTGAGGCCAAAACATGAAGTTCCTCAAGAACCCATGATGACATCATCCTAGAACACTTGAATCTTGATGATTTCACGGTTAAAAGTTAAGATTTGAAAGATAGAAAGGTGTAGGAGTGCGCGTAGATTAAGAAAGTACAAGGTTTAGGACGAAATCTTACCGGAATCGAGAGGAATCTGAGAAAAGGATGAACTAAGCGTGCTGGTCGAACAGAGGTTTCCAAAAGTGGAAAGGATGACAATGACAGGGGTATTTATAGGATGCCAAAAGGGGAAAGTGCTGGCCGATCGGCTGGTAGCCTGATCGATCAGCTGCACGTTTCGAGTGTTCGGTGTGACGACTTTTGATATTTCGATTTCGGTTGCGAGCGGTTCGATACGATAGGGTTTCCTAGTCAAATTACTTTTAATCCCAGCCTCTCATATCTTGTGCTCTCCTTTCTCCACTAATTATCATAGTTCGATTGTGATTCGAGTTCGATGTCGATTGAGTTCGATTGCATTTCGAGTTCGATTGCATTTCGATTGATTACCACAACATAACATAAATAAACATGCACAGGTAACACGTAAGGCACACACATACACGTATAACAGTAACTAAAATGCGTAGTTCAAGTTGAGATTCGATTCGATGTCGATTTGATTAGCATACTTTGATTATCGTTTCGTTAACTTTATCGCATTGTTACTTCCTGCAGTTCGCAGTCGTAAGTCGATTAGATGGCGATTGTAATACGTCGATTGTTGTAATTATTGACACTTACTCCACATAATACAACTAAATTAAACACATAAAAGAAATTCTCTACAAGTCGGGTTGCATGAAATCGGTCGTTGACTTTGACCTTGACTTTGACTTCTCGAAAACACGGGGTGTTACAGCCTCCCCTTGTTTAGGGAATTTCATCCTGAAATTAAGCTGAAAGTTGTACAACACCGTGAATCACGTTTGAGAACTTTCTCTTTCTAGACTTTCATTAAACAACTGCGGGTACTTCGCCTTCATGTCGCTTTCGAGTTCCCAAGTGAACTCTGCGCCTCGTTTGCCTTCCCATCGGACTTTCACAATAGGAATGCGGGAGCGTCTGAGTTGCTTGGTTTGGCGGTCCATGATTTCGACAGGCTTCTCCACGAAGTGTAATGTTTCGTTCACTTGCAGGTCATCGAGTGGAACATGTAAGTCGTGGTCGGCTAGGCACTTTCGGAGGTTTGACACGTGGAAAGTCGGGTGGACGTTACTAAGCTCCTCCGATAGTTCGAGTCTGTAGGTGACTTTTCCGATCCTTTCCAGAATCTTAAAAGGTCCAACATATCGAGGCGCGAGCTTCCCTTTCTTGCCGAATCGGACCACACCCTTCCAAGGCGATACCTTTAGGAGTACGTAGTCACCAACGTCAAATTCAAGGGGCTTGCGTCGTCTATCGGCATAACTTTTCTGTTGATTCCGAGCTTTTACCAGGTTGTCTCGAATTTGGAAAATTCTGTCTGTCATTTCTTGTAATAGCTCAGGACCGGTTAATTGCGAATGACCGATCTCGTGCCACACAATAGGCGATCGACATCTTCTTCCGTATAAAGCCTCGAATGGTGCCATTTGGATGCTGGAATGATAGCTGTTGTTATACGAGAATTCGACTAACGACAGGTATTTATCCCAATTACCACTGAAGTCTATGACACACGAACGGAGCATGTCTTCAAGAGTACGAATCGTTCTTTCAGTCTGACCGTCGGTTTGAGGGTGGAAAGCGGTACTTAGATTAAGCGATGTACCGAGTGCCGTTTGAAACGTTTCCCACAGTCGCGAGGTAAACCGAGCGTCACGATCAGAGATGATATCACGAGGCGTCCCATGATTACAAATGATCTCGTCGGTGTAGATTCGGGCTAATCGTTCTACCTTGTAGTTTTCCCGTATTGGTAAAAAGTGAGCTGATTTAGTCAATCAGTCAACCACAACCCAAATGCTGTCGTGACCTGATGACGTGTGTGGTAGCTTTGTTATAAAGTCCATAGCTATACTCTCCTACTTCCACATGGGGATCGGTGGTTGTTCGAGCAAGCCAGAGGGTCTTTGATGTTCAGCCTTGACTCTTGCACATGTCAGGCATTTTCCAACGTAGAGGGCAATATCCCTTTTCATGCCGGGTCACCAGTATTTTAACAAAGGTCCTGGTACATTTTTTCGGCACCGGGATGAATAGAATACCGGGATTTGTGGGCTTCGTCCATCAAGATTTGTCGCAAATCGGTCCGTTTAGGGATCCAAATTCGGTCCAGAAAGTGGAATATCCCGTTCGATTTGCTCACAAGCTGATTCTTTCCTTCTTCAGAGTGCGTTCATTAAAACACGCATGCTGAGCTTCGCGGATGAGGGATTCGAGGTCGTATTGGGCTTGAACATTACGAGTGCTAAGCAGATAGTTTCGTCTGCTGAGAGCGTCGACAACAACATTTGCTTTGCCTGGGTGATAACGAATTTCACAGTCATAATCGTTGAGAAGTTCTACCCATCGGCCTTGACGCATATTAAGTTCCTTCTGATTAAAGATATGTTGTAGGCTCCTATGGTCGGTGAAGATCGTACACTTGGTACCATACAGGTAGTGTCGCCAAATCTTTAACGCAAAAACAACTGCGCCTAGCTCGAGGTCATGGGTTGTATAGTTCTTTTCGTGGATTTTGAGCTGACGAGATGCGTACGCTATAACCTTGTCCCGCTGCATAAGGACACAACCAAGACCAAGGTTGGAAGCATCACAATAGACAATGAAATCGTCGTTTCCGTCGGGCAATGTGAGAACAGGAGCATTGCAGAGCTTATGCTTGAGGGTTCGAAAGGCAGACACTTGTTCAGTTCCCCAAACAAAAGGCTTGTCTTTATGCGTGAGAGCGGTAAGTGGCACAACGATCTTTGAGAATCCTTCGATAAATCGTCGATAATAGCCCGCCAGTCCGAGAAAAGAACGGACTTCAGATGGGTTCTTAGGCGTAATCCAACTCTTAACAGCTTCAATCTTCGCAGGATCGATGTGAATACCTTGACTATTAACAATGTGACCCAGAAACTAAACTTCCTCCAACCAGAATTCACACTTGGAGAAGTTGGTATAGAGTTGGTTCCCCTGGAGTAGCTCGAGAACCAAACGTAGATGTTGCGCGTGTTCGGCTTTCGACTTGGAATAGATCAAGACATCGTCTATGAATACGATGACGAAACGGTCGAGATATGGTTTACACACGCGATTTATCAGATCCATGAAAACCGCAGGTGCGTTGGTTAAACCAAAAGGCATAACAACGAATTCGTAGTGGTCGTATCGAGTGCGAAACTCGGTTTTGGGTATATCCTCCTCTTGAATACGTAGCTGGTGATATCCTGAGCGTAGATCGATTTTCGAGAAGCACGTAGCACCTTGTAACTGATCAAACAAATCATCAATGCGGGGTAGGGGATAGCGGTTCTTGATAGTTAGCTTATTCAATTCCCGGTAGTCGATGCACATCCGAAACGACCCATCCTTATTTTTGACGAAAAGGACCGGCGCGCCCCAAGGAGAGTTGCTCGGGCGAATGAAGCCTTTCTCAAGTAATTCCTGGAGTTGGTTTGAAAGTTCACACATTTCAGACGGTGCGAGTCGATAAGGAGCTTTGGCAATAGGGTTGGCTCCAGGAATGAGGTCGATACGAAAGTCGATATTACCACTTGGCGATAGTCCGGGAAGATCCTCTGGAAAAACATTAGGAAATTCTCGAACCACTGGAACGTCTTTTACTTCCTTCTTCTCTTTCTTTTCCTTCTCCGCTACTACAATGTTAGCCAAGAAAGCCCTGTATTCCTTGCGGAGATATTTGCTAGCTTGAACACATGACATGAGCTTGAGACCTTTCGAAGTAGTATCACCGTACACACACAATAGATCACCATTCGCCAGCGAGAATGGTATCATCTTGTCGAAGCACACAACTTCAGCATGGTTTTCACGAAGAAAGTTCATGCCTACTATGATGCCAAAACTTCCGAGTTGCATCGGAATGAGGTTGATTGGAAAGATGTGATTGTTGAGCTCAAGAGTGCAATCACGAAGAACAGAATTGATGGCGATCGTTCTTCCGGTAGCGACTTCAACATCGAATATCGAGGAGAGTTGGGAGCATTTACGACTAAGGAGTTTCTCGAATTCAAACGACACAAAGCAATTATCGGCTCCAGTATCAAACTAACATGAAGAATAAATATCATTCACAAGGAACGTACCATTGACGACGTTGTTGTCGGCTTGGGCTTGACACACGTTGATGTTGAAAGTTCTGGCGCGTGCGGCCTGTTGTTGCTGTTGCTGCTGTTGTTGCTGGTGCTGCTGCTGCTGTTAAGGCTGCTACTGCTGCTGGGGCTCTTGTTTCACAACCTTGTTCGGGCACATGTTGGTGAAATGGTTAGGATCACCACATGCGAAGCAGGCTCTGGCTTTGACCGCGGGTGCCGGAGGAGCTTGTTGACCCTGAGGGGCGGTGAGTAGAGCTTGATGAGCAGGAGCTTGTCGAACACGGCAGTTGGTAGTAAAATGGCCGTACATATTGCAATGAGCACAAAAACGGCAAGCAATGGCAGTCGGGTGGTGGTAGGTACAAGTAGGGCAGAGCGGGTGTGGCCCAGTGTATGCACGCTTTGCAGGCGGTGCTTTTGCCACAGGCGCCGCTACTTGACGCTGTTGGGCTGGTACAACTTGAATCGGTGCAGCAGTGATCGCACAGTTCTTGTTGCTGGAGCTGTTCTTTCTCTTGTTCTTCCTCTTGTTGCTCGATGAGGTGGTGGTTTCAGCAGTTGGTGCGACGTTGGTAGCTTGATGCAGGTGCTTTGAAGTTTTATCCCAGACACCGGCCTTGACCCGTTTGTCATTGATTTCAGCAGCCAGTAGATAAGTTTCTTCGATCGTCGTAGTCTTAGCCGCTTGAACGAAATCAGCAACACAGTCAGGCAGGGCTCGGATATACTTCTTGATTGCCATGTCTGGAGTCTTGACCTGATCGGGACAAATGATGCTGAGCTGTTTGAAGCAAGCAGTGAGCGCAACATTTTCACCATCCTTTTGCTGTATGTGCCAAAATTCATCCTCTAGCTTCTGACGTTCATGAGGAGGGTAGAATTCTTCCAGCATGACTTCCTTGAGCTCGTCCCACGACAGACCGTAGGCTGCATCGTTCCCTCGCTTGTTCCTCTCGGCCGTCCACCAGTCTAGTGCACGGTACTGGAAAACGCTGGTAGCATTCAGAGTTCGGAGGTCATCGGGGCAACCACTCTACCGTAGAGTGACCTCAATGTAATCAAACCATTGGAATAGTGCAGTAGGACCTCCCTCTCCAGTGAATTCTTTTGGCCCACATGACTTGAATTGCTTGAAATTGAAGGGAGCTTTGGTGGTAGCTTTAGGAGCTTCGGTTCTCGACTCCTCAGACGACTTGCTGACATTCTCATAAACATCACTCACAGCCTTTGCTACACTTTTAGCGATGATGGCAGCAAGGCGTTTGTCTCTCTTTTCTTGACGAGAAAGTAGGGGATGACGGGATCCAGATGACATTGTCTGCAACAGACATCGTCACAGGACTCAACACATTGTATTCGAATCTCACCCCACACGTCTACTACTTACTAAAGCTTAGGAACACGCAATGTAACATGTATCACATACACATAATCAATCAGTCACAGATTCACATAAGCACAGATTCACACAGTCACGTAAGCATATAGAGCACAGAGTCACAGAAGCACCTAATCATGTAGTCACAAGAGGCAGTCAGAATACAGAAACCTATCATTCACAGTTCGCGAGTGTTCGAGTATAGCGATCGCGTTTGATATATCGAGTCGTGTAGTATAAGCGTATAACATGGCATGAGGTCGTCCACAATTCAGCGATTTGTTAGCGTATTGAGATAGAAATGTAAGGCGAGTTGTGTGCGTCGATCGAAGTGAAAGCAAAAATCGAGTAAATCTCCAAAATTTAAACACATAAACAGGTAAACACACATATAAGCACATAAAATCGACGAAACATCAGAGTTGGCAGTTGCGGGCTCAGAATTGAAATACATAAAAATCGAGAAATAGATTGTCTGCGGCTAGTAGACTTCGACTACCCAAAGTGGTTTGACTATTCACAAGGATCCGTTGTGCACATTTGACCTTCAGGACTATGCTTCTGCCTCGATTCTTGGGCATTTGGCACACATCCCGTTAGTCATATTGTGACTTCAGGTCGTTGGAGTCCGTCGAGACTTTGGTGAGAGTTTTGTAAAATGAACGGAACAAGTCATCAAGCTTAGGGTTTCACCCCTAGCTTAACAACTCCATCCCTGTTTTAATAAAACAGAGGAGATTATTCATCAAAATATGGATTTCACTCCTGATTTGGCATAATTCTCCCCGTTTGTTAGATAAAATGCAGGTTGATTAAGCAACTTTAGTCAAGAGTTTGCTGTTTTCACACCTATTATCGGCTTAGTTACTCTTTCATAGTTTAAAATTCGAGTGCAGTGATAGTGTAGCATAAGCAAGAATAGTGAGAAATAGGCTCGTACTTAGTCCCTACTGGATGTACTCAAGTCGGTCTGTTGGTTCCTAACTATAGAGTAGGTATCTAAGACATCGACCCGGACTAGGTCGTGTCTTGCCTAATTCCCTACAGTTATGGTTGTCATACCAATCTGTCACACCCCCAACCGATGGTGGAATCATCGGGGCATGGCACTGAGCGAAACAGATTGTCCAGAAGTTTCCATAACAATTATCATTACCATTTAATTTAAAATAACATGTCCCATACCATGTCTCAAACAGTAAACAAATTATTACAGATAAAATCTAGGCAAGTAATTCTGTTCCGACAACTCATATTTATACATAGATAGTTTATTTATTGGTTTCTAGGACCTCATTTCCTAGCTTCGATTTCATCACTGCGCAGAGAGCATCCTAGACCTTTCCTAGGCTCGATTTCACAGTGAGCTAGGCATACAAACAACTTAAGCACCTGTCACATACGTTAAAATAAAGTCAATACATAAAATGTAAAGGTGAGCATACAAGTTTGATAATAGCATATAAAGTTCGAATTCGTTTACGCATAACCAGCACGTACACATAGTGAAATGAAGCACGTTAGTTATCGACATAGACCCATCGATACCAATGACTGCGGGTTGACTGCCCGAGGCAGTTCGCAATACATGATTACCACCGTAATCCATGCAAGTAATTATCCTTAACAAGCCCCGTGTGAACGGGTGCTGAGTCCAAACTATAGTACTATCGTTGCTAAGGCAGGTAGACAGCATTCCATGTGTAAACATAACAAACAAGCATTCATAAGCCACGTATAACATGCATTAACGGTTAGCGTTCAAATAGTATTGAGTAGTGTGTTTGATGTGATTTGAATAGTTGTAACGTATGTAACACCCAAAAGTGCATAAAGCAAAAAGGGATCGAGTATACTCACAGCGGTTGATGGATTGAAGGGAGCGCTTAGCGAGTAGGGTTAGCCTGAATAGTTTGATAGCATAATAATAAGCGACGCGTAAAACAGAAAAACAAGTGTTGGAGAGTCGGACAGCTGGTCGATCGGACGGTAGTTCGATCGGACGGCTGACCGTTCGGTTGACAGTCCGCTCGGACCGCTGTCCGGTCGGTCAGTAGGCCGATCGGATGGCTGTTCGAGTGGATTGTTTCTTCCTTTGAGAAGGACGTGTTTGTGTATGATGGTTTGACTTTTGAAGTTTTCGTTGTAGCATTTGAAAACATGGAAGTACCTATACCCTTCAGGTCGGTCGATCGAACGGCTGTTCGATCGGCTGGCAACCCGATCGGTTAGGTATTTTAATGAATTATAGTGATTTGCTTTGGATCGGACAGGTGTTCAATTGGACAGGTCAACAAGTCAAAAATTTAATGATTTGCTGACTGATCGGTTGGCAAGTCAACAATAGTCAACAACTTTAAATGAAATGCAAGGTATGTTGCAGTGGATCGGATAACTGATCGATCGAACACTAATGCTGTTCGATCGGACAACATGCATGAACAACCATGACAAATTCTTTAGCAAGGTGTCACCTGATCGGACGACTGTTCGATCGGGTGGCACTCCTAGTGCATCGAACATGTTGAAAAATCGATTAAGTGTTGAAGTATAGTATCTCATGATCCGAAGAGTAATCCGATCGGACAGTAGTCCGATCGAACAACATTTCCTTCAATACTAGTCTTCAAAATAAATTGATTAAGTGTGGGACCATGTGTTAACCGATAGGCTGGCCAGACGATCGGCTGACTGTCCGATCGGCTGGCTGTCCGTTCGGACAGCAGTCCGATCGGTCAGCACCCTGACCTGATCGGCCTATTCGTCTAACACTTGGTTGTTCTGTTTGTTTTGTCGTTTTATTGAGGTATTTTGGCAACGAGTCGAACCATAGATCCCTCGTCCTTACTTGGTTCCCCTGGTCGGACAGGAATCACCCAAATCCAGCTGGTGAACTGTTCGGAACGGAGTTTATCGTTTAACCCAAAATCGGTTAACCTCGTGGATAGAATCCGAATCTTGAGCCATGCATCCACCGGAGTGATTTGTAAGCCGGCACAGGCTCCGTTTCTATCGGTTTGAAGGCATTGAGTGAAAAAGAGTTGAAAGAAAGTTGGAAAATCCATCTTTCAATCCTTTTCACTGGGCATAAGTTTAGATCTATGAAAGATCTTTGTTTGTTTATGGGGAAATTGGCTAGATCCAAGTTATTCTTGGTGGGTTGAGGCCAAAACATGAAGTTCCTCAAGAACCCATGATAACATCATCCTAGAACACTTGAATCTTGATGATTTCACGGTTAAAAGTTAAGATTTGAAAGATAGAAAGGTGTAGGAGTGCGTGTAGATTAAGAAAGTACAAGGTTTAGGACGAAATCTTACCGGAATCGAGAGGAATTTGAGAAAAGGATGAACTAAGCATGCTGGTCGAACAAAGGTTTCCAAAAGTGGAAAGGATGACAATGACAAGGGTATTTATAGGATGCCAAAAGGGGAAAGTGCTGGCCGATCGGCCAGGCAGCTCGATCGGACAGCAGTCCAATCGGCTGGTTGTTCGGTCGGCTGGTAGCCTGATCGATCAGCTGCACGTTTCGAGTGTTCGGTGCGACGATTTTTGATATTTTGATTTCGGTTGCGAGCGGTTCGATACGATAGGGTTTCCTAGTCAAATTACTTTTAATCCCAGCCACTCATATCTTGCGCTATCCTTTCTCCACTAATTATCATTGTTCGATTGTGATTCGAGTTCGATGTTGATTGAGTTAGATTGCATTTCGAGTTCGATTGCGTTTCGATTGATTACCACAACATAACATAAATAAACATGCACATGTAACACGTAAGGTACACACATACACGTATAACAGTAACTAAAATGCGTAGTTTGAGTTGAGATTCGATTCGATTCGATGTCGATTTGATTAGCATACTTTGATTATCGTTTCGTTAACTTTATCGCATTGTTACTTCCTACAGTTCGCAGTCGTAAGTCGATTAGATGGCGATTGTAATACGCCGATTGTTGTAATTATTGACACTTACTCCACATAATACAACTAAACTAAACACATAAAAGAAATTCTCTACAAGTCGGCTTGCGCGAAATCGGTCGTTGACTTTGACCTTGACTTTGACTTCCCGAAAACACGGGGTGTTACACACAGACTGGGGCTGGTTGGATAAGATAGGCTCTAGGCAGGAGGTGTTGGATCTCCTGGGTCCAAAGTTGAGGGAGATGCTAGACTGTGCTGTGGAACAGTATGAGGAGCTAGTGTTGGAGTTCCACAGTACGTGGAAACATAAAGATGGGAAGTTTGGTGATGATAAAGCGATATCTTTCAGTCTAGGGAGGCAAGTGTTTGAGATGAACATGGCGAGGTTTACGATTGTTTCAGGTTTCTATACGGAGGAAGAGGTGAAACAGCCTGGGTTTGTGAATAGTCTGAGATGAGCGTACACCACTGATAGAGAGCACAATGTTGGAGGGGCTGGCTACGCCGTTTTTGGAGGATGATTTCCGACCACCCATTTGCAGTTACGAACCTGATTACTTCGGTTCGTAATCCTATATATCGGTATGTTTTGAAAATATTGTCGACTACTTTGGTGGGGTGGAAATCGGGTGAGAATAAAGCAAACTGGATTGAGTTGTTCATTCTGATGTGTCGGGTGGAGAACCGGGAGATGAATTTAGCTACAGTGTTGGCAGATTCGTTCAGCAGGGGGCGTAGAGGTGGTCATCGAGCTGCATTGGATATGGGCCCATATATCACTCGTATTGCATTGAATTTGGGGGTGTTTGACAAGTATATCCCCAGATTCCTACATGAAGGGCCGAAGACGATGACTTTTGGTATCAAGGAGCTGCAGCAGGTAGGGATTGTTTTGTATACTGAGCCTTACGGGTGGGAGCCGATTAGGCAGGGCCCGGAGGTGCAGCCGCTCCAGGGACATCCAGCTGAGGATGTTATGATGCAGATTGATCCTACTCACCGCCAGCGGCCGCCACAGTGACATGAGAGGCCGAAGCTGCAGTATCCGCTATACGCTCTGTGAAGGATAGGGAATACGTGCAACATATAGTTAGGTTTATGTATTCTGACTGCCATATGTGCTTCTGTTCCTTACGTGCTTATGTGTCTCTGTGCTCTACGTGATTATGTGCTTACGTGTTTATGTGCCTATGTGATTCTGTGTTTATGTGGACACGTGTTCCTGAGCTTTATGGTAAATAGCTAGTCTATACAAGGAATAATCGAATAGTGTTTTGAGTCCTATGGCGCTGTCTGTTGCAGACAATGTCATCATCTGGATCCCTACACTCACGAGCTGCTAGGCGTAAGCACGCCGACAAGCGACTTGCTTCTCTCGTCGCCAACCAAATCGCTAAAGTCATCCCTCAGATCGTGAGTGAACTGAACGGAAATGCAAGAAAGTCTTCTGAAGAGTCCAGGACCGATACTCCCAAAGCTGCTTTCAGCTTCAAGCAGTTCAAAGCCTGCAGACCGAAAGATTTTACTGGTGAAGATGGTCCTACGGCCCTGTTCCAATGGTTTGATTCTATCGAGGTCACCCTGCGTCACAGTGGTTATCCTGACAATCTCCGTACTCTCAACGCAACTGGCGTCTTCCAGTCCCGCGCTTTAGACTGGTGGACGGCCGAGAGAAACAAACGCGGAAATGATGCAGCTTACGGGCTATCATGGGATGAGTTGAAGGACGTGATGATGGAAGAGTTCTGCCCTCCCCATGAGCGCCAAAAGTTGGAGGATGAATTCTGGCACATTAAGCAGAAAGAAGGTGACAACGCTGGTTTGACTGCGCGCTTCAAGCAATTGAGTATAATCTGTCCGGATCAAGTCAGGACGCCCGATATCGCCATCAAAAAGTATATCCGTGCTCTTCTGGATTGCGTGGCTGACTTTGTTCAAACAGCGAACACGTCAACGATTGAAGAAACCTACTTGCTCGCTGTTGAGATCAACGACAAGCGAGTCAAGTCTGGTGTCTGGGATAAAGCTCCCAAGAATTTGCATCAAGCTACTACTGCTTCAACTGCTGAAACCGCCAACGCTCCTCAGTCATCCAAGCTCTCGAGACGCAAGAGAAAGAACAACAACAGTTCCGGCAACAAGAACTGTGCTGTAACCAATGCTGCCCCACTCCAAGCAGTTCCAGCTCCCAGCAACATCAACACCGCCAAGTAGCGGCCCCGGTTACCAACGCACCGCCGGCAAAGCGTGCGTATTCTGGTCCTCATCCGGTTTGCCCTACTTGTACTTATCACCACCCAGTGGGAATCGCCTGCAGATACTGCGCTCATTGCAACATGTACGGCCACTTCACCGCCAACTGTCGTACAGGTCCACGTCAAAACCCTGCTCCAACCCAGGGTCAAGCTCCTGCTCATCAAGCTCTCCTTGCTGCTCCTCAAGGCCATCAAGCGGCTCAAGCACCCATGGTCAATGCTAGAGCTTGCTATGCGTGTGGTGATCCCAACCACTTCGCCAACATGTGCCCGAACCGAGTGGTCAAGCAAGAGCCACAACAGCAGCAGCCCCATCAGCAACCTCAGCAACAGCAGCAACAACTAGCGGCCCGCGGATGTGCGTTCAACATATACGCCCGCCAGGCCCAAGCCGATAACAACGTGGTCAATGGTACGTTTCTCGTGAATGGTATATATGCTACGTGTTTATTTGATACTGGAGCAGATAACTGTTTTGTATCGTTTGAATTCGAAAAGCTCCTTAATCGTAAGCGCGCTCATCACCCCTCGACGTTCGATGTTGAAGTTGCCACCTGAAGAACCGTCGCCGTCAATTCCGTTCTTCGTGATTGTACTCTCGAACTCAACAATCAAGTCTTTCCTATCGACCTTATTCCGATGCAGCTCGGAAGTTTTGACGTAATAGTAGGCATGGACTTTCTTCGTGAAAACCATGCTGAAGTTGTTTGCTTCGATAAGATGATTCGATTCTCGTTCGCTAATTGCGATCAATTGTGTGTTTACGGTGAAGTCGCGTTGAAGAAACTCCAACTCATGTCGTGTGTCCAGGCTAGCAAGTATCTCCGCAAGGAATACCAAGCTTTCTTGGTACACATTGTAGTAGCGGAGAAGGAAAATAAAGGAAACCCAGAAGTGAAAGATGTTCCGGTTGTTTGTGAATTTCCTCATGTTTTCCCTGATTATCTTCCAGGTTTACCACTCGCTCGTGATATCGATTTCCGAATCGACCTCATTCCTGGAGCCTATCCTGTTGCTAAAGCACCTTATCGCCTCGCTCCTTCTGAAATGCGCGAATTCTTGATAAAAGCTTTATTCGCCCTAGCACCTCTCCATGGGGCACGCCCGTCCTTTTCGTCAAAAAGATGGATGGTTCGTTTAGGATGTGCATTGACTATAGGGAGTTGAATAAGTTGACAATCAAGAATCGCTACCCCTTGCCTCGAATCGATGATTTGTTTGATCAGCTACAAGGTGCTACGGGTTTTTCTAATATCGATCTACGCTCAGGCTATCATCAATTACGCATTCAAGAGGAGGATATACCCAAAACCGCGTTTCGAACCTGCTATGGTCACTATGAGTTCGTTGTCATGCCTTTTGGTTTGACCAACGCTCCTGCAGTCTTCATGGATTTAATGAATCGAGTGTGCAAACCCTTCCTTGATCTCTTCGTGATCGTATTCATCAACGATATTCTGATCTATTCCAAGTCAAAAGCCGAATACTCGCAGCATCTATGTTTGGTTCTTGAGTTGCTCCAGGGAAACCGTCTCTATTCCAAGTTCTCCAAGTGTGAATTTTGGCTGGAGGAGGTTCAATTCTTGGGACACATTGTCATTAGTAGAGGTATCCACGTTGAACCTGTGAAGATCGAAGCTGTTAAGAGTTAGGTTACACCCAAGAATCCGTCTGAAGTCCATTCTTTTCTTGGACTGGCAGGCTATTATCGTCGTTTCATCGAAGGTTTCTCTAAGATCACCGTGCCGCTTACTTCTCTCACGCACAAGGACAAGACTTTTGTTTGGGGAAACAAACAGGAGGAAGCCTTTCAAACCCTCAAAACCATGCTTTGCAATACTCCCATGCTCTCATTTCCCGATGGAAACGACAATTCCGTGGTTTACTGTGATGCCTCAAACCTTGGTCTTGGTTGTGTTCTCATGCAACGAGACAAGGTTATCGCATACGCTTCTCGACAGCTCAAGATCCACGAGAAGAACTACACCACACATGACCTCAAGCTTGGCGCAGTTTTTTTTGCGTTAAAGATTTGGCGACACTACCTTTATGGTACCAAGTGTACGATCTTCACCGATCATAGGAGCCTACAACATATCTTCGACCAGAGAGAACTGAATATGCGTTAATGCTGGTGGGTAGAACTACTCAACGATTACGACTGTGAGATCCGTTACCATCCAGGCAAAGCAAACGTCATTGCCGATGCCCTCAGTCGACGAAGCTACTTGCTTGGCGTTCGTAATTCCCAAGCCCGGTTTAATCTCGAAGCTCTTATCCGTAACGCGCAACATGCTTGTTTTACCGAGCGAACTTTGAAGAAGGAAAGAATTCTAAACGATGGAGCCCAACTCGAGAAAGTCGAATGGTATCTTTCACTACTTGGATCGAATCTGGATTCCCTAGCGTACGAACTTGCGACAACTTCTGATGGACGAAGCCCACAAATCTCGATACTCCATTCATCCCGGTGCTGACAAGATGTAACACCTCGTAAAATCACGTCCAATGATGTATTAACACGTGTAATAAACCCTAATAAAGTCAAACATTGAATTTAAGGGACTAATTTTTCAAAAAATCAAAAACTTTGATTATGAAAGGGCTGGAAGTGTCAACATACCTAAAATAAGTTTCTGAATAACCTCGTATGGTATTCATATTCACAAATGAGCCACTTGTTGATCGAGTGTAGCCATTTCCGTAATTAATTGAAAGTTTACGCAATGAAGGGTTAAAAGGGTCAACATGTTAAATCTTACCTCTGAGTGACCTTTTAACAAACCGGGAGCTTCATGATATTTGATTATACTCTCGAGAATGCCAATTATTGGTCGTCTAAGGCTTTTAGGCCTTTAAATTATACCTCTGAATGACCCTCTCATGAATCCGAAGCATCGTGATGTTTAATAATACTCTCATGAATGCCTAATATGGATTAGATAAGGCTTCGATGCTATTAAACGATAATATACTCAAGTTTGCGCATTAGAGGGACTAATTGCGTCAAACTGCAAAAGTATACCAATTCGTATGATATAGAACCTTCTGGAATATGATCATAAGTTAAACATGCCCTAAATATCCTTTACATAGCTTAGATATAGGCTTAGAGGTGTTTGGTGCGCAAAAATAAACTTATTTGATCAACAGGGAATAAAAGCGTCAAAAAGTGCATAAGTTTGCATTTTCGCGCATATCTTACGTTCTGAATATATCCGGACATCCAAAAATTTATGTAATCATTAAAATATTTTATTTTAGTGATTGGCATGATAAAATTCCATTCGGCATGTAATTTGGATCGTTTTTCGCGTCCGTTCGTGTTTCGTCGTAATTAGCCGATCAACGCAACCGTACGACCAAACGAACCAACATCCGACATATTTTTGAGCATGTTTTATGTTCCCTATGTTTAGACATCATTGTAGAGCCTTGAGAATGGCTTAATGGGCTTTAAACAGGTCAAATATGGGCTTAAACACATACAGGGACCAAAACTGCAACTTCTGAAAGTTGTTTGATCTGTGCAGGCCGTAGGCTACGCCCCCTGAAGCGTAGCCTACGCCAAAGTCTGGGCAGATTCTAATTTTCAGCATTCTGGTCGTTTTTTCAAGGGCTTTTATGTAAAATCCTCAATACCATGAGCTGGGTTTCAACCCCTATTGTATTTAGAAACCATGGGCACACATGGAGGGCCAAGATTGAAGCACGGGTTACGAGAAACGATCCTAACGGTTCTTGAAATCCTATATAAACCTTCTTATTCTTGCTCTCATTTCACACTTGATCTAAATTGTTCTAAGTTGGAGCTTCTATGCTTCATACCTGAGCATTCTAGATCAATTCCATCCTTTCTTGGACCCTTTGTAAGTGTCCTTTCGTGCTTAGTTTAATTGTTTGGCTCTTAAAGCCGAAAAGTCAAGCGTTCGCGATAAACGCTTTGACTTTTAAACGGTCAATCCATTGTTCGCATCGAACATGGCTACGTGATCGTAATTAGGTAGGTGTTAAACCCTCAAATGGGCACCTCCTAATTACCACGTTTACTTAGTTAATTGTCGGGTCAAAGTAATTAAAATAAAAGTCAAACGAGTCATTTTTAAACAAAATTCATAACTAATGATGTAAAGGCAATAAAATCAGTTTTGTCACTTTAATAACTTGGTAAATATTAACTGAACATGTCTAGGCATGTTCAACTCGACAATTCTAAGTATTAGGCTCGGTTCGGAACCGAAAGTCGCAAAAGTAGACTTTTGCTTTGACTTTCAGTTCTGACCTGATTTAGCTTAGTTTAGATATGCCTTAGGATTCCTTTAGGACCATATTATAGGTTAGTATAACCCTCTGAGGTTATACAACTTGGTTCCATAGAAATCCTAGTTCATTGCATGTTTCCGTTAAATGCCTAAATGTTGACCATAATGCCCTTTTGATATTAAAACAAGATTTTTGAAAATGTGAGAGGACAAAACCCTTTATTACTGATTTATAAACATATCCATAAAATTTCACATCAGTTCGTGGTATAAAATGGGAGTTATGCGCAATAGCGTAAATTGAAAGCTTTTTATTAATTAAACGGCATTTTCGGCATAAAGCCTATTTAAACCCAAATTTTGACATAAAACCTTTTACCTACCGATGTAATATAATATTTTGGGATTTTTGAAATTTTTTATTAAATTTTAAGATAATCATAACATAGAGTTCTCGCATAGGCTCGGTAATTGACTATAACGCCCTTTTTGCTAATAAAATGAGTTTTATACATCCTTTACATGTCAAACCTTTTTCTACTAATTTTATATGATAAATAAGTTATTTTAAACTGTAAAGGCTGGTCAAAATCTCAGATTTCCCAATTTTAACCGAATATCGTCAAATACCGACTTTTATGCGATTTAGGCGTATAGTATGGTTTAAAACCATATTAGGCACCTAAAGTTTGATACCTACTGATGTTATGAATAAGTTTTTATACTTTAACAGTAAATAAAAGTTTTGAACTCAGATTTCCAAAATTAACCCTTAAAGCATATGTGAAATGACCAAAATGCCCCTGCGGTGCATAGTTTGGCCATAAACGATAAATTTCACATATATGAGATATTTTGCTGATATAACTTATTAAATTAAATATTTTTACTGATCATTTTAGACCAGAACCTCAGATTATTATTTAACCTCTTTTATAATCTTTAAAATGACCAAAATACCCCTTCAGGGCTTAAATTGATTTAAATTCGTTTTGGGCATAATGGAAGGTATCTTACTGATATCACAACATATTTAAGGCATATCAACTTGTGAAACATGTTCATGACTCTTTTGGTTACCCGTTATGCATCTTTCGCGTTCGGTACGGTTTATGTAACTAGTTTGCATAAATTAACCAAAACGGGCCAAACCTTATCATTTTCACCTCAAAATCAAGAATGTATTTAGTTTACCCATATTATACAAGCCTCCATACTTGTCGGGTCTAAATCACATTCAAATCCGATCTTCGCTTAATCTTGCGTTTGAACCGTAAACCTTTCCTGAAAACTAACCGGTCTAAGTTTCAACTTAAATAAGACCCGTTAGGAATCTAATAGGTTAATAAAACCTTCGTTCCAGATTGAGAGCCCCAGTAGAGGTACTTGTGCTTGCTGATTAGAATATACGGCTGAGTATAAATTGCATTTTAGCTCAGGTAAATACTCTTAACTTATTTTCCCTATACGGGCTTGGGATACGGTATTATAATAATACCGCTTGGTCGGGTATTGAATGTTTAATCGGATTGTGATTAAATTATTGAGGTAACCCGTTTTAATCTGTCTTGTTTGAAATAAAGGCCTTTAGGGGTTAATGACCATGTCCCGGATATCCTTGGCATCATTATAAAATAAAAATGGCCACGTCTTATGCATGGGGTGTAGGCATACACCTGACAGTTGTATAAGGGAAACGGTATCTCACTCTCTTGTGGGACTATACTTGTGGTGTGTCTGTTAATCTTGACTCGGTTTCTAACATCGAGCCCTAAATGTATAACGAACATGTAAATCTGTATACAAGATTATTTTTATATAATTGTCCCAAGTTATAAAAGATATTTTGTGCCTTGTGCATTCAAATAAATTTTCTAAAACATTTTCAAAATGAGTCAGTTAATTGTATTTACCAGTGTAAACTGACGTATTTTTCCAAAAAGATTAAGTGACAGGTACTGTACGTAATTGGCTGGGAGCTCAGGGCGTTAATAGGGAATCTTGCAAGTTCTAGATGCCTAAAGTCTGTTGAACAATGTTCTTTTTAAATTTTGATCCACCTGTTGATCTTTTACAACCGTTCTTGTAATACTTGATATTACTCTTCATTGGTTTGTAATATATTTATCTTTTGCTTCCGTTGTGCATCAAATTGTGTTGTTTGACAATGACGATATCAACTACGTCACGATACTCCCCACCGGTAATACGTGGAAATATCGGGGTGTGACAGGTTGGTATCAGAGCCAACATTGAGTGAATTAAACACTAGCCTTTTGTGTTTAATCACAATGACACAGTAGCACATTCCTTAACTAGGAATGATCTCATCCCTGTTATATGTATGCATTGTTTTCAATATTTCTGTATCTCTGGATCGTGTCGCCGAGCAAAGCTGCCATTGGTGGAGGCTCTCCAAATCCGAAGTTTAAGAATGTAAAGCTTCGTACTACAGCTCGAATTAGCATACGACCTGTATGGAGGAATGACCTTTTGAACCCATTAATCATATTTCAAATTCTTTACCCAAGACTTTTGAAACTTCAAATGAGAAGCCAACATCAGAGGAGTTCATACCTGCTGTCCTTGAAGATCCTATTCCAAAGATAATACCTATGAAATCAAAGGACTCGTATTTCTTACCTCCAAGTCTTGGAATCCCAGACTTGGAATATACCTATCCTGATCTTATTCATGATCCATATTGTTGATTACCCATAAAATCCTTGGATTCCACTTTTGCAAAGATTCCAAAATAGAAGATTTGGATTACCCGCCAAAACTTTCGGTATTCATACCTCACACAGAGAACCAAGGAGAAAATTTCCAGAAATAAAGTAAAGAAGAAACTCTTTCGTTGTTTTTCATTTCTTTATTAGTCCTTATAAGGACATATTTATCTTTTAGTTCCTTCGTGGACAAATTTCTTGTTTAAAAGTCCCGTTTAGGGCATCTATGTACTTCTTTCATTTAATGATTCAAAATTCATTACCGATACATATAAATGAATATATTATGTAAAATAAATCATAATATCCTTCTTTTATCAGCCTATATATAATGAAAGGAATCTTAAAGGTATAACCTAGCCGATATGTCGTTTTAGACATGGCCATAATGGTAAAACCTATTTAAAAGATTCAAATCCTTGTTAACATCTGAAAACATGTTAGCACTCCTGACAACAGTGATACGATGAAATCACACATGTCATCTTTACACTGGATTTCTTCCAAATCTTTAAATAGCCCAATGATCTAGAAATCATGGCTTACATCATCAATTAAGATGATCATTCTTACAAACATCCATTAGTGATGAAACACCTACGGGCTATATCTATTGTCCTAAAAGACAAAAGACAGTTGTAGTCTTTGACTCTCTGTTAAGAAAGGTAATGAACTGCGTTCAAACCTTAATGTCTTGATCCTATAAGATCATGGCTTATAAATCCAAAACTGTCCTCGTGACAAGGCCTTTTGTGCCATTTCAATATCCTTAATAGCTTCTAGCTGGATTAATTATACTGAAAATTTAAAATAAACCTGATTATCAAATTAACCAAGTATGGTCTATCAATACCATGGTTAATGAATCATCGATGATGATGGTTCCAAAATAGACTCCCTGTCAAGAAAAGGTAATGAACTATGCTCAAACCTTAATGCCTCGATTCTCTAAAATCGTGGCTTATAAATTTAAAATTGTCCTTGTGATTAGGCCTGTTGTGCCACTTTAATATCCTTAATGTTTTATAACTAGGATAAATTATAATAAAAATACTAATATAATTAACAAATTAACCAATATGGTTTATATTACCATGGTTAATGAGTCGTCAAAAATGATGATTCCATAATGACCTCTGAATAAATCATTGTCAAAATTTTCGTAGCAATCAAGCTACATGGTTGAATCAGATGAGGTTAACAGCCACCCGAGGGAGAACAATGATACTACCAGAGTTAATATAACTGGTGAGGAACTGCAGGCATTAATAGACAATGCCGTTACTCGAGCTCTGGACAGACGAGATAATAAATCGAGTGGTACTCGCGTCAGAACTCAGTCAGAACCTCATTCAAAACCACCCTCTAAGACTCATACGACTCGCAAAAGCGATTCTCATCATTCTTCGAATCAGAGGAGTGTGTCGTCTAGGCAGGTTGTACTCAATCAGGAGCCTCGGGTTAAAACATGTTCATATAAATATTTTGTCTCCTGCAAGCCCAGAGACTTCACAGGAGAAAAGGGAGCCATCGACTGCATGACGTGGCTCGATGAGATGGACACCGTTGTTGATATTAGTGGATGTGCAGAGCAAGACATTGTGAAGTTTGTTTCACAATCTTTTAAAGGAGAAGCTCTTGCATGGTGGAGGTCACTGATCCAAGCTACAGGGAAGATCCCGTTGTATAATCTGACATGGGATCAGTTGGTTGCTCTTATTAAAGAAAATTATTGTCCTCAACATGAAGTTGAGAAAATTGAGACTGATTTCTTGGCATTGGTCATGAAGAACCTAGATTGTCAGGCATATCTTACAAGTTTCAATACCATGTCTCGATTGGTTCCTTACTTGGTCACACCAGAACCGAAGCGTATAGCTCACTTTATATGGGGTCTAGCCCCAGAAATCAAGGCAAGTGTGAAAGCATCGAGACCTACTACATTCAGGTCCGCGGCAGATCTGTCATTATCTCTCACGCTCGATGTGGTCAGAAACAAGGCTGCTAAAGCTTCTAATGATGGAAAGCGTAAAAAGGAGGATGAGAATTCTCATCGCTCTGATAAGAAGAAAAAGGGGAACTTTGATCATAAGAAGAGTTCCGGGTTTAAAAAGGGCAACCAACAGTCGGGTGAAAAGACCAGGTGCAAAACCTGTAGGAAATACCACCTCGGGAAATGCAGATTTGAATCTCAGCCCCTACCTTGTGGAATCTGCAAGTCCAAGGAGCATAAGACCTTAGATTGCAAGAAGTTGAAAGATGCGACCTGTTATGGTTGCAACGAGAAGGGCATATCAAGACCAACTGCCCTAGGAATCAGAAGAAGCCTGAAGAGGCTAAGAAGACCAATGCTCGGGTCTTTCAAATGAACACCCAGGAGATGGTACAGAATGATGACGACGTATCAGGTACCTTTCCTTATCAATGATGTGTATGCGAGAATTGCTTGATTATGGCGCAGAAAAGTCTATTGTGGACAATAAATGTTGTAAGTTGTTGTATCCGCCTATTAGGACCTTAGGCTTATAACGCGAGGTAGAATTGGCCGATAACATTTAGGGAATGCTTCAACAACCTTAGATGGATGCTTTATATTCATTAGGAATCGGTCTTATCCAATATCCTTATGACAAGCTTTTAAGCTATCCAAAATCATCAATATGATCAAGACAGATGTAACATTTGATCCCCTGTCAAAGAGGTGATGGACTAGGTCCAAACCTTAATTGCCATTGATGGTCTTTTATGGCCTAGGCTAAGTATAATTGATATATATACATATCTAAATGACGTTCATTGAGAATGTTCGTACTATATTAGCCTGTATGGATTAACGATACCATGGTTAGTATATATTAGGTCATCAGGACGATGAATAGCGGTTGTTGGATTGCAACTAAGTAATTGTTTTATTTGGTGTTAGGAACCAAATATCGAGTATGGCAAACTCGGATAAGATAGCCGTTGATCATGTCATGGATGATGCGACGCATGCTAATGATTCTACAATTGTGAACCTCAGAATCTCCAAAGATGTTATCCAAGCTATGATAAATGCAGCTGTTGGAAAAGCTGTGAGGAAGGCCGTGAAAAAGTTCAAGGAGCCCAATGCTACTTGCTCCAAATCTCATCCAAGACCACACTTCCTTACTCACGAGAAGGATCTCTTTCATGCCTCTAATGTAAAGGATGAACTAAAAAGGAAAAGGGAGGAAGATAACTCCCAGAGTTCTAAGAAAAAGAACAAATAAAAGTCCAACTAGAAACCTGTATGCAAGACCTGCAAGAAGTGCCATTATGGGAAGTGCAGGTTCGAACCAAAATCCCAATCGCAGCCTAGGGCTTGTGGGATCTGCAAATCAAGGGAGCATAAAACGTTGGATTGCAAGGACATGGAGAATGCAGTCTGTTTCGGCTGTGGTGAGAAAGGCCACATCAAGACTACATGCCCTACAGCTGTCAAGGGAAGTGCGGCTAAGGAAGGAAAGCCTAAGAGTGAAAGCGCTTAAACTCTCCTAAAGAGTGCCAGAGGTAGTTCATATCAATAATGACATCAAATACGTTCTTTAACATTTATTGGAATATAAATGCTAAGAGTTTTGTTTTAATTCGGATACCAATAAACCCTTCATAAAATTATAAGTATAGTAAATTTCTAAAATCTTCCATAAGAATCCTAGATATTAAGTGTAAGGTAAAACTTACAGGTGAAAATCATAGGAACCATTTCTTCTATTCCTGTCAAAAATCTTCAATCGTGAAATTCTAATGTACCCTCTCTCCAGATAAAGTGCATCATCATAGGTAATTGATATCTCTTTGATCTTTATTGATTACGAATACCAAATGGTATGATAAAAGAGCCATATAAGGATTGGTGTATCTTAATATGTTCCATAGATTGCTTCCATGTCTGATCAGTATGGAGGTTTAATGCATGGAACCACAAGGATATTCCAATGGTCATACGGTATTAAAGTCAGCTAATGGTATTCAAAGAAGATATCTAGAATGGAATTATCCAAGTAAATATCTCTGATTAAGGAATCCGTGGACTCGTAACGTGAATGTGTCACTTAACTGACACAGACAATGATAGATGAACTGGAGCCCGAAAATTTGAAAAATTCTCTGTAACCTCCTTGTGTCTTGACTATTTTCTCCAAAGTCTACCCTGTTTACCTCCTGAGAGGCAAGTAGAGTTAAGATTAGCATCCCGCTTAGGGCTTCAGTATTGTGAAAACTCCATGTTGATTATGGAATAATCGAATCCCTGATTAAGTAAGTTTTAAGATATTGGTTCATAAAGCCTAACTCAATATTCTGAGAATTCGGTATTGTTAATTAAGAAAGACGGTTCATTTTGCTTATGCATTGATTACCGCAACCCTAATTAGGCAACATTTAAGAATCGCCATCAGCTGCCCAGGATCGTCGATTTGTTCGACTTGCTGTGAGGATTAGCTATTCCTTGAGATTAGTTTTAAGCATTGGTTGGAATAACCATCTCACCTTAAAATAAGCTTTTCTATATAGTTGTTATGTAAGTATCAAAGCTGCTCCTTTGGAGACCTTGTATAGATAGAATGTTAAACATTTATTGTTAGACAGAAGATTGGTAAGTTCAATTAGCAGGATCTGAAAGTTGCCTTGGAAATAACGAATAAGATCATACAAATCCATAATCATCTGAAAGTTGCCAGTAATCGGCGGAAAATTAAGGATTAATGAAATTCGCAACCCTCTTAAGTCCTTAATAAGGAATAAGGTTCAAATTGAAAGAATCGCTCTAAGAAGGGTGTGCTAAATTTTTTATGCAACAGGCTAGTTAAGCTCTGACTATATATATAGGATCATTCGAGGAAATCAGATACATCAAAGGTCAATAGCTTATAAGTTAAAACCTATTTATGGAACGTGGTGAAACTTGCAATGTGACCCACACTAATGATTTAAGGATATGTTTCACCAATAAGTCGAGAAGCATTATCACCTAATGATATGCAGATTAATGAAAATTTTTGGTTTGATGAGTGATGCGTGTGAAGTGTTATATATATTAGGTGTATATTTTAAGCCCCTTTAACACTTATTTTTAGCCAAGTTTTAAATTTATAAAACACGATATTTCACTAACACTAAACACACATATGGGCAAGTGCACCCATCGTGAGCGTAGTATAGTGTTGGTAAGATACCGAGGTCGTCCAAGGACACAAGAGCTTTTAGTACCGGTTTATCCTCAATGTCTAATCAAAATAAAAAAATTTAGAAAAATTGTTTTAAACTAAGAAAAATAAAAACTAACTAAAATGCTGAAAATAAAAAGAAAAACAGATAGACAAGATGAATCACTTGGTTCCGACTCGTATCTAGTGTAATCTTTGATTATTTCCGCACTTTTGCACTATTTTAAGAGATTATCTTAGTTATTGTAATAGGCCCCTCTTTTGAAGGTGACGTTACCCTCACCCCGGTAGTTTGAGTCAGCAAGGATACAATCCTAAAAGGGTGGATTATTGGAAGATAATTAATTAAGTTATTAATGCGAATTATGGTAGGCCCCTCTTTTGGAGGTGACGTTACCCTCGACTAAGTAGTCTGAGTCAGCAGGGATACAGTCCTAAATAGCCGGGTTATAGTATTAACAGTAGTTAACTTATGAGGGGGTCAAAGAGTTTGGACCCCCGCCATCCAATACCGTTAAGTATTGAAGGAGGTCCTACTAAATTTGACCCAGGTCCATTGCAGGACCTCTAAACGCTGAACAATGGCAAGACCTTTACCAAGCCGTTCCCTTAACCCCCGACCAGGTAGCCAACACACCTCCATATAGACCGTGGAGATATGAATGTTGAAAATCTTTTATTTTATATAGACAGTAAAATAATGCCAAGACACCACGGACAAACGATAAGGAACGATCACCTTCAACATAAGCAACTAGTTATTAAAGTCATTAATACAAAACTAAGTAAAAAGTACAAAAGATTAGAAATAAAAAGTATTACACTAGACACTTTGTCTTCACCAAGTGATGTAAGAGACTTAGGCAAACATGGCCTTGATTGTCAAGAACTCTTACGATCAATCTTGGATCACGAGACGACTCACACACTCTATGATGGACAATGGATGATGGTGGTGGATGATGGTGTTATGGTGGTGGTGGGTGGTGGGTGAAGTGTGAGAGAGGTGGTGTGCCAAGGGATGGTTTGAGCTTGAGCCAAGCACTTCTATTTATAGGCTGAACAGAAGCTCGGGCACGGCCCCGTATCCACATCCTTCTCTTTCTTCATTTAATGCAGTTTTGTCTTTTTAGTTGACCACGCCCCCGTGTCCGCTGAGCACGACCCCGTGGTGCAGAAGAATCTTTGTACTATGCAGATTTGCTGGATTGTGCGAATCTTATAGTTGACCACGGCCCCGTGTCCACTGAGCACGGCCCCGTGGTGGGCAATAGAAGCTTCTACCACTTTGTCTTTTCTGCTGACACTTGGGCACGCCCCCGTGCTGGCTGAGCACGGGGCGTGTTCAGGCTTCTGATCTCTTGTTTTGCTTGGGAAGATGTTGTCGTGGGGTCGGGCATGTCACGTCTTGTTCATTTTCCATTTTCTTGTATTTATGTTAGATTTTGATGTCTTTTTGCTTCTTTTGTTAATTTGAGCTCATTTAATCCTGAAAATACAAAAGGAAGACAAAAGCACACTTTTTCCAACATTAGTACTAAAAAAATGTTAGTTTTATGCCTCATTTGATGAAATTTATATGTTGCATTTTTAACACATCAAATACCCTCACACTTGAATCTTTGCTTGTCCTCAAGCAAAACTCTTTAATATGTGGCTATTACACTCCCAAATGGAATGGGTAGAGAAGAAGGTTTTTGGGCTTGTCGTAGAGTGTCGGGATTTCCAAGATTCTTTATTTAATTTTATTTTTATTTATTTACAATCCTATTCGTCATGATTTATTTAAAACTTTTCATAAGATAAATTACTTATTAGGGCATAACATGCCTCTTTAAAATTCTATTTATATACAAGTTCACATACCTCACGGGGATCACTCAACACTCGGCCGAAAATGTATTTTTGTGGATCACTCGAGAGCGGCATGGAACTTACTCCTACCATAGGCTTGCCAAGCAATCAATCCTCCTCCTTTTTAACTTATATACCTTTGTAAATATCAAGAGGACTTTGTGGGTGAAGGGTTAGGCTTGGGTTAAAGGTAGGTGGTTGGGTTGGTGGTTAGTGGTTAGTAGAAAAAAGGCGAAAAGCGTAACAAGTGTCGGGTCGTAAGACTTTCTATTTTTGTAACTTTTATTTTGATGAAGCTATTTATTCAAACAAAGTTATTTTTGATAAACTTGTTTGTTTATTTTCTTTTGCTTCATCATCAACACAAATTTTTTTTTTTTTTTTGAAAAGTCATACGAAAAATCGAACTTGTTACTAAAACAAAGGGGTAAAAATGAAAAAGGTTTTGGTGGGTAAAAAGGGAGTTTGGTTTGGGTTATGAAATGAAAATGTTTAGGCTCAAAGGGGCTAACTAGGGGATTTTGGGTAGGTGTTAAAAAAAAGAAAAATAATGGTGTAGAAATAAAAAGGGTTAGTCCTAATGCCTCCATCATTTACTTACTCGGGTTTAAGTTGGTAAGGACCGGGAATGTATCGTCATGGCAAGTTCTAGAGTCGTAAGAACCAAGCGGCTATTCACACAAGAAACGAAAAATGAGCATTTAGTCAAATGATATGTAAGTGTTTGCTCAATAAAGGCTCAAAACTCACTTTTGTGGGAATGGGTTTTTATGTGATCAAGTATATATAATTAAATTTTAACTAAGCTTGTCATGCCTTTTCATAATTTTCTTATGTTGGTTCTTTTTATCACGACGCTATCGGTTGTAAATTCATAAAAATATAACCTTTTTGAGAACTTGAATTTCCCGAGTTAAACCTAGACAAGTAAAAAAAATGAAAATTTTTGAAAAAAATTTGGGGTGATTAGCGATTCCAATAGAGTTTTGTGTAAGGCTTGTATTTAGGACTTGTAAGATTCAAGGTTTTAGCATCCCCCCACACTTAAATTACACATTGTCCTCAATGTGTCCCAAAATAAGTTTTTAGGTTGATTGAATGTGTGAAAGGTGTGAAAAAGCAAAAAAATTTGTGGTACTGGGCACTGAACACGGCCCCGTGTTGTCCGGGCACGGCCACGTGTTCATGTGCCAGTAACAAAATTAAAACAAGAGAAACAGAAGTCTGGACACGGGGGCGTGTTGGGTGAACACGGCCCGTGTCCAGTTACCTGAACTGGGTCTTTTTCTGCAGACTGTGCAGCACGGGGCCGTGTTGGGTGGACACGGCCCGTGCCGAGCTTACTGTAAACGAAGAAATTTGTCGGACGGTTATGTTTTCCTGCATGGAGTGCTGGTTCAAGTTTCCCTTGCATCCTTTGCCCTCTCAAGTGTGTTTTATTCCATTCAACACCATTCAAACACCAAATTAACTAAAACCATCATTCATTAATCATAGAGAGAATTACATAAAAGTCCTAAAAAATTAAAATATTAGCTAGTTAGGTCAAAGAAACACAAGAAATCCAATCCCAGAAGTTTCTAGCCTACTATTTATTCTACTAGCAAAATTTCCGAAAAGATAGATCTCTCGGTTAAAAGTGGCTTGACAACTTCTTCCTCCGGTTATGGGCTCCTCATACATCAGCGAGCCACTCTTCGATCTCCCTAGGGAGAAGAAAAGCGGGCTCATGAGCATTGGGTTGAGGAGGTGTAACTTCCACCGGGATTTCTTGGAGTTCTTCAAGAGGAGGCTCCGCCGGAATGTCGTCCCAACCAGTAGGATTTTGGATTCCAAGTTCGAGGTTCCAATCCTCTTGAGGGAGGACTGGTTCCACAGGAGGCGTTACCAGAATGTTTAACCTCTGGTGCAAGAGGTTTATTTCCTGGAAACTGTTTTCCAACCCCACCGAGAGATAGTTTATACGGTCAATGAGGACCTCCTCCACTGAAGTCATCTCGTCAAGTGCTTCACGTAGCGCCATTACGTATCTTACGAGAGTTGCTTCAATCGATGGCCTCCTTTCCCGTCGACTGTTCCTTGAGTGTGCAGAAGAGGTTCCGCTGTTTTGGCTAGACATTCTACGAAAACAAACCAAAAACAGTTTGTTTGAATGAAACAGTACCACGGGCACGGCCCCGTGCTCAATGAGCACAGCCCCGTGTTCAACTTTCTGCAGATTTTTAGAACAAGGAATCTTGGGGTTTCAAATTACTTTCTTAACTTATGAAGCTTTTTGAGCAGAAATAACTTAAAACAATGTTGTGTAACTTATTTTTAACAAGATTCCTTGAACAAAAATTCAATAAACATCACAACAAAGCTTGAAATCAAGCTTTAATGGAGTTCTTGGTGCAAGAAAGACGAAGAAGAAGGCAATAGATAAAAGAGGAAAGGACAAGATGCTTGTAAGAACCTTCTTTTAGAACATACCTAGGATGGTAAGTCAGAAAATCCTTTCAAATCTCTGTCCCTGGATGGTCCAAATGTGCAGGGTTCTTGGCTGCATTTATAGAAAACGACAGCGTGCTGGACACGGCCCCGTGTCGGCTGGACACGGCCCCGTGTGCAGGCAAGATCCTGACACGTTTTGTCCGTATTCTGACAAAAGTCAGAAGGGAATCTTTTGGTGGACACGGGGGCGTGTTGACCTGGGCACGGCCCCTTGTCGGACGGCTGTTTTATGAAGTGCGTCTATTTTTAAGGAACTTTTCCGGATCGGGCGGTTCCTTACTGGATGGAACAACCCCAAAGTGCCTAAGATACCTTAATTGATCTAGATTAAGACGAGAACGCAAGAGGTTGTCGGTGAGGGTGATTCCTATGCTATATGTAGGTGGACAAGTCCAACCCTTTTCCGGGCTCTCGTTAAAGAAGGTGTATGTCGAATCGCTCAGGTCTATGTATGCATCGAACGAAGTCGATGGGGAGTCCTTCACGGCACAATCGACACAGGGACGACTATCGCTCAAGTCCTCACTAGAGTTAGAAGTATCATTAGAAACAATGAAGTTGTTTGAATGCGTTTCCAACCTTTCTTCTTGGTTATCGTCTTGGAAAAGATTATTGAAGTCTTCCCTAAGTTCTTTTAACCAATTAATAATTAGATCTTCTAGTTGAAATAATTCATCGAGAAGCATTTCTCCTAGAATATCTGGTTGGGCGCATTCGAGTGAGAGATAGGGATTATTTTTACTTTCGCCCCTCTTAAGGATACTAGGAAATGATGGGTCTATATAGTGGGGCTTATAATTTAGAAAAAAAGCATTCTAATTCTTTATGGTTACCACCACATAATTAACACCACATAGTACCATAAGAGTGCCGAAAGCAAAAAGTATCAGTATCACTCATATTTGTGTCAGAAATTACCAACCGTCGGGATCTTACGGTTATGTTTTCAGTAACCGAAACTTGGGCACGGGGGCGTGGTTAGTGGGCACGGCCCCGTGTTCAGCTTACTGTCTAACTTAAAACAAGATTGCTAGTTCCAATGATTGGGCACGGGGCGTGTTCAGCGGGCACGGCCCGTGCTGGGTTCTGCAGAAGCTGAAAAACTAAAAAAATGAAAAATAAGAAAAACGATTAGGCCGTTGATTCCTAACTTTCTTAAAATCCTTGTGTCCCCGGCAACGGCGCCAAAAACTTGATGCGTGTGAAGTGTTATATATATTAGGTGTATATTTTAAGCCCCTTTAACACTTATTTTTAGCCAAGTTTTTAAATTTATAAAACACGATATTTCACTAACACTAAACACACATATGGGCAAGTGCACCCATCGTGAGCGTAGTATAGTGTTGGTAAGATACCGAGGTCGTCCAAGGACACAAGAGCTTTTAGTACCGGTTTATCCTCAACGTCTAATCAAAATAAAAAAGTTTAGAAAAATTGTTTTAAACTAAGAAAAATAAAAACTAACTAAAATGCTGAAAATAAAAAGAAAAACAAATAGACAAGATGAATCACTTGGTTCCGACTCGTATCTAGTGTAACCTTTGATTATTTCCGCACTTTTGCACTATTTTAAGAGATTATCTTAGTTATTGTAGTAGGCCCCTCTTTTGAAGGTGACGTTACCCTCACCCCAGTAGTTTGAGTCAGCAAGGATACAATCCTAAAAGGGTGGATTATTGGAAGATAATTAATTAAGTTATTAATGCGAATTATGGTAGGCCCCTCTTTTGGAGGTGACGTTACCCTCGACTAAGTAGTCTGAGTCAGCAGGGATACAGTCCTAAATAGCCGGGTTATAGTATTAATAGTAGTTAACTTATGAGGGGGTCAAAGAGTTTGGACCCCCGCCATCCAATACCGTTAAGTATTGAAGGAGGTCCTACTAAATTTGACTCAGGTCCATTGCAGGACCTCTAAACGCTGAACAATGGCAAGACCTTTACCAAACCGTTCCCTTAACCCCCGACCAGGTAGCCAACATACCTCCATATAGACCGTGGAGATATGAATGGTGAAAATCTTTTATTTTATATAGACTGTAAAATAATGCCAAGACACCGCGGACAAACGATAAGGAAAGATCACCTTCAACATAAGCAACTAGTTATTAAAGTCATTAATACAAAACCAAGTAAAAAGTGCAAAAGATTAGAAATAAAAAGTATTACACTAGACACTTTGTCTTCACCAAGTGATGTAAGAGACTTAGGCAAACATGGCCTTGATTGTCAAGAACTCTTACGATCAATCTTGGATCCCGAGACGACTCACACACTCTATGATGGACAATGGATGATGGTGGTGGATGATGGTGTTATGGTGGTGGTGGGTGGTGGGTGAAGTGTGAGAGAGGTGGTGTGCCAAGGGATGGTTTGAGCTTGAGCCAAGCACTTCTAATTATAGGCTGAACAGAAGCTCGGGCACGGCCCCGTGTCCAGTGGGATGCAGTTTTGTCTTTTTAGTTGACCACGCCCCCGTGTCCGCTGAGCACGACCCCGTGGTGCAGAAGAATCTTTGTACTATGTAGATTTGCTGGATTGTGCCAATCTTATAGTTGACCACGGCCCCGTGTCCGCTGAGCACGGCCCCGTGGTGGGCAATAGAAGCTTCTACCACTTTGTCTTTTCTGCTGACACTTGGGCACGCCCCCGTGCTGGCTGAGCACGGGGCGTGTTCAGGCTTCTGATCTCTTGTTTTGCTTGGGAAGATGCTGTCGTGGGGTCGGGCATGTCACGTCTTGTTCCTTTTCTTGTATTTATGTTAGATTTTGATGTCTTTTTGCTTCTTTTGTTAATTTGAGCTCATTTAATCCTGAAAATACAAAAGGATGACAAAAGCACACTTTTTCCAACATTAGTACTAAAAAAGGGTTAGTTTTATGCCTCATTTGATGAAATTTATATGTTGCATTTTTAACACATCAATGAGAAACCAGTATCAATTAAGGATTGGCAGGATTAGAAACAAAGGAAGAAAACATGAACCTATTATAAAGGTCATTTGGGATGCCTTTAGAGGCCCAAATAGGTTGTGGAAGTTAAATCCATTGTCCGACAGAAAGTACATCCATTACTTTATCAAATCTCGAGGTAGAGATTTCTTTTAAGGGGGTGAGGATGTAACACCTCGTAAAATCACGTCCAATGATGTATTGACACGTGTAATAAACCCTAATAAAGTCAAACATTGAATTTAAGGGACTAATTTTTCAAAAAATCAAAAACTTTGATTATGAAAGGACTGGAAGTGTCAACATACCTAAAATAAGTTTCTGAATAACCTCGTACGGTATTCATATTCACAAATGAGCCACTTGTTGATCGAGTGTAGCCGTTTGCGTAATTAATTGAAAGTTTGCGCACTGAAGGGTTAAAAGCGTCAACATGTTAATTCTTACCTCCGAGTGACCTTTTAACAAACCAGGAGATTCATGATATTTTATTACACTCTCGGGAATGCCAATTATTGGCCGTCTAAGGCTTTTATACCTTTAAATGACATTACGCGCAACTTTGTAAGTTTAAGGGGTTAAAAGTGTCAATATGTTTAATTATACCTCTGAATGACCCTCTCACGAATCCGAAGCATCGTGATGTCTAATAATACTCTCATGAATGCCTAATATGGATTAGATAAGGCTTCGATGCTATTAAACAATAATATACTCAAGTTTGCGCATTTGAGGGACTAATTGTGTCAAACTGCAAAAGTATACCAATTCGTATGATATCGAACCTTCCGGAATATGATCATAAGTTAAACATTCCCTAAATATCCTTTACATAGCTTAGATATAGGCTTAGAGGTGTTTGGTGCGCAAAAATAAACTTATTTGATCAACAGGGACTAAAAGCGTCAAAAAGTGCATAAGTTTGCATTTTCGCGCATATCTTACGTTCTGAATATATCCGGACATCCAAAAATTTATGTAATCATTAAAAAATTTTATTTTAGTGATTGGCAAGATAAAATTCCATTCGTCGTGTAATTTGGATCGTTTTTCGCGTCCGTTCGTATTTCGTCGTAATTAGCCGATCAACGCAACCGTACGACCAAACGAACCGACATCCGACATATTTTTGAGCATGTTTTATGTTCCCTATGTTTAGACATCATTGTAGAGCTTTTATAATGGCTTAACGGGCTTTAAACAGGTCAAATATGGGCTTAAACACATACAGGGACCAAAACTGCAACTTCTGAAAGTTGTTTGATCTGTGCAGGCCGTAGGCTACGCCCCCTGCAGCGTAGCCTACGCCAAAGTCTGGGCAGATTCTAATTTTCAGCATTCTGGTCATTTTTTCAAGGGCTTTTATGTAAAATCCTCAATACCATGAGCTGGTTTTCAACCCCTATTGTATTTAGAAACCATGGGCACACATTTTAGACCAGAACCTCATATTATTATTTAATCTCTTTTATAATCTTTAAAATGACCAAAATACCCCTTCAGGGCTTAAATTGATTTTAAATTCGTTTTGGGCATAATGGAAGGTATCTTACTGATATCACAACATATTTAAGGCATATCAACTTGTGAAACATGTTCATGACTCTTTTGGTTACCCGTTATGCATCTTTCGCGTTTGGTACGGTTTATGTAACTAGTTTGCATAAATTAACCAAAACGGGCCAAACCTTATCATTTTCACCTCAAAATCCAGAATGTGTTTAGTTTACCCATATTATACAAGCCTCCATACTTGTCGGGTCTAAATCACATTCAAATCTGGTATTCGCTTAATCTTGCGTTTAAACCGTAAACCTTTCCTGAAAACTAACCAGTCTAAGTTTCAACTTAAATAAGACCCGTTAGGAATCTAATAGGTTAATAAAACCTTCGTTCTAGATTGAGAGCCCCAGTAGAGGTACTTATGCTTGCTGATTAGAATATACGGTTGAGTATAAATTGCATTTTAGCTCAAGTAAATACTCTTAACTTATTTTCCATATACAGGCTTGGGATACGGTATTATAATAATACCGCTTGGTCGGGTATTGAATGTTTAATCGGATTGTGATTAAATTATTGAGGTATCCCGTTTTAATCTGTCTTGTTTGAAATAAAGGCCTTTAGGGGTTAATGACCATGTCCCGGATATCCTTGGCATCATTATAAAATAAAAATGGCCACGTCTTATGCACGGGGTGTAGGCATACACCTGACAGTTGTATAAGGGAAACGGTATCTCACTCTCTTGTGGGACTATACTTGTGGTGTGTCTGTTAATCTTGACTCGGTTTCTAACATCGAGCCCTAAATGTATAACGAACATGTAAATCTGTATACAAGATTATTTTTATATAATTGTCCCAAGTTATAAAAGATATATTGTGCCTTGTGCATTCAAATCAATTTTCTAAAACATTTTCAAAATGAGTCAGTTAATTGTATTTACCAGTGTAAACTGACGTATTTTTCCAAAAAGATTAAGTGACAGGTATTGTACGTAATTGGCTGGGAGCTCAGGGCGTTAATAGGGAATCTTGCAAGTTCTAGATACCTAAAGTCTGTTGAACAATGTTCTTTTTAAATTTTGATCCGCCTGTGGATCTTTTACAACCGTTCTTGTAATACTTGATATTACTCTTCATCGGTTTGTAATATATTTATCTTTTGCTTCCGCTGTGCATTAAATTGTGTTGTTTGACTATGACGATATCAACTACGTCACGAAACTCCCCACCGGTCCCACCGGTAATACGTGGAAATATCGGGGTGTGACACAAGATGTACCAGGACATGCGCTACAAGTACTGGTGGCCGGGCATGAAAAAGGATATCGCAATCTATGTTTCGAAGTGCCTGACCTGTTCCAAGGTCAAGGCTGAGCATCAAAGTCTCTCTGGCTTACTTGTTCAACCCGAGATCCCGATGTGGAAATGGGAGAGTATAGCCATGGACTTCATAACGAAACTTCCGCGTACTCAATCTGGTCATGATGGCATTTGGGTTGTGGTTGACCGTTTAACTAAGTCAGCTCACTTCCTACCGATACGAGAAGACTTTAAGGTAGAAAGATTAGCCCGAATCTACACCAACGAGATCATTAGTCGACATGGGACGCCTCGTGACATCATCTCTGACCGTGACGGTCGGTTTACCTCACGTTTTTGGGAATCGTTTCAATCTGCTCTCGGTACTACTATTAATCTAAGTACCGCTTTCCATCCCCAAACCGACGGTCAGACTGAAAGAACGATTCGTACCCTTGAAGACATGCTCCGTTCGTGTGTCATAGATTTCGGTGGTAATTGGGACGCGTACTTACCTTTGGTCGAATTCTCGTACAATAACAGTTATCATTCTAGCACACAAATGGCACCATTTGAGGCTTTATACGGAAGGAGATGTCGATCGCCTATTGTATGGCACGAGATCGGAGACGCGCAAATTATCGGTCCCGAGTTGTTGCAAGAAACGACAGACAAGATCCTCCAAATTCGAGACAATCTGTTGAAAGCTCAGAGCCGACAGAAAAGTTAAGCTGATAGACGCCGCAAGCCCCTTGAATTTGACGTTGGCGATCATGTACTCCTAAAGGTTGCACCTTGGAAGGGGGTGATCAGATTCGGCAAGAAAGGAAAGCTCGCGCCTCGATATGTTGGACTCTTTAAGATTCTAGAAAGGATTGGAAAAGTGGCCTACAGACTCGAACTACCAGAGGAACTGAGTAACGTCCACCCGACTTTCCACGTTTCGAACCTCAGAAAGTGCTTGGCCGACCAGGAATTACATGTCCCTCTTGAGGACTTGCAAGTGGACGAAACATTACACTTCGTGGAAAAGCCTGTCGAGGCCGTGAGACGAGAAACCAAGGTATTCAGACGCTCACGCATTCCCATTGTGAAGGTTCGCTCGGAAGGCAAACGAGGCACCGAGTTCACCTGGGAACTCGAAAGCGACATGAAGGCGAAGTACCCGCAGTTGTTTGTTACGGTTAAAGCCAAATTTCGGGACGAAATTCCCTTAAGTAGGGGAGGCTGTAACACCCCGTGTTTCGAAAGTCAAAGTCAAAGTCAAGATTGAAGTCAAAGGAAGAAAAGATTGCTAATTGCGATCTGTCACTCCTTGCTCAACTACTGTTTGACTTATTTGACTTGTAATCGAATCTGTTTAATTATTTGCTTTAGTTGTATTATGTGGAGTATCTATTAATAATCGAGGTTTAATCGCTATTTAATCGCATGTTTGATCGATCTATCGCTAATCGCTATCGCAATCGTAACTCGAATTATGTGTTCTGGATATTGTTTTACGTGTGTGTGCTATTTATATGTTACTTGTGCATGTTATGTTTATGTTGAGGTGTTAATCGCAAATCGCAATCTACCGCATCGCAATCGAATCGCAAACGCTAAACGCAAGTTAATTATAGTGATTGTATGCTAGATATAGTGGTTATGTTATTTGTGTAACTAATGGGTAATACTATCGCATCGCTCGCTCGAATCGCATCGCAACGCTTAACACACAAATCGAAACGACAAAACTCGTCGCGCCAAACACTAGGATCGAGTGGCCATCAGATCGGATTGCCATCCGATCGAGTTGTCACCCGATCGGGTTGCCACCCGATCGGATTGCCACCCGATCGACCAGCCCCCTTTCACCCACTTTCCTTTTTGGGAAACCCTATAAATACCCACCTGTCACATCATTTGTGATGTGACAGCTCTCTTGTTCGACCAGCCGACTTCAAGCCCTCATTTCTCTTGATTTCTCTCGATTCTTGTAAGTTTCCAACCTAAATCTTGCACTTCTATGATCTACACACACTTCTACATCATTTTCACCTTTGAATCTCAACTTTTAACCGAGAAATCACCGGATTTGAGGTGTTCTAGGATGATGTCATCATGGAGTTCCTATGAACTTTAATGTTTGGCTTCATTCCACCAAGAACAACTTAGATCTGAAGGATTTCAACATGATTAAACAATATTTTCGCATAGATCTACACAAATTCATGGTTAAAAGGATTGAGAGAAGGTTTTCCAACTTTCTTTCAACTCTTTTACACTCAATGCACTCAAAACCGATAGAATCGGAGCTTGTTCTGATCTTCTACTCATTCTTAGTGATGTATTAGTTCCAGATCTGAATTCTATCCGAGAGATAATTGATTGCGGGTTTGAACATGAACAACCGTCTCAAAGCGCGAACCGGTCAGACTAGGGTGGTTCCTGTTCGGTCGGATCACTTGGGTCGAGATGGGGTTTACTGTTGTTCAAGCCAGGTATCATACCGTCTCGTTCAAAACTGCAAAACTTCAAACTAAATCAAGTGTCAAGACGATCTTGCCGTCCGATCGGATTGCCGTCCGATCGGATTTCCATCCAATCGACCGGCCATCCGATCGGGTTGCACTTGGTTCCACACTTAAACTTTTTATTCAAAAATTCTAAAGGCTCTGAACGTCGAACGGATTGCCGTCCGATCGGATTGCCGTCCGATCGGATTGCCATCCGATCGAACGACCACCCGATCGAGCGATGTTTGGGACTTTAGTACTTAATCAATTTTCAAAGATCATCAGAAACTAACGGATTGCCACCCGATCGGATAGCCATCCGATCAAGTGACCGTCTTGCTGTGAACTTGTTCTCAAACTAAGAAGCCTCGCCAATCGGATCGCCGTCCGATCGAACCGCCGTCCGATCGACCGACCTGAAGGGTAGAGATACTTCTCTATTTTTAAAATGCTACAACGAAAACTTCAAAGGACAAACCATCATACACAAACACATCCTCGCCAAACGAGGTGTCAATCTAATCGAATGGCCATCCGATCGGATGACCATCGGAACGGATTGCCACCCGATCGACTTGCCATCCGATCGGATTGCCATCCGATCGGATTGCCATCCGATCCTTGGTACACTTGCATCGTTTTACGTGCCACTCATCGTTATGTTATCGTTAACTGTTCAGGCGAATTTCTCTCAGCGTTCCCTTCAATCCAAGGCAGTGTTTATTAAGTTAAACGCTATCTGTGAGTATACTCGATCCCTTTTTACTTTATGCACTTTTGGGTGTTACATACGTTACTTATTCTAAATCACATCGAACACACAACGCAACACTATTTATACGCTGACCTCTAATGCATGTTATACGTGACTCGATGAATGCCTGTTTGTTATGTTAACACATTGATTGTTATCTACCTGCCTTAGCAATGATAGTACTATAGTTTGGACTCAGCACCTGTTCACTCAGGGGTTGTTAAGGACAATTACTTCATGTGTTCACAGTGGTGAACATATGATGCGCACTCGCTACTCTCAGTTAACTTGCAGTCATTGGTATTGATAGGATCTTTGTCGATAACTTACATGCTTCACATTATACGTTGTACATGCTGGTTATGCGTAAACGATTTTGAACTCCATTATGCTATTATAAAACTTGTATGCTCACCTTTACGCTATGTGTATTGACCCTTATTTTAACGTATGTGGCAGGTGCTTAAGATGCTAGGGATTTGCTGTGCTTTGATGAATCAAGCTAGGGGTCTAGACATGTCACGCTTAAATCTGAGTCGTCGGAGCAGTATTTGTTTATGAGACAATTATTTGTAATAACTGTTTTTATTTGGATATGTTGTGGTATGGGACATGACGTTTTAATTATCTGGTAATGGATAGTTGTTATGGATACTCATGGACAATCTGTTTCGCTCAGTGCCATGCCCCGATGTTTCTGCCATCGGTTGGGGTGTGACATCCGAGGTTGAGAAAAATCATTTATCAAACGTCTACTGAAAGGATTCCGACATGTAAAGTTAATAAAGTTGACCACCCGACACTGCAGTTCGAGCTAGGTACACATGAATGGGATAAATACGATAAGTTGAAGGATACAGACCTATTTCAGCATAGGGGCACAGACTGGGGCTGGTTGGATGAGATAGGCTCTAGGCAGGAGGTGTCGGATCTCCTGGGTCCAAAGTTAAGGGAGATGCTAGACTGTGCTGTGGAACAGTATGAGGAGCTAGTGTTGGAGTTCCACAGTACGTGGAAACATAAAGAAGGGAAGTTTGGTGATGATAAAGCGATATCTTTCGGTCTGGGGAGGCAAGTGTTTGAGATGAACATGGCGAGGTTTGCGATTGTTTCGGGTTTCTATACGGAGGAAGAGGTGAAGCAGCCTGGGTTTGTGACTAGTCTGAGAGGAGCGTACACCACTGATAGAGAGCACAGTGTTGGAGGGGCTGAGCTACGCCATTTTTGGAGGACGATTTCCGACCACCCATTTGCAGTTACGAACCAGGTTACTTCGGTTCGTAATCCTATATATCGGTATGTTTTGAAAATATTGTCGACTACTTTGGTGGGGCGGAAATCGGGTGAGAATAAAGCAAACTGGATTGAGTTGTTCATTCAGATGTGTCGGGTGGAGAACCGGGAGATGAATTTAGCTACAATGTTGGCGGATTCATTCAGCAGGGGGCGTAGAGGTGGTCATCGAGATGCGTTGGATATGGGCCCATATATCACTCGTATTGCATTGAATTTGGGGGTGTTTGACAAGTATATCCCCAGATTCCTACATGAAGGGCAGAAGACGATGACTTTTGGTATCAAGGAGCTGCAGCAGGCAGGGATTGTTTTGTATACTGAGCCTTACGGCTGGGAGACGATTAGGCAGGGCCCGCAGGTGCAGCCGCCCGAGGGACATCCAGCTGAGGAAGTTATGATGCAGATTGATCATACTCACCGCCAGCGGCCGCCACAGCGACATGAGAGGCCGGCGCCGCAGTATCCGCGTAGGCAGCCACCACCTGAGGAGCTTACTTTAGATTCGTTATCTGGCTATGTGGAGCAGAGATTCGATAGGTTGGAGCACCTCATTCAGACTGGGCAGGAGAGACAGGAGGAGGCTCTCAGGTACATCATGAACAGGCATAGCATGGGGATACCAGATTTCTTTCAGCCGAGATAGCAGGGTGGCTCAGCTGGTGCTGGAGAGAGGTTTGATCCGATTCCCCCGTTTCATGTGTTTGGAGAGGGTGGTTCTGGAGCAGGAGGATGAGAGGATAGTAGTGAGGAGAGTGCAAGCGAGCATGGTGATGATTAGTGTGGGGATGATGAGGACGCAGCAGGAGCTTATTTGATATCTTTTGTTTTTATTTTTATGCTGTTTTTTATCCTCATATTTTGGCTTGTACTTATACTTAAATACGTTGAACAGGTTGGTTGGGAGGGTTGGCTTGGTTTGTGTTTGGAACTGATACTTATGATGATATATATTGTGATCTTTTGGTAGTTTGTTTATGATGTTGATAGGTTGATGTTTATGCCGCTTTCGTTCGCGTGTCCGAGATTAGGAAGTGTTTGCTGAGCGCGTTCGAATTGGAGGGCTTATGTGGAAACGACTGGCACTTTGACAGTCTCACATATTCAGCTAAGTCATTTCCCTTGTATTCTTTTATTTATTTATTTCGTTTGTAGTTTTTGTTTTTAGGTAGTTAGTGAGTCGTATTTCCGTTCTTGCATTAGGGACAATGCAATCTTTAAGTGTGGGGATGGGATACATGTAAATAGTAGTAGTAATCGAGTCATAAATATGAAAAATACAAAAAAAATTGAAAAATCCAAAAAAATTGAAAAATCAGAAAATGTCTTTCGAATAAAGAAGTCTGCAAATTAATACGGAAAATGATAGAAAAGATGGATTTTTGTTCGGGTTCAAATAATAATAATATGAGATTAAAATAAATCGAGCTTGTGTCTAGTTAGGGATATGTGAATAGGCCCGGTTTAGTTTTAGGTCCCTTTGATTTAATATTACCTTAATTGTCGGTCTACTAGTGGGTTTTCATCTGGGAAAAATGAGAAATTGAAACCGCCAATAATGACACACCCCCAAAAATCCACACGCGGAGTATCACCGCTTGGAGGCGTGACTGACCAGGATCAAACCACTAATCATATTGAACAAGCAAGTAATTAATTGTAAAAGTCCAACCAACACAATTAGTGTCCAAAACAAACATAGTTCAAGTTATGAGCGGAAGCATAATGTTTAAAACCATAACGTAAATTTAAATATCCAATGGTTTAACATGGCACATAATTGTCCATGTCCCACAACGACTCTTCCTTGTGCAAGCTCCAGCTAAGTACCTATTGACCTGCAAAGCATGTAGTAACGAGTCAACAAAAATGTTGAGCGAGTTCACAGTTGGGTGTTCGTTTTAAGTTATTCCAAAAACAGTTCCTTTAACTGGCATCCCTGCCGTGGGGGTTACCCCATAGTTGAAAACGTGATTTGTTTAACCCATTTACTCTGGCAATCCAGCCGTGGGGGCTACCCCATGTATACACTAGACTCGTTACCATATCGACTGCTGACTAAAGTCATGTTTAAGTGCCCTGAACTGTCAATGTCTATCATCATTGACGTGCCCAGATCCATTAGTTCACGCCCGTCCTCTGCGGCACGGTGTGAGGCTTGTCAGACCTAAATAGCGCTATCTAACTAATGACCCGCTCGCCATTGGCTCGGCGATTAAGTCGATATAAAAAGGAGGGACTTCGTGATAGAGTTTTGGTCTAGTAAAAATTATTTGTCCGTATGGACGAGGAA